>JAWWMP010000081.1:30036949-30088315 GCA_035047865.1 Dendrocincla tyrannina
TCTCTTATACTCCTTTATATTCTGTACCCCAAAACCCTATAAGTAAAAGAACTCTTCTCTGCTTTACCCATATAAAGCTGTCTTGGAAAGTTTTTTTTTCCCTTTCCTTACGGCATCACAGACTTATTTTGCAAATAAGGCAATTGTGATGTTCAGTTAGCTGGCTGACTCTGAACACACAGCAAGAAATTCAGTGCTCAAAATAAATTGAGATTAATCTATGAATTAATTGTTTTAGCAGCTGCAAAATGCTTAGCTATTTTCAGGCACACATTTGGTAGGGGAAAACAAGCTTCTGAGCACCGTCCCTTCTTTAAGTCTCAAGGTCTTGTGTGAACAGAATTAACTCTCTTTAACTGAAAGTGTAAGAGCAGTGATAGGCACAGGATATTAATAATTTGGAGGTTTATAGTATTTGGAGTCAAAGTATAACATAGAAAATGTTCTTTCTCTTCCTCACATGCCATTAACAAGCCTAGTGGTGATGAAAACAAGTCATAAGGGGCACTTTTAAGAGATTTTATTACATTTCTTTGCCATGAAAAAATAATGAAATGGAAATAAAAGAGAGACAAATCAAAAAGCAAGCAAAGAAAGTGGAGATTCAATGCTGTTTATGTTTCATGCTAATAAAGGGTAACTTTCTATTGTTTTCATGATGCACTAATGAGCAGAGCTATGTGGATAAATATGGAGCAATTCAAACAGAATTGCAGGTACAAAGGGGCTTTAAAAATTTGTAATGGGAATGATTAAATTATAAGATTTACTTTTATCTACAATGGTGACTTTCTAAGGTGCAGTGCAAGTTATGCTGTTCAGAGTTAAGATCAGTGAAACACAGTTAACAAATCCAGTTTATGGCTAAACTAAACAATGCTACTGGATGGTTCAGTAGCTATAGGAAAAAGAATATTAACATAAGTCAAGTTGCATGTAAGTGTTTTAGACTAGGTTTTAGATGATAATGCTAATAGCGATATAGGATGTAAAATAACTCCAACTCTGCCAGATTCTTATTGTGAGGCTTTATTTATAAGTTTCCATACAGCCCTTCCGAAAGAGTTAGGCGAATGGGTTTTTAGTGAGTTTTTTTAATATACTTTCCTTTTGTAAATTTTAATTTTTATGTTGTTGCTTTATCTAACAATAGGATTTAAAATACCTAATCTACTGATAAGTCTAGGACTTGTCGGGAACATCCTTCCCTATAGAAAAATTTTCACTGTTGTGGGAAAACCACTGTTTCATTAATTTGGATTTGCTTTTTCTTTAAATCAGTAGCAAAATGCTCTACTTTTTCATGAAAAATAATAATTTCTTTCTCCAGGAATGCAGTATAGCCTTATATCTAGACTTCTGTGAAGTGCTTGTTACACTTTGAGTCAATACCCAGGTCCTGGGTATTGGCAGAAAGACTCCATCTTATTAATGTCTTTCATTGTAGCACTAAGTAGATGAAAGGAATGTTCATACAGGGTCACCTAGTTGTTCAGAGGGTTTCTTATCATTCCTGACAAGATAGACTTTTCTAGCTTTACTAAAAAGCCAAGGAAGCAAAATAAAATTACCCATTATTTCACTCTGCAGACTTAGAACCACTTGAGATCAGTTTGCTGTCTTTTATCATGGCAATATACATGTTGCACACTCCACCACAGGAATTTGTTAGGATTCTTTCACGTGAAAGGTAGAAGTAGTTAAAAACTTTCTTTCCATATTCCTGACATTTCTTTGAAGAGGATTCTATGCTATGTTCAAGCTAAAGTATCACATCATTGATTTTTAAGCACAAAGAGGTTCCTGATTTCCCACAGATTCAATGATGTTAGGATGCTTGTGAAACAGTAGTTTATTCTTCTTTTTTTTTTCTTTCAGAGTTTAGGTGTTCAAATTTTGCTTTGTTAGCCCTGCATTGATTTTAGCTGCTAAGTGACCTATGATTATGGGCATATATTCTGACACTGGTGGAGTGGAATGACTTTCTCTGTATCAGTTTTCTCTTTTCCTCTAATGGGTAGGAAACCATGAACATTTGAGATGAGCTGTACCAGTGAGATTTCAGGGACAAAATGTTAGCTTCAAAGCATTCAGCTTATTTTTAAGCATGAGATACAACATAGCACCAGGACTTCAAACTACTGAAGTCTTTCATCTAGGGTCTACTTTCAAGGCTAGTATGCTCAGAAACCAAACTACACCCTAAAAACAACGAATGCTTTAATTTCAGCACTGCAAAAATGCACACTGTAAACTATTTACTCTGGACAACATAGTAAATTGTACATTGAGCATCTGAAAAAAAAAAAAAACCCCACCAAAATTTGAAGCCTGCGTTTGTATTTTACTGTGGTTATAAAATAGGATATTTAACAAGTTAGAACATTAGCACAGAACAAACTATCTGCACAAATAGACTCTTCAGTTCTGATACAGTTGTCCATCATGTTGGAGAAACAATCTGTTTATTGTGGTACTCAGACCTCAGCTTTGATCTGTCTTCCAGAGCTCAGAGCTGTTCAGACCAGTATGGAGAATGAGTATAACCTGTCAGAAATCTGTCTTCCTGGGGAATGCAATGCAACTTTCTGTGCTCATTGGATATCTGTGTGGGATAGATCTCTTCCAAGAGCTAACACAAACATCTGTAATAGAGACTAGCTCACCATCTCCCAGTAACGTGTAGACAACTAATGGGTCAGATATAGTAGGTAGCTACACATATGAGAAACTGTACATGAGAGCAAAATATCAGTAAAGTGTGCAACAGACCTTTTGAAGTTCTTTGTCTCTCCATGTCAGTATTTATCACAACCCACTCCATAACTGTACCGTGACACGCTAGCACTCCTAAAGGAGTTTCACTTTGTAAAGATTATCTGATTTATGAAAAGGTGAAAAAGATGCATAATGCAATGATCAAAGAAGGTACTAAAAATGAACATTAGACAGAGAATCGAAAACTTACTTAAAATGTGAAAATTTCACATTAGCAGCTGCATTACTGAGGAACTAGTCTTACTTGTATCTTATTGTTGATGTTCTTCGTAACATCTAGGAAATCCAGCTATGAATCCATAAAGGCCAATCAAATACTGTATCAAATATATTATTTTTATAAAAGGAACATATTCTTGTACCAGAGGAGATAACAATGCAATAATTCGACAACTAAGAGACAGCGGAGGTAGGGGTACAGAGAGAGCAGTCCAAGGGAATCGTTTGATGTAACTCTCACTCATCAGAAATACCAGCCAATGTGCTAGCAGAAAGAGAACATTATGACACCTGATTCCTTTCTCTTAATATGAAATCTGAAAAATCAGAAGAACAAGGTGCACTAAAGTTCTTTTGAAATACTGTTACAATCTTTCCCCTTCCCTATCTAAACTGCTGCTTCTCTTTTGAGTTCACCAGGAAAGTGCTTTGGGAAAGCCTTTTCAGTTGCCTGAGAAGTTTTGAGTAGTTTTGGAAAAAGAATTTAGTTCTTGGATTAGAAACAAGTGGATGTCCACTCCAGAGTGTCTTTGCTTATCTTAAATAATCTAAAAGGCCAGTCAATATATTTTATAGATTCATATGTTGTTAAATCACAGGATTTTTAAAAATGGAGACTGAACAGCCTCCTCAGCAGTGGGTTCTTCATTACTGGTAGGTTACTCTTGATAATGAACTCCCACATTTTCTCCTGCAAGTCAAGCTCTTCCTGATGACTGTTCCCACCTTAGCAATATATTCCAGTGCAAGGTATTACAATAAAACTGAGCCATGATCAGTAGGAGGTACATCAACTTTTCAATTCTGTTATCTTTTAACACAGTTAATTTTTTTTGCTGGTAGGAACACTGATGCAAATAAAAAGTCAGGAGACTGACAGTATCCTTTAAATTAACCTATTTTTTTAATTGAGGTGCAATTGAAATATAGATCGGGGGAAAAAGAAAATGTAGCACTTAATGGTTTCTGTTAGTATGGTGGTGCTTCAGATAATCACAGTACTCTAATAGTATTTTTTTTAAGTAATCAAGCAGAATTAAAGTTTTCCAAAATAATTATTATTGGTGATAGTCATATCTTCCCTAAAAACAATGCATTCAGTATCTATGTATCCAATTAGAATCATATCAAATCAAACTAGACAGAATCTTTTTCATAGTTTTTGACAACAACTCTACAAAATTTTGCATGGAAATGAAGGCTGAAAAGCTTAATAGAACCTACTAGTTTGACAACCAATGATTTTTACCAGGCAAAATGGCTTTTATATAGTGCACAAATAGAATCTGTGATTCTTTTTCTGGACCCAATACAAATGCTTCTCCAAGAATTGTTTTTTTATACATTCCTTTTGGTGTTAAAACTTAATTTAAATTAGACAAATTTAGAATCATGACAATTTAAGGCTGATATACAGTACTATATAAATACTTAATTGCAGTGAATATTACAGATCTGAGGGTCAATTTAGCAAAACATTTTAAGGATGAGCATAAAAATGGTTGATTTCAATGGAAGTTAAGCTGAATTGCACTCTGAATCTTAACACACCTGTCGTTTGGTTAATACCCATTTGGCAGTGAGGACGATAAAACCTGCCATTTAGCCAACTCAGTTTGTCAAGAGCAAAGGTAAATAGTTTGCCTCCTGCATTTTTCTACAATCACTATGCTACTTCTCTAGAATAAAAGAAAAAGCTGCTGAAGGGGAAGAAATCCACTACATCTGGGCTGTCAAACACTTGGTGTGCAGCCAGTGTCTGGTAACTTGAAATAATAAAAAGGTGTCATCCTCTTTCCAGTACTATAAGCACAGAATAGGGAAATGATGACTATCCCAGGCTTTAGGCTGAAAAAGGGACAACTTTGGCGCACCCCTCTGTTTCAAGGTAAAACAAGGATGACTCTAACTCCCCATTCTTTGATGTGTTGTGAAAAGATCTATTATGTATCAGATGCTCAAGAAAGACTATACTTGTGATCTGAAAGGTTTCAAAAAGATGTTCAATATGATGCCTTCTAGAAACTTAATATGAATGATGATTCAACCTATTGGAAAACATTCTTAAAATTCCTTGTTTAGACCTTAAAGGGAAGGAACATGTTAAAAATTGAAAGAATATTAATAATATTTTCATTGCAATTTAACCCACTGAAGAAAAGTAAATGACTTCATGTCACCACTATAATGTCACCAGAGTGCCCCAAACCATGGATTCTGATCAAGCTTTTAGACGACTAATTAATTAAATTGTCAAATTTTAAAATAATATTTTCTGAAACACAATCCTTTAAATCTGTTTTAAACTGGTGATTCAAAACCAGACAGTTCAAGTCAATAATACATCTTGAAAATCTCAGTCTCAACTTTAGAGGAGACTGTTGTATATTTATGAATCCATTGCGTTAGAAAAACGCTTTACAAACTTTTCTTCGGAAGTGTGGGACACGATAGTCAATGTAAGCAATTTTTACAGCATAAGTCATAGGGATAGTTTTCAGCTTAGACACAAATTCTAGTGCAGTTAAAGATCTGAAAAATGAGTACAGAATAGAAGGGCTGGCTCAGTGTTAACCTTGTGCAATTAAATCAATATTGTAATACAGACCCTCAAGCTGAGACAGCATCACCGTTCCTGAGCACCCCTACTTACTACATGTTGCAGCACATTGTGTGAATCGTGCTTTTACCACTACAGGAAAGAATTTAAAAATAGAAGTGAGGTGCAGGGGTTACATGGAGTCTGGCTTTTGAAAAGGAAGGATGTTACAAACATCAGAGAAAAATCTTATCCTTTCCTTCTAAACACATTGGGTGAGAAAGAAATCTTGCATTAACTATGCCAGCTGCATTCTGACACTGCACTGATAAAACTCTCACTTTTGCAATCTCCTGGCAAGTTTAGAGGCTCCAGAGTAGGACCAGTCTCCTGCATACTTGATGCAGAATGCAATAGACTGACTTTTGGCTCTGGGATTCCAGGATTTTTCCAGTGAAGTTGTACAAATCTGTGGTTTAGCTTATTGTGATTCACTGACTGATCAAACAGAATTATTAGGTGCACTCAAGAGACTCTTTTTCTAGCTAGAACTAATAACTTTAAAACAACAACGATAAAACCCAAAAACCTACCTGTCATGTTCATTATTTTCCACTTTTGAAAGTCATGTTTCTTTAATGAATATCTAAAAGAATGTCTAAATTAGCCAATTTATTTCTGTTTAGAAAATGTAAAAAAATATTCTGATACTTCAGGAGGTTTTTTATTACCCCTCATTGTTGTTTTTCCCAAAGTCCTCCTAAACTTTGCTTAATCTTATCCAAAAAATTTGAATAATTGGGAAAGAGGAAGTTTCCCTTGTCAAAGAGATTTTTATTAAATAAACCACCCATCTTAAAGTTGTGCCTAGCTCTGTTCAATGGTCTATTTAAAATATATGTGTGTTCAGTCCAGTCTTTAAAATTATAATCAGCTTAACATCACTGCTAAGCAAAAAATCACTGTCAAAACTGATTCCATTGTTGGTAGTCTTGCCAAGCAGCTCAGAGACTGAATGGACTGAGGGGCTAATTAGGGACCTGGAATGGGTTTATTCCTTATCTGTAAAACTTTGCTCATCACAATGAGACTAGGAAGGATGAAAGATGGTAAAAAAGAGCTTTTCTTTTGCCACATGAGCCTACTGTGTTATTCTCCACTTCATTTCATTAAAACATAAAGGTGTTTTGCATGGCAACCTGATGATTTTAAGTGTCATAATGAAACTATAAAAATATGATCCACGATTTTAAAGACTAGAATCAAAGCTCAACTCTGATAAGTATGGAAATCATTATTTTGATTTTCAATTTGCCCAATGAGAATTATTTTTCTAAAGGTAACTAAAAGTTACATATAATGTAATCAAATGTTTTAAATATCATTAAGGAAATAGTAGTGATCTAATAAAACAGTATCAATAGCATTAAGAAATCATATTTTAACCCCCTGTAATTTATTGTCACTTCACAATTCTACCAATAGGAACCTTTAATATGGATTTTGGATTCTAAAATTAAGTTTCTATTTTTGCCCAGACACTCTTTCTTCTATCTTTAATCTTATTACAGAAAAATTGCCTTTTATTATAAGGATTAGTTTATTAAAACTCTTCATCTCTCTGCTTACACATACAGTTCTGCTGCTTGAACTGATATACTCCAATAAGTCAATTCTGACCTCAAATCTATCTTTCTGTATAGCTGCATAACTGGTTTTTTTAGAAACAAATTTCTCATTTGCAATTATATTCTGATTTATAAGACAGCATTCTTACAACACTTTTTTAAAAATTTTTGATTAATAGTCTCTGCTTGAGAAATTATTTTTAGTGGCTTCTAGGCAAATCTCACCCATTCCAAAAATACAGTTGAAAGCTCACCAAAATTATTTAACAGTTATGTGACTTCTTAATTATCCTTTTTCAGCATGCAGCAGAAACCAAAGATACTTAAGAGGATATCAAGAGTGTCAATTGTTTTCTACACCAACACTTGTCTATCACAAGAGTTTCACAATTGTAAAAGAAGCATTGGAAAAGATGAGGCTGTAAAATACATTTTGTATGTTTGTGTCCTTTTGCTTTTATATATGCCCTTCAGATAGGTTTTGCATCCTTTCCTTTCCAAACACTTGGTTCCTAAAAGAAAATGCAAACTGAGATTTCTAAATAATAATCTAGAATCTGAAGACTTAAAGAAGTTTAAGAGTATAAGAGCTGACAACCGTGCCCTGGGCTCTCCGCAGTTAATAGGGAAAGCAACTTTTACTGCTAAGATCTGACTATAACCCTTTAGACTGGAGACTTCACAGAATCACAGAATATGCTGAGTTGGGACTCACAAGGTTCGTCGAATCCAACTGCTGGCCCTGCACAGGACCATCCCCAAGAGTCACACCATGTGCCTCAAAGTACCATTGAAATGTTTCTTGAACTCACTAGGCTTGGTGCTGTGACCACTTCCCTGGGGAGTCTCTTCCAGTGCCCAACCTCCCTCTGGGTGAAGAACCTAAATCTCCTCTGACAAAACTTCAGCCATTCCCTTAGGTCCTGTCACTGGTCACCACAGAGGAGAGAGCAATCTCTACCCCCCTCTTCCCCTCACAAGGAAGTTGCACACTGCAGTGAGGTCTCCTCTTAGTCTCCTCTTCTCCAGGCTGAACAGACCAAGTGCCCTCAGCCGCTCCTGAGGCTTCCCCGCAAGGCCTTTCACCATCTTCATTGCCATCCTTTGGACACTCTCTGACAGCTTAATATCTTTCTTCCACTGTGGTACCCCAAACTGCCGACAGTATTAAAGGTGAGGCCGCCCTAGTGCAGAGCAGAGCGGGGCAATCCCCTCCCTCGACTGGCTGGTGATGCTTTGCCTGATGCCCCCCAGAACACAGTTGGCCCTCCTGGCTGCCAGGGCACTGCTGACTCATATTCAACTTGCCATCGACCAGGACCTGCAGTTTCTTACCTTATGCACTTACAGTTTATATAATTCAGCAACTGGATATTATGTTTTTCTGATTTTCTTTCACATAGTACCTTTGTCATTTTATAGTATGCGTGGTCCTTCTGGTTCCCATTGGATGCTTTAGCTGATTATAGAATGCACTGTTCCAGCAGGATCTCTAGTTTGCAGTAATTTTATTAGATTTTTAACACACTGCCACTTTAGTAATTTGTTCATTTTCCTTCAGCACAAAGAGTAGGTTTGAGAGTGAGGGTATTTATTCTCAGAAAGTTATTCAGGGCTGTTTTCCAGCAGGTAATATGAAGATGTTACTTGTGTTCAGCATCTTGTTTGAGTCTCTGCCTTTCGTCAATTATTAGCCAAAAATCAGTGATCTGCTCAAAGTTGGTGTGGGACAAAAAAAAAGGCCACAGGTTTGGTAAAATAAACATTAATGACTGTAGTTGCCTGGTGGCACATGGTCACTGTATTACCTGCAATGCATGCGTGTCATGTCAGACAAATTACATACAGAACAGGGAGGTCACCAGTATCCCTCTCTTGCTGCCTCTTCTTGGGATATAAATATCAGGCTCACAGTGTCCCTCTTCAGACATGGAACCAAAGTTAAAGGAGAAGACAAGAAAATATGTCACAATGGTTAGTTTGTTCTAGAGCCACTGTAAGGTGGATCTTATAAGCAGAGTAAAATCAATCAAGACCTTCTAGCTTCACGTTTCCATAGCAGCCTGGGGCAAGGATGCTCCAAAGACATAGTTTCCTTGTTGAGAATTATTAAAAAAATATCTTCAGGGTTTCTTAAAGAAGGAAAGAACATAAAAAATTCCATGAGATTTGCTTCTCACCAAATAGATAAAATGTTTTTTCTGGTGGTAGTCCCAGTGAGTGTCTGGTCAAAACCATAAGCCCTTTTTCAATACTTTTTTTTATTATTATTATTTGTTCAGTAACTTTCAACTTTAATATGCACAGGTAAATGCATATGTACATTGAATATGAGGCATTGATTAGTCCTCTAGAAATCCCATTTGTCATCCAGACTCCTCAGTCATAACAAATGCCACAAACTGTATTGAAATAGATACATAGAAAGCTTTCAAATTTGTTTCCTTTGAAGTTTGTCTTATTTGAAATAGATTTTTCTTATCAAAAGCAAAAGATTCTGGAGTGAATTTAATCATGTAGAGTTGAATATAAGAAAAAAAGTGTTAAAGATGTCATTGAAGAAGCTGTATTTATTACTTTCTAACATATTTCCTCAGAAATAAGAAGCGGATGAGGAGAGCAGCATAAAGTGGACACACTGAACAGCAGGACATGGCTTTTTTGTCTTTAATGGTGCCAGAAGCGTATGCTTTCGTTTCAACATGAAGAGATAAAATATATCCTCCACTGTCTCCTTTTTGAGAGGTCCCATGAAATGCCTGTGGCTCAGGGCACTTAAAAGGTTATGGTGGTAGTCTGAATGTATTTCACATGACAAAAAGAAGGCAAGGCTCCTTGCACTTGGGGAATTGACTACACAGTAATTACCAGCCTTTGCTTTCAGGTGCAGCAAAATATCATGGCTCATACCAAATTTGTGTTATTACTTAACATACTGACTCTTCCATTCAGTGCACCTGACCAAGTGTTATGTAACTGCAATTTATGTGTATCTTGTATACTGTACTTGTGGCTCAGCAGCCAGATAAAAACTCTGTGACAACACAATCAAAAATCCTAAAACAATAAGCAATTTACTAAATTAACTACCATTAGAAATCATGATATTCAAGGCCATCAGTTCTACATCTGCATTTCAGTCCCTTTTGCAGTTCTCATTTCATCTCTTCAGAAGCTATCAGACCTGTTTTAAAACCAATGTGCATGTATTCTTTTAGTCATTTTGCTAAGACAAAGTTTGGTTCAAGTTTTGTGATGTTTCTCAGCTCTGCTACATCATTTTGCAAAGGAGAAATCGCTGAAAGACACATACTTTTCTATCTGTTTAGAAACTACCAGTAAGACCTGGAATCTATCTGACTAAAACAGTGTGAATGAACAATGCACAATTAACTCTTTATTTCAGTTACTCTGTAGCTGGAATAACTCTTAGCTAGTATTATTGTAGCAACACTTTCCACATTATTTCATAATAAGAAAGAGAGAGCTAACAGCAGTATTCTAAACATCTGCCTGGTTTGAAGTGTTGACAGGTTTTTTGCTCTTCCCTCCTCTAAACAAGTTCATGATAGTTTAATAAGGATGACCTGCTTCTTTGCAAGAAATAAATAAATAAAAAAGGAATATAAACTTATCCATAAGAAAACATACATATTGTTCTTTTTGAAAAAGTCAACATCATGCTGAACTGTTACTGTAAGTCTGAATTGTTTTAGTTGAATCTGAATCTCATGCCATGATTTTGCCTCCTCTCTACAGAAGTTTGTGGTATTCTTTTTAATTATGCATTTCTCATCGCGTGTTTTGAAGGTGGGTGTGAAGGTCTTCCTCCTACAGGAGCCCTAACTTTGCTCATGAGGCAAAGCAGAGTTCTTTTCAGAAACAGAGGAGTGATGGAGACACTTTTAACATGCAAAGCTGAAGGTCTGGGTTTGGGCTGAGCAGCTACTCAAGGGAGTAGTTAACAGGAGGTAGCTGAAATGTTTAACAACCACAGCTGTTGCAGGTGTCTTAAGGTAGTTTAAGGTGTCTAAAAACTAGTACAGTAGTCTCTGAAATAAAATCCTAATATTATGAGGTTGTAGAATTTTATATCTGTGTTTCTCAATTAACACCAGTAAATGGCAAATCAGCAGTCTAAGTGGAATCTGACTCAGTCATTTGACTTAGATTACTTGTGGTTTTCATCAAAAGATGGAAAAAAAAAACTTAGTAAAAAATGCTAGTGAGGTCATTTGGCTTAGTTAAAACAGAAAAAGACATGGCTGTCAGTGCTTAGAAAATTTCTAATCTGTGTCTATACAACTTTACAACCCTATTTAGAGTAAATAAAATACAAACAATATGGTCTCTTTTGTTCCATTTGAATTAGGTTAGAAAGCATTACTGGGGCCATGTGGCATGCGCAGAGTTAGGCACCCCTCAGCTGACTGAGAATGAACAACTGTTATTCTCCTGGTCTGTTCTGGTGTAAAACTATTCAGTCTTTAAAGGGGTAGATATTACCCCTTCCTAAACAAGGGGATTAAAATTATGTCAAATTGGACATGTCTGAAAATTTTTCTGTACTTCTTACTTTTTTTTCTCTCTGCAGAGGCATACGTTTGAAGAGAGAAAGAAGTATTTCTTCCTCTTTCTTATTCAGTAACTGGCAAATGCCACCATTGAGAGTGACTTAAACACCTAAAGATGGTGAGAATTGAAGGTATAAGACAGTTGTGTGGAAAAGGCTCAGTCTCAAGCCCAGGTGTAAAGAGCACAAGTGATGACATTTTCTGCTCAGACTCCGCACTGCACTTTGCTTTATATTTCTTGAAAACCATACTCTTTACTTCAGGCAGTTAAGTAAACACCAATATTTTTTTTTATTACTACTTTAGACATATTTTTAGCAAATTTTAAAATATAAACATAAGAGTAGTGAAAAAGATCCCAGCACTTAAAGCTTATGATCAGTGACTATTTTGGAAAGAGAAGTGTTCATGGTCAAACAAACAGAGTGTTACTGAAAATAATTAGCGTGCACTGCCCTTTGGGGCATTGCTTTTAACCTTATCCAGTTCACCCTGCTCTTGGCATTCTGCTGCTGACATCAAACAGATATTTTACACCTAGTTACCTAGGCTGTCTTGTAGGTCTTTATGTCCTAGAAGAAGCTAACCTTATAAAAACAAATTAGCAAAACCATCAAGCCATTTATACAGTGTCTCCAAATACCTGCTGGCCTTTCCAGTAAAATTCCAATGGCAATTGCCACAGCTCCCAGAGAGCTGCAGCCCCTGCATCTTGTTTGAATGGCAAAAAGGATGACTAGCTCTTTTTTGTCACTGTTGTAATTGAAGCACACATTCAACAAGACTTTAAAAATTATTTTAAAAGGGGCATGTGTGTTATGTTATATAATTTGTGTATATTTATTATAACTAAAAATTTTGGATCCAAGCCTCACTTAGTGCATTCTTAAAGCAGTGGTGCTGGATTGATATACACAGATTCTGTGCACCTGAACTATAATTAATAGTCATGTGAGTTTTATATCTGTTTTATAGGCAGAAAGTTTAAGTGGAAAATTTTGAAGGTAGCCTCTGTTATTGAACGAATCACCCACATTATATGCTATTCTAGAAGGGCTGTAGCTCCTTCCTTACTCTTCCTGGTTCAGTGTGCTCACTTTGAGACCTGTGACGCTGAGATGCTCGCTGAAATATAACTTCTCCTCTTCTGTCTGGATAACTTCTGCTTCAAACCCTGAAATGTTATCTATAGGCAGCCAAGCTGAAGTTTTCCAGTTGTGCACTTATGGTTGCATGCTATAATACCTATACAAGGATGTGTTGTGTCATCCTTAAATGAAAGAGTGATGATCATCCTAACCTCTTTTCATTTTATCTTTTCCATTGTCATTTTATCTAAGAAAATGACACCATGCTTGTTTTAATTCAGAATGGCAAGACATCTCCTCATCAAGAAACGAGTTCAAGGTGGGATTTCACAAGACAACGGAGCCATTCCCTGACAATGAGGGCAGCCTGTTCAACTCACTGAATCAGTAGAAACTAATTTAGGAAAACAAGGGATAGATTTTCTTTCAGGCTAGTAAATTTCAGATATTTGTCAATGAATTGCAAAGGAGAAAGAAGCCATTTAGCCTTTTAAAGAGCAGTGACTCATTTAGCTGGTCAGCTGGAAATCTCTTGGAGTTTTAAAGAATAAAGTTAAATCTA
The DNA here is from genome assembly GCA_035047865.1 of Dendrocincla tyrannina. NCBI lineage: Eukaryota > Metazoa > Chordata > Aves > Passeriformes > Dendrocolaptidae > Dendrocincla > Dendrocincla tyrannina. The sequence continues at coordinate 30,050,338 of JAWWMP010000081.1, forward strand.
TCCAAATCCCTTGAAAGGCACTGAAAAGGAGACTGGTGGTAAAAGTCATCCTGCCCCACTGATATAGTGTGCTCTCTGATGAGGTCTGTCTAACAATTGTATCTAACAGCAGCAATTCGAGGCACACAGCACCTTGGTAAGATGCGATAGCAGGCCAGGTTTAGAAAGGGTGACATTTCTGATTTCATAAGTCTGTTAAGCACACTGGGTTTTTCTTTGATTGGTTTGTTGGCTTTGTTTGTGTGTTTGTTTTTGTTATTTGTTGGTTTTTTGTATGTGTGGTTGGTTGGTTTGGTTTATTTGGTTTCGTGTTTGGGGTTTTTTTTGGTTGATTGGTTAGTTGGTTGGTTTTGGGAGTTTTTGTTGTTTGTTTGATTTGTTTGGTTTGGTTTTGTTTTTCGGTTTTGGGTTTTTGTTTGTTTTGGTGGGTATTTTTTCAAATTTGCATCTGTCTTGTATGAATAACTGTGTTGTCTCCTTTGGAATTACACCAATGTATGTTTTCATTTGAATTTGAACTTGAATTGCCCTGAGTGAAGTACAACTTCATGGTAAGTAAGCAGCAGGAGGGAATTCCTTGTGTAACAGTGCTGGACCACCCTGGGTTCCTCCAGAGGGTCTATAAAGAGACATCACTATTCCAGCTGCATGAGCCAGTTAAAGATCTGATACCACAGTTGACTGAAGGAAGTTTCTTCCAATAGAAGGTAGTGACCACGAAAATAATTGAGCTTATAACAAGACAGCAAGATGCATGTTTGGACTCCAGGTCTCCTCCAGAAGTAACTCATAGCACTTGGTAAAATAGGCAACTCTAGAAAGAGCTTGAATTTGTTATTTCTGATAATTTATACTGTCAATTGTGTGAGCTCTGTCAAGTGAGTAATGGGAGCAGACACACTGATAGTGCTCAAAACAAGGCCTTGACTCAGGAAAATATTGACTGCAGTTTGTTCAACATCTCTGGAGGAGCCAATGTAAGAAGTGACTGGTACAATGACTGGGGCTAGAACACAAGATTTTCAGTTCCTTATTTCATGTCAATCACTTTAACTTGTCCAGTGCAGTCAATCATGAATATTCATGTGTGTACTATCCTTGTCTGCAAAAGAACTAAGTCCATGGTTCTCAAACTGCTGTTGCAGAATCGTATGACTAATGGTATTAAAATAACAGTCATGATCAAAGGGACAATGGCAGTAGTGGACATCTGTGACCTTTTAGCATAGATGAAAAGCATCTCTGTGCCCTTTACAGTTGAATTCTGTGGTTACTTCAAGGAGATCTTGACAATTGGTCTTTGCTCTGACTTTATGCAATGCTTAGCATAACAGTACTGATGCTGCCTGTTTCTGGATCAGTTACTACAAATAGCACAGTAATAAAATCCTTCCAATGCATTGGTGTAAATTATCTCCTGACCTTCAACTGTGTCTTGTCAGCATCAGACTACAAATCTCCACAGTACAGCTTTTTCACTGTTTACATCAATATCCAACATGTGTCAAAGAGGCAGAAGGAGGTGCAGATATAATGGAAGAGTAAAAAAAGACAAAGACAGGGTTATAATATTATACATTGCCTTCGAAGTAATCTTAACGACTTGATGTTAATATGACAGTGAAAGGGGGAAAAGTAAACCAGTCTGTAAACAAACAAAAATCAACCAAACCAATCAGCCAAAAGAAAAACGACTAAATAAATTAAACAAACGAACAAAAACAAAAAAAAATACCAATTATCAGAATAGAAAAAAAAGGGACAGAATTTTGAAGACTGAGACTTTAAATGCCATTTAATCCCATTAATGCCATTTGAATATCATAATGCTTTCATTTCTGTAGGTACTTTGTAGGTACTTAAAACTTCTAAACTGTCCTATGATCCTCTCCTACATTAATTAAGCTAATTACAAATAAGAGTGCAGGCGAAACTATGGAGTCAAAACTATGCAAAACTATGATTACTGCATTCTGCTCAGAAATAATGTCTTTTTTTTGAAGGGAGTACTAGCTACAGAGGAATATTATCCATAACTGTGTATGAACCAAACAAGGCTACAAAAAAATAATCCATAGTTTTCTATTAATGCATTCATATATGGAAACTGTGAGGTTTCTTCCACCAAATGAAACACAGAAAAGAGAAACAACTCCAGATTGATGAAGAGTCACTCTGTTTTTTATTAGCCTGTGACTTGAGACAATGGGTGTCATCAGTGCTTATTTCCTTTTAATTTGTGTTGTTTTGCAAAATTTTGGTGGGCCATAACTAATAACATCATGCAGGAACTCTCTAACTAACCTCAACAATTATTTCTCTGCTTGGTACTCTGTACTGTGATGGCTTCCTCTTAGCATTTGTGTAAGCACTTTTGTGTTCATTATAATTTTAATCATGTACTGTCAATATTTCAATAGGTTCCTCCCACAAAAATGTTTCTTTGTACTGTATACCAAGTGCTACATCTTTATGATGCACAGAAAAGGAGGGGGAATGAGAGGAGAGAAAAATTAGAATATTAAGTACCTTACCTGAAAAAGAGAAGAAAAAAACTGATGATTTGTGATATAAGCCATTTAGTATAGGGAAGTACGGGGAAATAGTATATTTTTTAGAGGCATAATTTGTCAGCATTTGCAAGAATACAGTCCTAAAAATGTAATGATTGTTGACGTAAAATGATCAGAAATGATCAGCAACCATGGCTGTATAGCTAAGATATTTTAATAGGTACAGTGAAAACTATTACTGCTGCACATAATGAATGGCCAGAGCATCCTTAGCTTATAAACACCTTTTAATGAGTCCCTTCTGCCCTAATTTGAAAAAGAGAAACCTAGCAGCACTATTCTAAGTTAATGGGTATCCCTGAGGACAAAAATAATTGGACTTGAGGGAAAAAAATAATGCAAAGCCAATACCTTATTTGGAGACTTGTAGGTGTGTTCATGTTCTCATTTAGATTATGGAGTCTGGGATGCTATTTGTCTATATTCAGTGATATCTGTTTTGAAAGAACCAGTATGCTAGAGAGAGCTGATCTGAAATAATACAGTTACAAGACATGTGCTCACTTTGGGAATATTTCAATTAATTAAAAATGGTCAAAAATGTCACTGCTGCCCATTCTGGTGATGTACTTGACATTACATAGAAAAGACTTGGATTATTTAAAAGACAAACTTGGATTATTTAAAGACAAACTTGCTGATTTGGGGTTACACTATCTTGGGTGTTACTTACAGCTGGCTACTACACAGAGGCAGAGGGACTCCTCTATTAATGTCTTTGTCTGCTAAAGATATTAGCCAGCTTTTATTTTTACTGGCCGCACTTAACATTACCAATGCTGAAATAAAAGAGCAAGAGTTTAGAAAAATCCTGGGCATATCCTTTGAGTGACCTTGAAAAAGGGCTTTTCTAGCTTCACTTTCCTTTTTGTGCTTTTTCTCACTGTTCATTATTGGAGATCACTGCACAGTAGATCTTCAGATTCAAGCCAACTATTGATGTAGTACAAATAGATAACAATAATAATCATCGAAGTAACAATAACCTCTCTTTTTCCTCTCTCTCCTCTTTTAGCTTCCTTTCCTCTACAGACATACTTTAGACAAAAATAAACTGAAGAGGGATTGAAATGTGTTCGTTGGCTGTTAATATTTTGTAGTGGCTTTAATAACTGTGTCTTCTACATCCTATATTTTGTTATAATTTCCTTCTCTGGTGAACTGACCTGACACAAATTTACATAGGAGTGCAATAGTCCATCATATTGTTCTCAGACTTTAACATGTCGAGTTTTTGTGCCAGCAGTGCTTACCTTCATGCAACCCAATCTTCAAAGTAAAATTCTACTTGTAATAAGTCTTTCAAAAGAACAAAAATTGTCTGAGGTTAAAGACGTTGTTTAAAACAGGAGACTGGCCTTGACTACTGTGTTGCACCTAAATTTCATGGCTTAATTCATTGAAAATATTTAAAATAGACAGAAACCAGAAACCTGTGAGAAGGTGTCATTACTCTAGGTACAGACTTCATACTTCATCTTTGGCTTCTGTGTATTAAAGGACCGGACTATCACATTTCTCTGTTTTTTTGTTTTTTTGGGTTTTTTTTTAAATATATTTAACTCTCCTTCCTTCAAAGATATGTGTGTGTGGAATTTTTTGGCTGAGGCAACCTGTGTCCACATTGGTTTTAACCTTGTCAGGGGCTGGATCCTGGGGTCTAGTCCTGGGCAAAGAGCTGAACAAAGGGCTGGGCTCAGCCACTGGGCTCTGATGGGAGAACATCCCGTTGACTGACCTAGGGTCCAACAAGCCACATCAGGGTTTTTAAAAACCCAGCAAGGATCCATGAGGCTGTGATGTGGTGGGCATCGGGCAGTCAAGAGTTGGAAAGAATCCCGCAGAGGTACATTGCAGATAGTAGAAAGCCTGTGGAGTAAAGGCTGTTGAAGGTGGTCACCCAGTCTAGGTAGAGCTTTGGGGGAAGAGGAAAGTACAGAGGGTTGAGGGCCATAGGAAATGGATGTCTCATTTCCCAGGACCCAGAGCAGTGGGCGAGGGAGAGCAGCTGCAGTGTGAGGTGAAGTGGGAGTCTATATTGAATGTCTGCCAGCTAGGATGAGGAGAGGACACCTCTGAGAAGAGGGGTAAGAGAGTGTGAAGGGATGAGAGAGGATGGGAAGACAGGCTTGTAGCATGGATTGCAAAGAAGTCTGTGCCTCTGAAGCACTGATGTGAACTCTTCCTGCCAGCACCTGTGGTGGGAAATGGGCACCAGAATCTGCCCATTTCTGGCAGTCTCATTCTCCCTATCTCAGCTGTACCATCACTTTTGCTTTATGAAGCAATATAGGCCTTTTATAGGCAAATAAAAATTGAGGAAAGAACAAGGTCCATTTAGATTTTCTACAGTAGTTTGATATGTTTGATACCCTGACAGGAAGGGTAAATGGCCTGCCACTGAAGTCATTCTGTTGGAGGCCTCCAGGTGAAGAGACTTGTTTGCATGTATGAAAATGGAGCTTTTGACCTAAAACCTTTAACTATGCTTGCAGGCATAGGTAGCCAATTCAAATTTCTGTTTCTATGAGATAATCCCTTGGCACTAATGACTGAAGTCTGCAATTTATTCAGCAAAATGCCCCAACTGCTTCTTGCTAGGGCTTCAGAGCTTTGTGATTTTTTCATCTTTTTTTTTTTTTTTAGATTTGATAATCCTATTTAACCCTCCTGCAAATGGAACCCCAGGGAGAGCTTTTCAGTTACACACAATTAGTTTTATAAGCAGCATTATTAAATCATCCATTAGCTGTTTGGATTTTTTTTTAAATTCCTTTATTAATAGAAATAAAGGCTTTTGTATGAAGAATAAAGGATAGCATTATATGAAATGGTTTCAGACTCTAATAATAGCTTTTCTGGCTTGTAAGTAGAATTAAGAAATGAGCTTTCTTGTCTAAGATTTTGTTTAAAATCTGCCACACCTTCCCCCCCCCCCACCTCATCCTTTACCCTCTTCATATTTTTTCCCTCAGATGTATGAAATAAGACTGTGCTGGATCCTGAGAGAAAAGAAAGATTGTGGGGCAAAGCCAGCCCTGAGAACTCTGCTTATGATGATTTCTCCTTGCCTAAAGAGGATCCTGCTTCCTCATCAGCAACCCTATTGCCAGAGGCAGCGGGTCAGAGGATCATGGCTCAGTCCAATGAGCTGCTCTTGGAACTTTAGACTTGAGTGTTACTGAATGACTTGAAGAATTATTGCCTGAGCAGAGGCAGAGGGAAGGTGAGTGCTAGAAAGGAGCCTGCTGGATTGTGTGAGGACTTTGTGTCTCATGTTTGGAAGAGTTCTGGGAGGGATGGGTGAGGGCAGGCACCTGCTCACTCCATACTCACAATTCCCAGAGGAGACGGTGAGAAACAAAGCAACTGCAGGACAATATTTCTCCTTGCTGCATTTTCAGTATTCAGTTCTGTGTTATATGGACCTGGTAGTTTTCAACAAACTACCACACCACAAGGCACTTTTTTCCATAAATTTGACTAGTTGTCTTTTGCACCCATGTGTGCTTTTGCCTTTGGCAATATCCTGTAACAATATATTCACCAATTCCTCACTGTGTGGAAAGGTACTTTTGTTTATTTTTAAACCCACTGCCTGATAACTTCATTGTTATGAGACAGACCAAGAAGTCGTTGCTTATTCACTTCCTCCCTGTCACTCCTGATTCTCATTGTTCTCAGGGTATTGTATCTGACAAGGCTGTATTTCAGATCTTGTTCTGAGTTTAGCAAAAACGTAATGTTTAAAGCTCTGAAGTCGTGGAGTGGAGCTGTCTGCTCTCCTGAGACTATTGTGCTGCCATCCTTGTTCCTGGCAGGCCATTTCATTTACATTTTAAAACCTGGGTTTTAGAATGAATATGTAAATTAACCTTCTAGTTCATATCCTAACTCCTGCTATGTAGTTTTAAATTTAAATCTAACCATAAATTTAGAATTTAAGATATAGACTGTATTCCTGTCCAATTTATACAAAAAGGATCATGAGTAACAATTTGATTTGAGAAAACTGAAATAAACATTCAATCAGCACTATTATTTCCTTTAACCAAAGGTTCAGAAACTTGTGTTAGTCCTGTCCTTTTCAAATGAGGATTTGACTTTTTGAACTTACCTTCATGATTTTCCAGCAAAAAAAAAAAAAAAAAAAAGAGAGAGAAATTTTGAGAACATATTTTTGTGAGGAGACCTGACTTCTTCAGTAAGGTTCACAGACTGCCCTCTTCTCATTCTTGAGTTCATTCTGTTTCTGAAAGCAATATAAGCAAATTACTTTTGCTTATGAACATGCTAAATGGAGTGTATGTTCATCTTTTTAAGACGCAGGATTTTTAAATGAAGAGAAATATGTATAAAGGAATTGCTCATTTCCTGGTGTTTGCAGAACCAAGATTATTCTGTCCATGGCCATCTTCCTTTTCTCTTCTTAGTCTTATAAAACCAAATTAAAATTCATGACGGATTCTACTAGACAATAATTTTTTTTTATTTTGTTTAAAAATATATATTGTAAGCTAAAAAAATAGATTATATATATATGTACACATTGGCAAGAAATAGAAAATACCACTTTTTGTACTAAGAATAATCACAGATTATTTGAATATCTCATAGTGTCTGTAGATGTGTTTTTTGCAGCAGCAGCAGAACTATCAAGAACAGTGATTATCACCCACACTAGACTAAAATTTTATTCACATATCTACAACTGTTCTAGGATCTTGCCAGAGAATTAAATGATTGGTGTCTCACACTTATTCACAGAATGCCATTTGTTACCTTCTATTCCTGGGGACAATGGGAAATCCAACCCCTTTATTTTCACAGGCAATCTTCATATCTACAACACTAACACAACAAACCAAACCAGCTTTATATTCCTATTTGGTACAGCTGTTAATAGCTGAACAAGCTACTAAATGATGAAAAAGCAGGATCACAGGGTTTAGCTGGGAACACAGCATTGCCATCTGCAGTTCTAAACAATTGCCTTTATTATTCAGTAGGTCACTGTCAGCTGGATCACTTACTGAGTCCAGAGATACTTCAGGAGTAGGTCTTTAGAGTCAGCTCAACACAACAAATTGAGTTGATTCTTTGGAGCTACTTAATGTTCATTTTTTTCACACAGTTTAGATTTACTGGAAGAATTTGTGAAAATCAGTCTTTTTCACAAAAACACTACTTAATAAACACTTGCCAATTTTTCCATTTGCAGTAGAAAGAAGGATGGCTGATGCCTCCTCCCCCTTTTTTTCCTAGACGATTCCACAAAGAACACCCTATAACATGTGGCTCGGTCTTGGCATCAAGCCTACTGCCTAGAGTCTGGCTTGGGGAGTAGCCCTGTACTTACATTTTAAAAGAAACTTTCTTTGCCTTCCCTAAACCTCCATTTTCCAAAAGAAGCAAGTGAAACCTAAGGAACTGAACCCTTCCCCAAGCCCAGCTGGAGGACTGGAACTTCTGAGGGGGGAATAATTTGCCTTTTCTCTCCAATCCTGGCTATTATTAATTCAGAAACGTGTCACTGCACAGTGTCATTAAATGGCATGGAGCTGAAATGCCTCTGCATGGTAATAGAAATGGCTTCCATTGACTTCATTGGAAACCAGAATTTCTAGTATGAGTGACAGCTAGGTTTTCCTTGCCACTGCCCATTGAGGAAGGTGTCTGTCCCACTCAGGAGCAGACTCACCCAAGGGAACCATTTTTCCAGCTTTCATGGGTAGATGGAGTCATAAAGCAACTGATGCACTGACAAGTTTTTCATTTGCTCATTTGCTTAAGAAACACCTATTCAGAGGATAGAAGGGTGGTGAAAGGTGAGGGTTTTTTTCTGCCTACACATTCAAAGGGAAACGGAACTAGCTGACACAGGTCTTTTCTACACAAAGAAATTAGGAAACTTGGAAACAGCGGGTCATTTAAGGCAAGGAACCAGCGGCTGGTATTTTCCCTCCTCTCCTCCCGAGGAGTTGTTAAGCTCATCTCACTTTGAAGAAACCCAAGCAAGTATGTGTGCAGGCTCATGGGAAAGCTGTTCTCTCTTGACAGGGTGGGAGGAAAGGAGAAAAGGTCAAGAACAGAGCGTGTTTACCTAAGCCCTGTGCTCCTAGCTGTGTGTTGTTGCTGAGTGCAGCTGCTTCCACTCTCAGCTGGCATTTTGTGGTTTTGAATACTAGACCACTAAATAAAATATGGGGGTTTAATACTTTTTTTTTTTAATATATCCAGTGTGGGCTGCTAAAGTAAACAGAATACTGCACGACTGCACATTTCATTTATATGAGCAGAAGCTTAAAGCAAAAACAGGACTGCAACTAGCAACTCAAACCAGCAAAGACCCTGGAATACGGCACAACTACAGACAGATATAAATTTCCTTTTAAAGAAACATGCTTGGAGGACTAGTTGCATAATTCTGCAAGCTAAGGAGAACACTGACTCACTGAGTCAATATTTGCTAAATTTACTGGGCCAAATTCAACTCTTGTTCAAAACAGAAACAACTTTGATTAACAATGAAAGGTCCTGGCTATGAGTGTCACAAGCAGCAGCCTCTGGTCCCTAAACACTTCTCTTGCTGAGTCCCTGATCCCTGACTACCTTCTCAGGATAGATTGTCTTTGAGCCTCAAAGTCTTTGGGCAGCTTGTTCTTCATATTTGGTATTTGGACACTCACACAATTAGGAATTGGTGCTTCTGGTAGCTATTTTCCCTCTTTTGACTTATATTAATAACAGTAAAATACAGGACTGAACTAAGAAATTACTACATGTTCTGCTGAAAAAGAGACGAAACATGCACTTGTTAAAGATAAGAAATTAAGATGTGCAAAGAAAAGATGGGTGCCAAGACCCATCTTCAGAAATGCATGTCAGCGAAGTTGCTTGGTTGTTACAGACAGGTTAACATAAGTGGGGCAGGGGTGGGAAATGGAAAAAAAAAAAAAAACTTTAAAAAGTGACTTAGCAAGGCTTTAAGCAAGGACACATGGCCTGATGGGGTGCATGAAAATCAGCTGGTGAGAAAACTTAGTGAAGCTGAAAGATTTGATCTGTGACATCCTCTTGTATTTCAGCTCTGAGACAGAAATATAAGAATGTATTTCCCTGAGGTTTTAAGTAGGGAGATGGTGTGTGAACTACTGCACACTGCAAAATCCTGTTCAGGTTTCAGTGTCTTCTATGAGCAGGGTCTAAGGTGAAAACAGAAGCAGTTTGGGAAACCTAAAAACTTCCCTGGGAGTTTGCTTTGGTTTTCAATATTTTATATTTGAATGTATCAGTTTTCATTTAAAAAAGTCTATTTTAAAAGGAACCAGTATGCATCTTTTCTTTACCTAGCACAAAAGAGTAAGACAGACAATTCTTTCTCACCTTTTAGGGGCTTCACTACCTGCAAGAAGGAAGGAGAAGTTGGTCTCAGCATGAAGTGCAGATCACAAGAGAATGTTATTTTACATTTTCTCTGCAGCTTTTTATAAAATTGTGTGGAGCAACATATAAAATTGGTCCTGGCACCTGAAACAACAGGGAACTTCGATAATCTGACTCCTTTTTCTCCACCTTTCCTTGATCAGCAAAAACAATTACTGTTCTGTGGTCTGAATTCCTCATTCTCTTGCAAATTAAGGGCAAGTGCACTGGAGTCAGATAACTTGTAAACATGTTAATTCAGTCATACCCTGGTGCTAAAGGGCCTTCTGGTGAGTAAGCAATCCTGGCAAAAGAGTTATGGGTGCTTTGTGAAAACTTAATGACAGTAGAAAAGAAAGCAGGTTAGAGGAAAGGAGAGGAAAAGAAAAATATTTAAATGTACCGGGTTTTTTTTTTAGAATCACAAAACCTCCCTTCTTCGTAGAGATTAACTAAGACAACAGTGGAAGCATAGATTCTGAACTGAAATGCTGCTACTTTGTGGTACTCCTGAAAGAATTTGGCTTTGTCTTGTGAACCTTAAGTGATGGCAGAACGCCAATCTTCTCTTCAACTGGTTGTCCTGGGTATGTTTCTGAATGAATGTTGATCAAGTATGCTCAAAATGGCTTTAACCTTTTAGATCTATCACTTACATAAAAATATATTTTACATCTTATGTTAAAAAAAAATTATGTTAAAAATTTGGTTAGCCTGTAACTATTATTCAACCTCTATTTTCTGTACTTGCAATAAGCTACTCAGTAATTGAAAGATTTTTACTGAGCATCTAAGTAAGTTCTTTTTAGAACATATGACTAATGATAATTAATTGCTCCATAAATAAATTAATCTGAAAAGCACCTCACTTTAACATTTTTGAGAAAATAATAGTCATCATGCATATTCTTCATCCAGTAAGGCAGAAGAAAATTGTCAACAGTAGGTTTGAATTGTTTACAGCCCTTGTACCTGCAAAGTCTCCATATAATTACTTAATAGCAACAGAGAGGGGACAAGCAAATGATCAGAGGGATGGACAGTATATACAAAGAAGACTTCCCAGATTTTCTGGAATTTCCACTCAGAAGAATCTATAAAAATTGCTTAAATATATATATATATATTAAAAAAAAAAAAAAAAGAGAGATGACCCTATAGAGTCACATGAGTCACATTAACAAACTGATCAAAAAACCCCACTTTTGACATTTTATCTTCTGTCTCTCTTCCAGTCTTCAAAATAGACACAAGAAGCTGTTTTGGAAGGACTGTGCAGCACACACCTATTTTTCCAGGAACTGTTGAGTTCCTGCTTTGTGAGACAATTAGATTCATTTTCTCCCAGCTGAGGATGAAAGAAATGTTAAAGTTTTTTACTAGGTAAAATGCACCCATTGAATTAGAGTTGATGGGTTTGAGCACCAAATAAAATAATGTATTAAATATTTAGATTTTAATACTTCACTGAAAACAACGTAAACTGAGGCCCAACAGGCTGAACTCATCCATGTATAGTTCTGTTTTCAAAACTGATCTCCACCTGGAAGTCAGTGCAATCAGAAATAGTTCCTTCTAGAAAATACCCTATAGAATTCAAGTAATTTTTGTTGGGCTCATTAGTTTAATCCTCCATTCTTATTTACTCAGAAGCCATTAGCAAGCTCTGGCAATCTGTAGTGGAGAACCACAGACCCGACATCAACTCAGTCAAAACAAACGTCATTTCATCATACTGTGCAAGCATCACTAAAACAGAAACATCAGCAGTACAGTATTCCAAGAGATTTTCCAGAAGCATATCTAGGTTGTCTACCCTTCTTCCTCCATTTTGGAGAAAGCGCTTGCCCTTAACACCTCCATGCAGTTCACAAGAATGAGTGTTCCAGTTAACTCTCGCCACTGTTTTGTTACTGGGTTTTTCATTTTGTCCAAGGCTGATTGCAGGTCTTGTAAGACATCCCTGTAACCGTCTCCATAGTGGGCAGCCCATGTGTAGAGAAAGTCATATGCGGGTTTCCACATCATCTGATAATAACGGGGGAAAAATTAAAAGGTTTAGTTGTAGAAATTGAATTATGGAGGAGAAAAAAAAATAAAAAACTCAACAAACACCCCCCCCCCCCAAATGGTAGAAAAACCATGGAAAAGAGAAAAGAAGTGTTTGATCCCTAGCCGTGTTGAAATGCTTTATCACGAAAGGCACGTTGATATGAAACCTCCAGAAACCTTATGTAATTCATCTCTATGAAACTCTGAGATTCTTAGAGGGGTAAATAATAGTAATATAAATTCTTCATTCAGATGATTTTGACCAAGTCAAAATATATACTTGTCTGAAATTCAAAGAACAGGGTTGGAAGAAAAACACTTTTCCCCTTGATCATTTTTGTACTGCATATCCCCAGCAAGGGTTTCCCTGTTTGGTTGTGCTTTTGATGGTTACTGCCTCATTAATTGGCATTCTACTGTCCCTCTACTTAGCCTGGTAATTTTAAACATGCGTCTTAGCTTTCAGAAATGTTTTCCGATACCAGCAGCAGGAAGTTGGGCCAAAACCCAACTAGAATTTAATCTGGCTACTGCCATAAAAGACAATAAAAAGTGTTTCTAGAAAGACATCAGCACCAAAAGGAGGGCCAAAGAGAATCTTCAGCCTTTATAGTATACAGGGGGAACATAATGACAAAGGATGAGGGAAAGGCTGAGGTAGTTAATGCCTTCTTTGCCTCAGTCTTTAATAGCAAGACCAGTGGTTCTCTGGTTACTCAGCCCCCTGAGCGGGGAAAGAGTGATGGGGAGCAGAACGAAGGCCCCTTATTAATTTAGTTTGGATATTAGGAAAAAATTCTTCACTGAAAGGGCAGCCAAGCATTGGAGTAGGCTGCCCAGGGAAGCAGTTGAGTCAATATCCCTGAAGGCATTTAAAAGACATGTATATGTAGTACTTAAGCATATGGTTTAGTGGTGGACTTGGCAGTGCTGGGTTAACAGTTGATCTAGATAATCTGACTAGCTGATTTTAGAGGTCTTTTCCAACCCAAATGTTTCTATGATTCTAACACGACTTATCCATAAAACTTGTTAAAAAAAAAAAAAAAGACAAAAGCTCCCTTTTTTTGGTTTTTAAATCAGGACATACAATTTAAAAATTGTCTTCTAAGAAACAAAGGAAATTAAAAGATAAGTAATGCTTGCTCCTTTTTTAAACTAGAATTTATTTGGTTTATGCCAGACAAAAGGAGCAGATCCTTAGCACGTGTAATTTGTCATTGCTCCACTGACATTAATTGAGTTATGGCAGCATGATTCAGGTATCAAGCTGGATTTCTATCTTTCAAAGTGCTGAGTAAATTTGTTCTATTAGCAAACAAAATAATTGTTTTTCCAGCTCCTGCTTTTCCAAATGTTACATGGGCAATCAAGTGTCTAGTTTCCCACTCCTCACTGGCAAAGAAGGTTTTGTAAAAAGCAACTGAGTTAATAATTGCAGGGATGACACACAAAGCCACAAAGAAGCCCATCACTTTCCTGAAAGGTTCTGTCATTGACAGTTTTAACACATCAACACACTTTCGCATCATAGTAAAAGCATCTGGACTGATGCATGCACACTTTTATATATACACACAAAAGTGATCAGGAAGTTGAGATTTTTTTAAAGTCTTCTTTTATTAGTAAAGCAGTTTTTATGGTTCTGAAGGATAATTCTGAAGGAAATTGGTTATTTCCTCAATATAATCAGATTAATTTACAAATAGTACACAGCATAAAGCTCTATTTCCTTGATTTAAGCTTTATTTACTTGATCCCTTGAGGAACTGAGTAGCAGGAGAATTTCTTTGCTCAGAGTTCTAAGCTTTTCTCCACATTTGGGCTAAGATTTCAACTTACCTAAGATTGCTTCTGTAAACATTTCCCTCAACTTCTGCTGCCTTTCTGCCCCAGACCCAAATGAAAAAAAACATTAAACTTATATCCCCAACAGCAGGTCTCACAGTCTGATTAGTCTAGCCTTGAGTTTAAGCCTGCCATGCTTTCAGTGGAGTTTCTCATTTTAGGTCTACAGGAGGGAAAGGTGTCATCATTTACCCAAATGAATAGTGCCTACTTTTTGCTTTAAGCAAGTCTATCTTAAGTCATAACCATAAAGTTACAAAAGGAGGAAAGCAGAGTACTTTAGTTGTATGTGGGAAGGAGATTGATAAATTCTTTCCTTTTTTTTAGAGAGAGGCTAAGTTGAAAAATAATTTTTTAATGTACTACTGTAAGTAACAGATATTAGAACATATTTGAATGAACTAAAGCTGTTCACCACTGTTTTATTTACGCTGAGATCAGAAAGTTTCTGTATTGTTCCTTGTAGTTTGATAATCAGGGTAGCCTACAAGAGAAACTGGGATTTCCTGAAATTCTGCTGCTGGCTATAACGCTGCCTGTTCTGTGTCTCTTGCTTCCTTTGCATTTGTTCCTGTTAGACCACAATATTTAAAGAATTCAGGTACAGTCTTCTGTCTTCACTAGAATGTGAAAAGACAGTGGATATGAAAAGTTGCTATGTTTTGACTTATGATGAAAGTCAATCTGACATTTCAATAAGATAATTGGTTGAAATATGTTAAATACAAAGCCTGGTTTCCTCTAATCTGTCACAAATTATTATTTTTTTAATCTAAGAAAAAAGAAAAGAAATAAAAAAATGTAATGTAGGGATCAAAAGCTTTAAAAATTGGTCATCACTGATGCATAATTAACTTAGCAATAATCTACACACTCACCACACTGAAGTAATACTCCTCTTGATGGTGAAACACTCCTTGATGGGTAATGAATTAGTTAACATTTTCATATAATTCTCAATAATTAGTCAAAACTTATTAACCTCCCATCTTTTCTTGGTTTCTCATTTTCAGGACAACAACTACTATCTATAAGAAAGTTCAGAGGTCAGAAGAAAGTCCTGAAATTTACTAGAAAGTACTCAAACTTAAGGTTAGATTCACAGGACAGTCAGAGTGCTGAGTGTTCCGTGAGACACCAGCGCTAGAAACATGGTATGCTTTGAACTAACACACGTGGCCAAGCCCTATTACTATTGCAAACCAGTGTATGGATAATAGCAATTCCTTTGGTACTAAGAGCTGAGACTGAAGGAATTCAGTCTGAATCACATGCATGACCTGCAATAATCAGGGAATGATGGTACAGGCAGAGGGAGAGTCAAGCCAGAATATAAGCACTCAAGTGAGAAAGATCAGCTTGCGTGTCATTCAGCAATGCTTATAAAAGAGGATTTTCAGAGTAAAACCCAGTTTGGGACCCAGAAGTCATTGACACATAACTCTGTGGGAAAGAGTGGACCTACTGCATGCTTTGGAGGTAAGATAAAGAAATACAGGAAGCACTCTAGTTGCCCAGGCAAAGGTATGCCAGGAGCACAGGCTGACCTTTGGCTCAGCAGTGTGGACAAGGATTGACCCTAAGTCTTATGACATATCTGTCATTTCATAGATGCCATGAGTATCTCTGGACACCTCAAATGGCACTCGATATTTAATTAGGCACCTAAATTGCTCCTTAGATGTGCATACACTAAAATACCTCTGAGAGGACAAATTCACTTTTACGGAGAACTCATACTTCTCTATAAGAGTGCTTTACAAAGGAAAAGAAATAGCATGATTTACCTGAAAAAAATTATGAATTCAAAGCATAGATTTGCCATGTGCCTACAACAAAATAGAAGTGGAATTGGTATCAGAGCTTCCAACCTCTCCTCTTGTTCTTAAGCTAAATGATACCAACTATTACACTGGCATAGAAAAGTATTAATGATGGAGGTCAGTTTCCTTTTGGTGAAAAGAACAAAAGCTGGACTGAGGATGATTTGGAGTGGCTCCTGCAAGGACTAGATGCTCTTCCACTCTGTGTCTGAAGAGATAGCAGAGGAGTGAGTAAGGTTAACAGGTGGACAGGACAATAAGAAGTGATTTAACATGGCCCTGAAGCTCAAGAAATCGGGACCTCCACAGGGAAGTGCAAAAAGGAAAGAAGTGCACAAAGCAAAGAAGAACAAGGGTTCCTGGCTATGTTTGTGCAGAGGAGCAAGTGTGCATGCACTGTCACACCAGACTCTTACCTCCAGGGATACTGCTCCATTTTTCCCTTGGTGGGGCGTTTCGTAAGCCTCTATTTGCTGTTTTGTGAGTCGGGCTAGCTTCTCTGCAAGCTCCCGCCAGTTTTTGCCAAGCTTGACAGCTGATGTCAAAATGACAGTGTCCTGGGTAAGACGTGCCACTAATCCCTGGCAATCTATTTTCAAAAGTGCCTGCAACAATAATTTTCATTAGTGATTCTTCACTAGTAATTAGAACATTTTAATCTCTCTTTGTTGCACTATTCTGAATTTCTATGCAGACAGAAAAGGTTATTTTTTTTGTCTTCTTACAAATATGTAATTTTTTTTCCTACAAAATGATGTTGCCAAAAGTTTCAGAGGAAAACTGCCCATCAGCTTCAGAAACAAATTAAACTGGCATTCAGCTGCTTCAGCATTCCAGTATCAAATGGATCCTGCCAAGCTTACAGATCCTAAAGGAAAAATAGATTTCTGCAACAAAAATATTTGTGACATCAAATTTAGCTTCTTAGAAATATCACATGAAACTTGAAAATGAAGTTAGAGAACTATTATACTAAGGTATTGTCTTTTTTCTACAGCTTTTCTGGAAAATCATTGATCACATTGTCCAGCACTTTTTTATTTATTCCTCCCACAGAGCTGAGAATCTGCTGAACATTAAGCAGAAGTGCAAGCACAGAACTCTTCCCTTCCCTGTGCCAAATGAGATTTAGTGACACAGTTTTATGAGAAATTAAAATGGTTGCACATGTGAAACCCTGAAATGCAGATATGTTGCATTCTCCTTTCTATCTGTCTATCTCTATCTCTTTCTTTCTTAGCTGATGAGAAAAATAAGTGTTGGGGTTTTTATAATTCTCCTTAAATTAACAGCAAATATTCCACTGAAAATGTTGAGTTTTTCAGTGAGAGATAAAGAACGAAAGCCAGAGATTTTCCTTGGTTTTGAGATACTGATTTTTACTGAAAGATTGAGCATTTCTGCAGAAATCAGTCATATATGATTTAATTGTAAAATATTTTACCATGAAAATCCCCATAGCAAACAACAGAACTTTGGTAGGCATCGTAATGAGAAGCTGATTACAGTGTACCATATCAAATTCCCCTATATTTCGGCAAAGTGAAGACAAAGTTGTTCAGTTTACCCTTGTTCTGATAAGCAAGAACCCTATAAAACATAAAAATAGCAGCTTGCTTAAAAGAAGTAACTAGAAAATTTCACCCAAAAGCTGCACAAATGGTATCTCGTTTTAAGTATAACTTTGCAAGGACAGGGACCTTCATTGGCAGTTCATAGCTCAAAATTATATAAATCTTACAAGACAGGACATTGAGCATCCTGGTCTAATGGGAGGTGTCTCTGCCCATGACAGGTGTTGGAACGAGATGATCTTTAAGGTCCCTTCCAATGTAAACCATTCCATGATTCTATCTTAATCTAATTATTCCCCATTTTTGCCTGTTCTGTAATGGACTCTGTTTCACTGCATTCAATTAAAAGTTTGGATAATTTTCACCTTTAGGTCAGGTTCCCCTCTTCTTTTTTTACAGAGACATGGCAGACTTTGCTGTACTTCATACTGGCTAAGTTTTTTTCCACACACCTTCATGCGCTCTTAAGAGCTGTAAATGGGCACCATTACCACAATTTTCTGAATCCATTTGAAATTGTTGTCAATACAGGGGATTGAACAGTTATGAGAAGTAAACTCTGCTAAGGTTTGCAATCCGGGATAATCAAAAGGCTTTAGATGATAGATACAATGTGAATTTTTAAACATCAATTTTAATAATAATTTATTCTCATATCAGAAATTTAATTATATTCTGTCCCTTAATAGGCTGGTAAACTTTTCAGTCAGAGCCAAAGACAATATTAAGTAATTCTAAGTTAATTTGAACACAGATCAGTAAGTAAATTAAGATGGTTAACAGTGCAACTTATTACCTGGAAGCATTTAGAATAAACCCCCTTTTGATTCACATATAAGAGTATTTAGTCACATAGAAGTTGTCCAGTGGCTAACAAATGAGGCCCATGGAAATACTTACTGAAATATTTGCAATATTTTTCTTAGGCTGCTACAACATTGATTATGAAGTAGCCACATGTGGATAGAAAATTCTGTCTGCAACATGTTGATTAAGATTTCATTTTTAAACATGAAGCAAAGCTAGATACATGCTTTAGCACAGAGAAATACATATATGTAATGGAGTTTCCACATTATGAGGTTACTTAACACTTCCCAACAGGACTGTGAATTGCTCAGGGCAGGAATTTACCATGAAAAAAGACAAAACTATTTCGATCATGGTTATTTAAAAAGAAAAAAGTCAACTCAGTCAACCTAATATATGAGCAATGTTCCTAGAACATTAACAGAAGACTGTTTAGAATTAATTGGTCAAAATATTATTCTTCATGTGAGTCTGAATGTATTTTCTGTCTATAGCTGTCTACAACTTTTAGTAATATGTACAAATTCCTGCAAGGATGTAGAATCATATTTTCTTGTTCATACATAGCTACTGAGCAGGTTTTTTTGGCAATGCATTCCCAATAAGCAAGCTAGTTCATGTGATACTTACAACAATGAGTTCATAAAGAAATAGTCTTTTTTTTTTGTTAGCATGGCAGTCTTGCTTCATCCTCTTCACAACATGCGCAACTCTCTCTGATTCTTTATTGACATGTGCCTCATTAAAGTCATCCAAAGACATATGTGAGTATCCAAGCACCTCAGCTAAAGCTCTCCAGTCATAAACACTCTCTGACACTGTTGAAAGAACTACTGAGTAGATGTAAGTCAGTTTTTTGAATGGCAATGCCATTTGTTCAACAAGATTCCTGGTTGTTAGCTCACTATCAGTAGTGTCCATAGCTTGTTCTTTGGAAATCACTTTTATATTTTTGCAATGTACAAGGCCAATCTTTCTTCTGAGAACTCCTACGTACCACTCTTTCATTTTAGTTTGTCCAATGGCTTTAACTTTATCTTCACCAAGAAGTGCTATTGTGTCCCCTTTAAAATATTCCAGCAAATAGTCAATCTTATTTTGACGTAACACAGTTTTCAAAGCCACTCCGTAAGTGTTAACACTCAAAGCTTTGTCTTGAAACCTTGGATATCTTACTGTTGGTATCAAAAGCCAAGGCGCGGACTTGATTTCTTTGCGGCTTTGTAGGCGCTTTGGCCTATTGATAATTCCACTTAATTTTGGAGCTGGATCGGGAGTAGTAACATGGAACTGTGTTACTTGGCTACTTTGTAAGACTTTAATCTGAACAAGGAAAACAAAGAAATGCATTTCCCTACATCCAAGCAGCGAAAACAGGAATTGTTGGCGGACCATTTCACCAGTTTTCAACTCCTCCTCCTTAATATTTTTGCTTTGGTCTTCTGTCTTTACTTCAAAATCTGGATCACACGATACCAAAGAAATGTTTAGATCTTGCGGTTTTTCAAGCATAAATGTATGTTTACCCCACAGCTGAAACACCACAGGAGGCATATTTTTCCCGCCCTTTTTAATATCACAAATTGTGAGTTTTTCTGGAATGTAGTTGTGACCAAAGACTGTAAAAACTGCTGTAAAAGATGGATGAATATATTTGGGGCCATAAATTCCAACTGAGACTGTTCTATGAACGTAATCCCAGACATTAGTTGCTGGAGGCTGGATTTTGTTTGCTTGTATGGCAATCACTGCATACATCACATGACTGAGGTCCGTTAGCTTCACTTGTATGGTATCTTGATAAATGTAGCAATTCTCTAGCTTCTTAAAAGGCCCTTCTTTTTTGAGACTAAAAAAACACACGATATCACTCATAACTTGGCTGAGTGGATCGTTCTTCACTTTAGCAGCAACTTTCACCTCTAGGAAAATGGCTTCACTTGTGTTGAGGTTGCTCAGCCTAAGTTCTATCAGGGGACTTATGGTGCTAGATAGTTCATTGTTACATGACGATGGAGGGTTAAGGATAGCCTTTAAACCAACTTCTTGGAATTCTCCTGGTAATACATGACCCACAGGGACATGAATGTTGATATCTGAGTCAGGTAGCTGTACTGAACCCCCTTCATGATTCAGTTTACAAACTACATGAATGTCTGTAGCTTGCGTTTGTGCCCATCCTGGACTACGGCTCATGGCTTCTAAATCTAGGCAAGACCGTGTGAGTTGTCGGTGACTCAACCAAGCCATCTTGTAGGCTTCACGGTCATTTTGAAGCCATGTGATGTCTGAGGTTGTAGTTTTCTGAGGTGCTGTCTTGTGAGGAGTAACTCTTCGGTTATCAACAATATCCAGGAAGTCAGAGACACTCTTGGATAGTCCAGATCTTCTTGCTGAAGTCTTTCTTAGGAGACAATCAATATCTAGCTCATCACCCGAGGAATCCAAAGAGTCCCTATTGCCAGAAACTTTTGAGATCAAATAAGGTTTTTCTTTTAAGATAGAAAGGCATTTATTATTTTTATTTCTATTTGAAGCAGCTATGTCATGTATGAAAGGGTTGGAGCCTGACAGTTCATTCCAGAAAGGATTAGTCTTGGAAACAGCTTCGGTATGTTTGAATACACCAGACCAGTCAATATCCAAATCCAGTTTACTTTCACTGACATCTGTTTAAAAGGAAAAACAGAAGCATTTCCTAAAGGACAGAGATTTGAGACATTCCGTTCTTTCCAACTGCTAGTCTGTTAAACTAAGTGGTGACTAAATTTATCCTCCTGAAATACACACAGATAATTTCTATATTTTTCCTTCAGGTTTTTAAATAGTATCAATATTGATTTAATTAAGAATCTTTCTCAATGGAAGAGTGCTAACAAATTAGTGCTGAATAACAAATTTGTGTTGAAGGATGGAAAGCTTCTTCAACATGCTGATCATTATCATACCCTAGGATTATTAATTGGCATTGAATAAGATAAGTTTCCATAAGGTTCAAACCACTATATTCCAGTAATATTTGGCCTCTTACACAAAGCCATGTATTTCTTTCCTTTGTGTACAACGCTTTGCAAAGATTAAAGAACTACTGTTTCTTTTTTCAAACACTGCACACTGTACAGATAAATGCATTATTCTTTTCATGGTAGTGTACATACATTCAGTTGATAACAGCACACTTACAATTTATCTCCGTGTGTGCAGAATTAGTTATAATAGCTTTCCATTAGGAAAAAAATCATTGACATAATTTATGAGGTCTTGTGCAACCTGACATTTGGAGAAAAATGTTTGTGGAGCTACTAAGTTTTCTGAGATTGTATGTTGATAGACAAATAGGGGTTTATACAGGATATTTAACTATGTTTTCTAATAAAAATACTCATTATTAACAGTAGTATCTATCTGATCTGAAGAACATTCTTCTGTTTTATATAAACAATTGCTCATAAAAGCTGCTTTATTGGTTGAGACTCACACTTCTTGTAATGAATAGAGTACCTGTAACTTCTTATGCTAAGGGTTTCTATTACTTCAGTTTGCTATTTTTTCTACATATGGACATTATACCATCCCTTCCTTATACATCCTTGCAAAGAGTTCAAATTTCTAGAGAAATTAATTTTTTTCTAGTGTTTTCAGCGTAACTATAGCTTTCATTATTACCCTTTTCATAGTACTTTCCATTTCCAAAGTTACTTGTTATTGTTGAATTTCAAGAATGATTACCACAAAAATAATAATAATTAAAAAAATAAAAGAAAACCCTTAAATGTTAGTACTTTTCTTTTTGTTTCATTTGTCAAATTTTGATAAAAAGCTAAAACCTTGAAGCCTTTTCACAATTCTGAGAAAATTTCTGATTTGGAAGAAACAAAATGGAATTTACCTGCTTCCCAGCTGCCTATCTGAAAGCTCTAACATCATCTTGACAAGAGCCTTCCAGACGAGCTGCCGGGGGTATTGAGCCCAGGGGCAGACTCTTCCTTGAGCACCTAGTCTTGACCAGGGTCACCAGATGGGGTTAGACTGCTCTAGCACTAGCTGAGAAGTACTTTTGTTTCTACCAATAGGACAAAACCTTTCTTTGTGCTGTGATGATATTATAATCAGATCATTAATAAAAATAATTAAATAAATAAATAAATTAAATTAAGCCCAAAAAATAACATAAGGGCATTTGCTTGGTGTGGGTTTTTTTTTGTTTGGTTGGTTTTGGGTTTTTTGTTTGTTTTTTAATCATATCCTAAAGGGCATGTTTTTAAAACTGTGGCAGAGCCTGAGTCACTAGGATGGATACTTTCTCACACCAAGGTAGCAGCACAAATTACGGGGAAGAAGCTAAGAGAATGTCTACACTGTGGAAAGTGGAGTTTTCTTAACTTTGGGGTTAAAATAGTATGAGATTAAATAAACTTTGCTGAGACTCCAATTTTCAGATTGGGCTAACTCCAAAATTACCTTGTCTTCCTGGTTCTTAAACCCCTAAATTAATCTGATTTGGCTAAGAACTTCACCTTCTCTTCCCCACTAGACATACCCTAAAAAGCATTTGCTAATGTAAGGTTAAAGATTTCAACTCTTCCTTCCAATCTCTCTGACCCAGAGATTTTTCAGAAATAAAGACTTCAGATGGAGGGTCTTAATACAGAAAATAGCAGAAGAGACATACTGTAGCTGTCTGGAGGTGTCTGGTCATCTACATCAATCAAAGTCCCCTCTGACCTGCTTCGTGGAATCTCTCCACTGGTTAGGGAATCTGTTCCACTACTGGAAGAACTTTCCTCCTAAAAAACAATTAAACATATAAAACATCAACAATTTGAAAAAGGGGAAGCTGTTTAAGAATAATTGAGCTTTGGTCCTGTGGTATGACATGAAAAAAGTGAAGTTACGGTTTATGAGTAAATTTATGTAGTCTGCCCAAGCGCATCACAATCCTGAGTGATTCTTATTATCCAGTGTACATCAAACCCACCGGATACTACAGCTGCAGTGCAATATAGTCCATAGTGAAGTACAATAACACATAAATAAGTGTCTTGCAGTTGGAACTAAGCCAAGAACTTCCATTCAGTAAGACTTTATTAAAATATTTTTTTTCAAAAAAAAAAAATTCTAATTCTTGTTTTCAGATAAGTTTGACTAAAGGGGAAGAGATAGATCTATTACTTTCTTTGTCAATTAACAGTATTTCCATCCCTTTCTGTTCTATTATTCTTCTTATGTGTTTCCTTGAAAGAAGATCAGGTCAGATTTTTCCTTTTAGTCTGTACAAGAATGACTTGACCCTTTCTTAGGACCCACACCAGAGCACCAACAGCTGAGGATATTCAGGTCTTTCCTCTTCCTTTTTCTGGCTACAAGAAGCTTTGTTTTATTTTGATGAAGTTTGTATGTGGACTGGGCAACATGAGAGCTGTAAACTAGATGCTATGGTTGAAAGGGAGAGAGTCAACAGCAAACCTGTTGACAAGGCAGGGCAGAACAGGCATCTCTTTGAGGCAGGCAACAGAAGGATGAACTTCTACCTACACTAAAGAAAGCAGGAGTTGTCATGACTCCCGAAGACAGAGAAGTTGTAGGAGTTTCAAAGGAGCATTTGGTAACATATGTGCTGAAATTACTATATCCCAGAAACAGAAGCTGGAGGAAATAAAATATTAGAGATCTTTTGTGCAGGGAAGCTCTTTAAGTTAGTGTTATAAGCCAAGAGATAATTTAGTGACTTACCCAGGTTCCTCACAGATCCTTTATGTAGTGAGGTACAAATGCTGATGATCAATAGATACATTAAGATATATGGCTAAAAAACAAGCCAAACAAACCAACCAAACAAACAAAACCCAAAAGAAAAAAAAAGAGAGAAGGTAAAAAGCCAGAAGTTTTGTTGGATTCATACATGGGATACAATAGTCAGCTTTGTTCAGGAGTCTGAAATATTGCAGACTGCTACTTCTGCAGCACAATTGCAGCCTAAGCAGATCTTGTTTTATCATTTTTAAAAGGGGGGGGGGGAAGGGGAAAAATAAAAAGGAAAAGATTGTATCTGTTGTTGCTGTGGCTGTAAGAAAAAGGAATTTTCAGTTACAGTTCTAGTTGGTGAGTTATGGTGAGTTATCTTATATCCAAGAATTATTGCACAGAAAGCAGAAGCTGGCAGTCTGTTTTCATTGCATAATGCCATGGTTTAAGACTTCTCTTTTTTCATTGCAAATATAAGTTGGTACTTTTTGTTCTTCCCACAAGATGTACCCTCAGCTAATGGCACTCTGTTCAGGTGCTATTTTGTACACAGACAGGGTGCAAGGCTGAGATCAGACCAAGCTTGACTGTCACCCAGCTGTTCAGAGGCCTGTATGGACTTTCAGGTTCTCCTGTTACCCAGAAATCTCTGTTATTTGGCCTTTGAAGTCCTGATTTCAGATGAAATCAGCTAGCCTCCAAGACTGATACTTTCTCGGTTTCTGCTACTAATACCCCACCGGAACCCAAGTGGAAACTAAAATGCCTACTTAATCCCAATACCTTAATTCCAAGATGTGACATACAACAACTGTATAAAGATATCACTGATCTTTCTGTCTCTGATAAGCATCAACATCTTTGATAATGTACACAGACTCCTTCAAAGCAAATAAATTTTGCTTTGTTCCTGCACCTCAAAATGTTGAAAAACTGAATGCACTGTATAAACACACACCATTTTTATTTCAGGCTTCTACTTAGACGCTGGGAAGGTTTAATCATATCAGCATAAATTATCCATAGTCTAAAATTTCAATTAATTTACAAAAAAGTAAGTTTACTTTTTACATTACCAGTGTATTTGTTGCCAGAACTAGTCTCTGACTGATACTTACTGATCAATTGACAAATGAATTTAAGAATGGTTCTTTAAATAGTTAAAACACCCACAATTATTTCAGTAGCTGTATAAAGTTAGAGGCAGTAAGTAAGGATGAGGAAAGGGCACAAGAACGCAAATAGATGCACAGGGGCTAAAACAGGAAATCCATTGGGAAGAAGGAGGAAGAGAGAAAGAAAAACAATATCTTTACACAGTGGGAGTATATTGACAGAGACATGATTATAGGATTGCATATGGAAGTTTTATAAAAGCTAAGGACTTCTATAAATAGAATAAGCAATTTCCTGAAAGTTCCCCCTGGGAACTCCTCAAAATGTTTCCCCTGGCCTGGCATAGACACAGAAAAGGCAAATACTGAAAAGGAAAACCGCTTTCAAAAATAATCCTCCATCGCCTTGAAAGCATTCCTTGGTGTGAGAGCATGATGAGGGAGACCTTGTGATTGAGGCATACCTTCAGGCCAGCCAAGAAGAGGATGAAAGAAAGGGAGATGTATAAACATTCCTGGGCAAAAGATAACCACATTTGGTCAGCATGTCAAGGGATGTGGGAACCTCTGGGGCCAAGCTGTACACACAGCACTGGGTACTGGGCAATGTGCCTCCTGCACAGAATTACATGATCATTACTAGGATTGTGTCTCATCTCTCCTGTGGTCCAATCTTAGCGCTGGGAATGACTAAAGCTCCAGTGCTTTTGCATGAGACTAAGAAAATAAGAAAACTCAATGCTCACCCTTTTCCATTCTGTGATAAAATAGCTTCCTGAATTAAACTTTTGATAACACAGCCCTGTTAATTAGGAACTTACCTGAACAAATTCAGAAGAGAGATCAATGCATGTGGGACATAAAGCTACATTGATCAGTGGTGAATGGGAAAGGTATAAAAACCTTTTGCTGCAAAAAGAGGGAATTATGTATAGGAAGAACCAGAGATCAAGGGTTTTTTTTGCTGCAACTACTGAATAAGGAAGATGTAAACTGGCAAGTGCTTAATGGTGCAAGGAATTATTTGACTGATGGTATGTCAGCTTCACAGTGGGGAGTGAGTAGGGAATGAAGAAGTGAAGAGGTTGGAAAGAGATCACATGTGGAGGTGACCAGTGGGTGAATCTAAGTGACTGCTGGGAGATTTTTCTTTATAAGAGCAAGAAACAGTTGGGTGCACTCTGCTGTGGTTTGACCCATAAGAGCAGGGGACTCAGGACTCAGAGTGCTGGTGGCCAGCAGGTTGCAGCACTTTTACAGGGGAAGAAAAATACATTAGAGGAAGAAGCAAAACTCAGGTAGAAAGTCAGGTTTCACAGAAGTCAGGAGACACATTTTCTTCAAATGGCATTTTTGTTGCATATAATGCCTCCAGAAATCTCTTCCAGGTCTTTCAAAATTCATGTGCACCTTTTTTTTTTTTTTCCCCCTCCTTTTTTCATTTCCAGTCTCTCTATGAAACAAACAACCAATAAACCACATCCTGCTGTGTTTAA
Organism: Dendrocincla tyrannina; assembly: GCA_035047865.1. Taxonomy (NCBI): domain Eukaryota; kingdom Metazoa; phylum Chordata; class Aves; order Passeriformes; family Dendrocolaptidae; genus Dendrocincla; species Dendrocincla tyrannina. The sequence continues at coordinate 30,076,799 of JAWWMP010000081.1, forward strand.
AATAGTGGCAATATAGAAAATAACAATAACAGTAAAAAAGCCAGAAGCAAACAGTTCCCCTTGCCTTTGCCCTCAAAAATGAGAAAGAACACAATCCTTTATGTTTTTAAAGTATCAGCACCCCCGAGCAAAGCACTAGCAATTTGCCTTTCATTCCACCTTAACCCTTCAAAAGCATGTTGTGTTAAGAACAGAACTCTCCTGTGGCCATGTCTCCCTATGGCCTTCTACATGCTCTCAATTCCGATAGTGTTACTTACGCATATCCTTATTCACAAAGACTCATGGACTTTGTATCCAGAGGATGAAGTGTATGTATTAGCACAGGCAGGACAAGAAAAAAAAAAAACAGGTAATGGAGTTGTGTCTCATTTCTCAGGCTAATTTTTAGGTGACTTGGGGGAAGATTACTTACAAGTTATATAGATTGGGTTGTTAGTCTTAATTCATAAGTTTTTTTCTGAAAAATGAGCAAGGTAAATACACCAGAATGTTAAATAAAGTGTTTCTTGTCTGACCAAACACAATAAATTATTTAAATTCTATTATATAGAGAGAAGAAAAGGAATTCTAAAATAACTGTAACACACAGAAGAGAGAATGTTTCAGAAGGCACTGTACATCACAAATGAATATAAAACACTGCCCATTCTCAGCAGACTAATATGTTTCTAGCTAAACATTTGCTACAATAATAGGTCATATTCTAACAGTTCCTTGGATCTTGTGGCCTGGAACAGCTTTATGCAGCTCAGAGTTCCATGAGAGACACTTGAATCCAAGTTACTAATCTGTGATTACAGGGCTGAACTGTGGTCTGCAGCTAATGGCAGCACAGGATAGCAAATGAGACATTCATTTGAAGTGAGGAAGCCTTGGACTTTAGTCTGATGCATGTGAGGCAGTCAAGGAAAAGCATCTGTATCCCGCTTTGAATAGGGACAAAATTGACTTTTATTGTTCAACCTCAAGAGTTCTCAACCCTGATGATACTTGGCAGCAACCTAAATGTTTTAGTATGACCCTATTACTTGCCACTTTGTACCATTATAGAAAAGAATTTTCAATTGATATATCTACTAGTTTACTTTGTTGTTGTTGCCAAGTTTGGTATCTACTTTATCAATGTTCTGGAAATGTATCACCCGGTGGGAACTGTGGAGCCGTTCACAGTGAAACCAGGGCTTTGACTTTCTGCAGCCCCAGCATATGTCCGTGCGTCTGCTTGGAACTGACGTAATCGCTGCTTGTAATACTTCATCTCAGCTAGTGCTAAAGGGTAGGGCTAGTACTCTCAGCACAACAAAAATGGAAATTGAAGTGGGTCATCCTCTCAGTAAATTTCCACTACTTCTCAAGAGGGTTTTTACAGCCTCTGCTCAGCCCTGCACAACCCAGAACTGACTGCTTTACAGCCTGTTTGGAGAACACTATTCAAGCAAAAATGACTATACCATAGACACTCCCTCCAAAAGACAAGTGTCTCTCCTTCCATTACACACATCTATACTTCTAAAATTGCTTGTTGTAAGCATAAGTGGTAGAGCATTTATTTTTAATTATAAACTTTACATTTGTGAATATTGCTTTCCAGAAGCCTCAAGAATGTGTAGTTAAGTTTTGATGTTGTATTTTGAGTTTCAGCTACAACTCTGAAACATGCCAATGTTTCCCTTTAGCCTCAGAATAAAAGAAAAATGTTGCCTTCTACTTACTTTACTAGGTAAGTTCTTGAAAAACAGGAAATGGAAAGTAAAGATATCAGTAATGAATTAAAGGATCCAACTTTGCACTGTTAAATTGCAATATTTCTTCTTTTTGCTGAACAGAGAAAACTTCACAAGTTTATTAGCTTAATTCTTCTATAGACTCATTTCTTACACCTCTAAAAACAATAGTTAAAAATCACTGAATTCTCACTTTTTGTGTCTGCTTGTACGTACTTCAGAAGCACAACTAGTTTCTTCACTTTTGGAGGTTCTATAAAAGCACTTCTGGTTTCTTCACTGAGATTACGATAACACAAGTTCCTACAGACTGATGCCAACAGGGCTATTCCCTCAAAGTGGGTATTAAAAGCACTCTGTAAGGAATACCTTTTATTTAAAAGTTTCATTACAAAACAAAACTTCCATTTCTAGGTGCCACAAGTGTTTCAGTGTCACTATAATGCATGCAACACTGCAGAGCAAGGCAAAGCCTGTATGTTTCCTTGTTCTGCATGTAAACTAGGCTCCTGCTGCCGATCCTCAGGTATTTTCAGTGTTTTCTAGAACGAAGCAAAAACCTTAACTGTCACCATTTTTGATCAGGCTAGAGGAGTGGGAGCTACTGGGAATCTCAAAATCTTGTTAGCTACTTATATTCCTGTGAACTATACTGTGATCATGGGTTTATAAGTATGTTATCTTCAAAGTACTCTTTATTATTTTGTTCCCCTAATTTCTTCTTCTCTTTCCACTAAATTAGACTTTTCCTCACATCCAGAGTGCATGCAGGAATTACGCTGGATCTTCAACTGAACAGTTTGCCTGTCAGTAGCAAGTGGAGATAAAAGCTGAGACATCTGTGCACAAGCTTGACTTAGCACTCCCAACCCTGCCTAGTATTTGTTGTGTCCGTCCCTGAGAAAAGCTCATGTCTGAGCCTGCTAACGCCACAAGTCAGCTTTGAGCAGGATAGGTATGAGCTGTGGTCTTTGAGGGCAGGAAGCAGTGGTGGGGGACAGAATAACAGTAGCATTAACAGAATTCCTTTTTATGTCTCAGAGTTACCGGGGCATGACCAAAACAAATAAAAAAAAAAAAAACAAAAAGCAAAACAAAAAAAAACTAAACAGCAAAAAACCCAACCAAAACCAAACAAAAATAAACCAAAACCAAAAAAAAAAACCAAAGACTTCCTCTATCCCAAAGACTTTTTTCTGGCAACACTCTTCCAGTTTTTCCAGTTATATACAGAAAACAGCACATCTTACAGACAATCAAACCCAGGTCAAGTAGTGAAGCAGTTCTTCATTAGAAACCAACAATCAAGCATTTACGAGTTAGATGTTTCACAGAAATAATTACTTTTAAATGTAACAGCTGAGCACAGGCAGGGACAAAATCCCTTATGACTTTTAACATTTAACTGTCTTAAATGGCCCAGTGATGTTATTAAAAAATCCTACAAGAGCTGTGCTCTCTTCACAGCATCAGGGTAAAGCAGAATACACCAAGAAACCCATCCACAGAGAAAGACCAGTGTTTTATTTGCTCACAGCTCTTACAGTTTTCGAAATTAGAATTGTAATTAGTATTAACAACAGATTTCAAGCACCTGTATCCACTGGATATGTTGCAAATGTGTAGGATGGTTTCTCTGCTATTTCAGGCAAAGAATGATGTAATAAAGTGATGTGACTGACACTATGTCAGGATTCAGTCTTCAATATCCAACTGTGGAACAAGGTTGACTGTATGCTGCCTGGATAGTGACACTTTACTTTGGAGATGTAGATTAAATATGCATTAAATATGCATTAGCAAAACATGCAATGAGACCCTTGGAGGAAATTTAACCTGATATCCAGGAATATAAGAGGTGTCTTTAAGCTTTTGGTGTTCTGGTTTGAACAAACTGAGATAAATGCCTGGAGAAGGATGTAGGGGTCTCAACAGTGTGCTGTGCCTTTGATGAAGCAAAGTACTAGAAAAGCCTCTTTCCATAAGCATGGCAGAATTTTGCTTCAGCAGAAAGAAAAAACATGTTAGATGTCATGTGGACCCTTTTTTAAGAAACCACTTTGGTTTGGTATTAGTTAACCTTGGGGGGCCAAAACAAACAAACAAACAAATTAAAAAAAAAAAACAACCAAACAAAAAAAAACACATACAAAACAACAAAAAAAGAACCCAAACCACAAAGCAACACACTCACCAACCAAAAAATGAATTAACACAGTAATACACATGGAGAATTGGCTTTTCAATGTTTAAACTGTGTCAGGAAAGCTTTCAAAATATATAAACTAGAAAAGAAGATACGTCAGTCACGTAAGGTAAGAATGTTGGGATGAAGAAGGGGGAATCGTGTCAGTCACTTGTTTCATTTCTCCTGGGAAATATAAAGGGAGATCAATACTGAGGTGGCAGAAACAATGGAAGATATGTGACACATGATCAGCTTAACAAGTCAAAAAATTAATAAAACCTGTTTGGGGAAAAAATTGCCTTAAATATAGTAGAAGAAATTAAATCCATTTGGCAAGGATTTCTCTGGTTGTAATTAGAGGTTAGTCCAGAGAGTCAATAACTGTAAGCATAATCACTCTTTAGTGTATCCACAAATTACATTTTCCTCTACTTGAAAGACCATATAACAGACACAGGGAACATGTACCAGAAACAATAGTTTGATATGTTTGATAGATTTTGATAATATTCACAAGGAAAGATTGTTATTTATTTTTTGTATATTGATCTGTTTTGACTGAAGGACTTGTTCAATAATCCTTGACAGTTTAGGAACATTGCAAAGACAGCATCAGAGAGAGTCATAATCACAGAGACAATTTTCAAGGTATACTGCAGAAAGTGTACTTTTCTTCGTTGCTTTATATGGCAATTACAGTCCCCAAAGTTTGGTTGGATCTAATCTCCAGAAGTGAGACGTCATTGCATTTAAAATATTTGTGCCTGGGTTGTTAATAATAGTCTGAGCTGTCCATTAAACTACACATGCCAATATTTTAGAGTTATTTTTGACACTGTAATTTTGAAGGGAAGAAGAGAGGGGAGTTCATTAAAATGCATTTTGTACTCTAAAAGCCAAAAACAGTACCTCTCATTATAGTGCAGTCTCTCCCTTTACATAATAATCACACATACTCTTGACAAGCAAAAAGCCCTTATTTCTATCAAATTGAATATATGTTCAGGTGGGTAGTTTCTCTACTAATGAAGGACATTTGAGTCTGAATTGTACTCTTAATTACTACTTTAATAGTGTTGTTAACTGAATACTTTTACAGAAATAATATGACTGCCAGATTGGCTCTAAGATGGCAGAGGTTAACAAAAAATTAAGTGAAAGGAAGATAAGCTGCAATGCAATATCAGATCCCATTTAATAATCCATCTCTGACCACAGAAGACTGCACATTTCAGAGGAAGAAGTCCTACCTATGAAAATGAGGGAGAGTTATTTCCAGAATTGCTGGTAATTTTATAACAAAAATGAGAGTGATTCTATCTTTAAAAAAAATAAAAATAATAAAAAAATAATATATTAGTCATTGTATCACTGTGGATATTCTTCTTGAGGAACAGAAAAGTTCAAAATTGCATGCTTTTTTGTGTCTAAATCTAGTTTTTAAATCTAGCTGCCTTACAGGCTCATTGATTGAACCTGTTGAGAGAAGGGCATCTATACTTTTGGTCCTTACTGTTAGATATGATAAGCAGAATAATATGTACAAACTCATCCATTTTTATGCAGCTGTTACAGTCACTCTTTAAAGATTTCCTCTTCTTTTCAGGAGTGAAAGGAAGCATTATTTATATTATTTAACCACCTTCATTCTCTCCATTGCACCAGAGTATCCAACCATCTTTTCCGCAGCAGTTCTCCCTTTGATGATGTATACTATTAGCACAGACGCAATACCTCAGTGGAAAGTTAGTTTTCCTACCCAGGAAAACCTCACTAATTATATTGTGATGGATATCATTACTCACTGGAAGCATCTTAAAGCTGTATATTCCCTGTCCTATGTCCCTGAAGGTCTAGAGTTGGAAACCGTTCCCAAGGTTCTCACCAGACAGTTGGCTGATCTCCAAAATCAATGAATTGCTTGTACAACAAATTGGAGAAGTCCCCCATGTTATCCCAGGCATTCCTATGATGACTTTAATCTCCCATTGTCTCTATTCACCACAAAAGGCACAGGAGAGCTTCAGCTTGTTTTTCCTAAGAGCCCTGCCCCTCAGGCTGCTACAGGCACCCTACTTTCCCACTGGTTCCCACTCTTCCTTCTGAGACAACGTGACTGAGGGCAAAACTTGATGAATCAGCTAAGAGAACTGTAATTGCTCAGGCATAGCATGAGTAGGCACTATACACTGATGGGTGCCTAACCACACTAGACTTCTGTCCCATTCAGCTCTATAACACCTTTCCAATACCATTTGCCATGATGAAAACAATGTTAAGTCTTCTTTGTATTTGATATGGCAGTGGTGAGAAGAGAAAGAGGGAACAAAATTGTTGGTTCCTTCTTTCTTATTTCCTTCCTATCTACACACCAGTGTACTAGTTGACACTGTGTTAGAGATTTTGAGGGAGTTAACATAAGACAGAAAATGATGGGTCAATGGCTCAAGCTCTATAATAGGGAAGACTCTCCACTCCATTCACACATCAAAGGGGGAAAAAAACCATAAAGAAAACTTCTAAGTTATCATAAATTTCATCCCTTTGCATAGAAAAAAGTCATTCTAGTTGAAGAAAAATTTTCATCTGTTCCAACAAATATGGCTGCAGTGATAAAGTTACAAATTACTCAGAAATTCGACTGAAACCCAACTTATCAAATTTCCAGAATGTGTCTCAGACAACCTGCAGAAAATCTTCAGGAAAATGATTCAGAAATGCTGTGCATTATACTCCATCAGTTCAAAATATGCCCCCAGTCTTTTATTTCAGTTATTCTGTCTCAGCAAGCTTTAGTATTTTTCACCACAGCTGAAGCTACCTCCTTTCTAGCAGAAGTGGAGAGCTGCAGATCAGTAGCTCTTAGATAGAAAAACAGTATTTCAATGTTATGAACAGATAACCTCTGTTTCCTTCTCCTATTCCCCTACCCTCCCCAAAAAAACCCAAATCCTAAACCAAAACAAATCCACAACTCCAATCACTCCTACACTCCTTCAAGGACTTTTACAAGCAGTAAATTCATTTTCATTGGTGTGGCAGGCTCTTCAGTACCTGGCCACTGTCAAGCCTTGTGACAATCCTAGTGTCAATCCTTTCTTTTGGCTCACCCTTCACAGACACTGAGCATGGTCACCTTTCAATTTTATAGAGACTGAGCAATTTCAATATTTTATACTATTAAGGATTTGAAAAGTCTGCAGTTCCATGACCTCATTAGCTTCCTACACGATAAAACCCTGGATGTCATTTATCATCCGAAATCAACTCTGCAGCCATGTGAAGTTTCACTCACTAGAAAGAAGTAATACAAAGTGTAACTGCTCTATAGGTTATTGTCAGGCTACAGAGGTAACGGAAAACTGATCTGAGACCACTAGGATATTTAAATGTCATGGAAAATCACACTAATTTTACAACTATTACTTTTAAATGAAATTTTCATTCAGTGTCTAGAGTTGAGGTTTTTCTGACAGCCTCTCTTGCAGGGGTGAAGGATAATCTCTCCCTGCTGGAGTAAACTATCAACAGTATCCCATACATTCAAAACAGTAGATTGAAAGGAACAGACCATCATCTCAAATATCACTAAACAGACAAGGGTGCAAAGTCCAGGTACCAGCACAGGCCATTTCTTTTGGGATAAATGCCTCTGGGAAGTTGGGTTTTCTCTAGCTGGCCAGTTTCAGTCTGATCAGTAACAGCAGAGCAATCTTTGCTTCAGACAGAGATAAACCAAATACAAGGTTGCAAGAGAAATAAACTGAAATCCGGACCACACTTACAGCAGTTCTTTAGTACTTCAATTTTCCTAATAAGGAACTTGAAAGCACCTGCCATGTGTTAGCTCAGAGTATTCAGCCTATTCAGCAACACCTTTCAAATGCCAGTCCTAAAGAAACAGTTTTTCTGGTCTTACTTTCATAAGTTTACTGTCCTTGCTCCATTTGTACCAAAACGTGGGAGCAAGAATTCACTGCTTTTCTGAAAGGTCAGTGACTTTGTTGATCAAAGCATTTCCCTACCCATCTCACCTCCTTGGCAGCAAGTCGTCAGTTTTACACCTTTAAGGAGCTTCTACTTCTCAAGATAACAAGGTTCAAAATGTGTGTTTTGTTATGTGATATACTGCAGAATCATATATGCAAAATTCCACTGTTTATTTTTTTCTTAACCAAATTTGTTATTTTATGTTTGTTTTTTGTTTTGTTTTTAGGTGTTTTTTTTGTTTTGTTTTGTTTTTTTTTATATAGAGACCAATATACACAGTGCAGCTGAAAGATTTTTTAGGTAAATTAGCTGACTCCTACCATGAAACATGTATTCTTGCTCACATTGTCAGGGTTTCTTGATTAAAGTATACAAGTGTCATAATGTCCTAAATATCATAAATATCACTTTAACATTTAATTTAGCAACATCAAATCAAGCACACACTTTGATCTGCACCTTGATGTGTGACGGCAAGTAACTTTGCTTAAGGCATTTCTCCTTGGCCATAATGCAACAGGAGACTCCTGTTTTATTTCTATCCTACAGACACATGTAATCCTGATTGTGCAATTTATTGAATGCAATTTTGAGTTTCTCTTTTATGGTAGTTATACCTCTATACTTCAGGTTATTGATAATGACAAGCAGATATTTGCAGAATAAAGGATTCTTCAACAAAGAGTTATCTAGTACAAAAAAGGGAAAGAAAAACCTCAAGTATATAAATCAATACTCAAATTAAATATGTTCTCCCCCCAAAGCTTCATCAAAACTTTAACTTGGCAAGTATTCTTGGAGATGCATGGTCCAAATGTTGATCAGCATTAAGTTAGTTTAGGTCAGTTCCTGTCAGATCACAGCTCAGGGTTATATTTGTATAGGTTGCTTTATCTGTAATAAGGAGAAATATGTACAACTTTGCTTCAAATTTGAATTATCATGATCTAAGAAAGAAGTAGCCTTAATGTAGCATCTTTCTGATAGCTATTGTATAGCTATGCCACATTCATCTGAAGTGACAAGTATCAGGCAGAAGATCATCAGTAAGAATATGAAAATTATTTGTCTAATTTGGTGTAAATTTTAATCTTCAGAACTTCAGAAGATTTCACTCACTTTCACACCAAGCAGAAATGATAGTGTGCTAAAGAGCCTTGAGAAATGTAGCTAAACAGTTTGCTCTGTTGTCAAAGTTAGTTCAGATAATTTTATTTTACACTGATTTTATCTCACATTGCTGATTTTGGTCTGTCATCATCATTCAGTATGATGATTCACTAGCATTCAAAAAAGTAATTTCATTTTAAAGTTGTTTAGAGATTAGTGTTAAAAAACCCTAAGGCTTAACCTGTAATTCATATGGGACTTTTTTGCCCACAGGGAAAAAGAGTGAACTTTCACTCCACCTTCTCCATGTTAGGAAAGATGTGATTAGTCACTTAAGAAACATGTAGGTTTTTCAGCCTCCCAGATCTACCTGTACCAAGACACAGTTTTTGGCACCAGAGGCATGAAAGCTCAAAACCTGGCAAATCTAATTGTAAGAGTGTTTCATAATCACCAAATTTGATTTACTCATAGATTTCAAAGCCAAAACCCCCAACAAAGCAATCATCTTTATTCTTCCTATGCAGAATCAAGGCCATAGAATTTTATCTAGCTCTTACTGGGACAAGTTGTGATATCATGACACTTTTTATTGACTTGAAAATGTTAGGTTGTTTTTAAAAATCCAATTCTGAGCCCCAGAACTTATGTTTATAAAACTTTATATTCTGTTGGGACCCAAACCAGGACTTTCTTTTACTTCACTTTGTTTCTTGCTAGAACTACCTGCAATAGAATCCTTTTGCAAAGCCTTGTACGAATACATAATAAACAGTGCCTTGTAATGAGGAACTGATTGTTTAATGCACAAGGCAAGGAAGGGCAGGGGTGGGGGAAAGTGGAGATAAAAATGTTTACAGATCATAAAGTTACAGAATTGGATTGGTAGAATCCTTTGAAGGTCATCTAGTCCAACTCCAAATCCAAGATGGAAAGACTACACCACAAAGAAATTGATAACCACATTCCATTGTCTTCCACACCTACTGTAAGATTTGTGTAAACATGTGCTGACCCCTTAAAAATCCAGCTCCAAACTTGTCCCAGACTACTCAGGAAAGCAGTGTAAGAGCACGGGATATGCAAGTGCCATGGGAAGAAAACTGTCACCGAGACCAGGGCATTGAAAGTAACTGCATAAATATCACAAGAGTCCTTCTCTGTCCCTAAGTGTTCACACCCTGAAAAAGCAATTAATTGGAGAGCAAGGCAGGTGCTCATAACACCTCCTGACAGCCTTCAATATTGCTAGGTTTGGCCTCTGTTTTCAGCTGTAAGCAGAAAGCACAGATCAAAGTGAGATAGAAGAACACTAGCTCTAACAGGTAGCAGAAAATTACTGATGTATACACACACACCTTATGGCAGTGTGTACAACCTCTCCCATGTTTTCATCTGTCTGGTAAAACAACTTAATGGTAGCCAAACTTAGAAGTCTGATATGATTTATTTAAAAAAAAAATAATAAAAAAATGCAGTGGTGGAAAATGCAACTTCCATTAAGTTCAAGCTTCAAGCAAATTGTCCTGTTTCTGCTATCATTTACTACATGAGATAAGGAGAAATCTAGAGAAATTCTTACTTATCTGGGGAATATATGAGTAGCGCATATAATACCTTTTGCTGTGTGTTTTGTGACTGGAGTACAATCATTACTGGTTAAAATACACCAGGAAATTCCAAGGTGCAAAGGGCTCTCTTACATATTTTCCTGATTAGTAGCACTTTCCTCTTCTCCACCTGACAGGGCAAGCCAGGCAAGTAACTGTGGGTGGTATCCAGCTGGCAGAGCACAAGTACCTGTGCTGTGGCAGACAAAGAAGTAACTCCAAAAGTTATTGAATCCACTTCTTTCTCTCCACTGGTGACATGAAGTTATGTTAGGATGATGCATGCATTAAGATCTTGCAATTAGAATCATACACATATTTCAGAGTTCAAACACTTCTGAGTTTTCAAAAAACCCTTAAAAATAGTTATCTCATTGAGGAAGAATCATTTTCCCACAGCTTCCTCAAACACTGAGTTTAGCTTGAAGGATATTGTACTTGGCTGAATCAGTGCAGCCTAAGTCCTATGTACCATCTAGCTATAGGTTTATACAACTTTGCTCCTATATATGAAGTTAGTCCTATATATGAAAAGTGAGGGTCCTGCTTTAACTTTTCTCACCCCCTAAGATAGGTATTAGGAACCCTTCAATCAGAACATGCTTCTGTTGAGAAATTTTAAATGTTTCCTTGCAAAGCTAAGGAGATTTTACAAATATATTTGTGATGTTATTCAATTTCACTTGATGGTTGTATACAATGCATTGGAAGCAAGTTAACAGTTTCAGTCCAGAGCTGAAGAACTAATGTCCACACTAAAGAACTAATTTTCAAATAAGAAGAGGAGAAGAAGGGAGGGGAAGGGAGGGGAAGGTTTGGGAAGGGAAGGTTTGGGAAGGGAAGGTTTGGGAAGGGAAGGTTTGGGAAGGGAAGGTTTGGGAAGGGAAGGTTT
>JAWWMP010000081.1:30092726-30122231 GCA_035047865.1 Dendrocincla tyrannina
CTTAAAAAAAAAAAAAAAAAAAAAAAAAGAGTTATTAGTTGAATGGTAATAACAGGTGGGAAAAGTACAAGAACTGTTTCTTTCTTCTCTTTCATTTAAATGTGTCTATTTTTAAGCAGACTGGGCAGCTCTGCTTGTTATTTTTTGGCCATAAACGGAGTTGATTCAAGATCTGTCAGCATGATAGGTCTTGCCTCCATTTATGCTGAAGATATTACCTTTCAAGGATCCTTTAATAGGAAATGAATACTTTAGAGTTCAGAAGTACATATGCTCTTTAAACTCTATTTCTCTCATTTCTAATAGCTGCCTTATTCGCAGGGAGGATTGCTACATGGTGTTCTGCATCCTGATCCCAACTCACAAAGCCAGGGGCCAATCCAACTGCTGCATGCATGGAGTGTTCTATAGTGTTTCAATAAAACCAAACAAAACAATCAACCAACAAAAAAAACAAACCTACAAAAGTGCATGTGCTCGCACACGCACACACATCTACAGCTACTCATTTCAAAGAAGTAAAAAGACAGAGAAGGCCAGCTTAATATTGATTGATTAAAAATTGTAAGAGGTTCACTATTATTGGAGCTCCCAGGAAAGCTAATCACCAGCACCTAGCAAGTGCCTTTTTCCACATATCCCAAATCACCCTAGGGTACAATATCATGCAATTCAAAATGTACGAGTTCTGCACTTTCTCCAGAGGCACCTGGATCTAACAATGGCCAAAAAGATAGTATTGGACTGATGCAATAGTACTAGGTAAAAATCTACTCTGATATACTGATGCAATAGTACTAGGTAAAAATCTACTCTGATATTTCAGATCCTTCTGAATTTTAAACATAACTAGCAAAACATACTAGAAAGAAGAAAAGCAAACTCACCATTCTGGAAACCCAGAGTTTCTTCCTAGATCCAAATTATGTTTTTGTTCAAGACATCAGCATTGTTGAAGGAGCTCTTATTCTTGCTCCAGCTTTGAAAACCTCCGGCGCGCTGAGTGTTCAGGTAGGTGCTGGAGCACACCTGGCAAGCCTCCCTCTTCAGGGCGCTGAGCAATGCCTGCTGGAATGTGTAGTCTAGCAGGAACCTGGCACCACTTGTTCGAACACACAGCAGTGAGCAATGGGACTACAATACCCATAATTGCCTTTGGCTGGTTTATGATTACACCTGAAACCAGGAGAGGTGGTGTGGGAGTTTCACCTTAGGGAGGAGAGATAAACCTGAAGAGGAGAGAAGGAGGAAGCATGTGCTGCTTGTGTGCCACTGGAACAGAGTTAGGGTCTTCTACTTTCACGTATCCCATTGCAGGTATACTGAATGGCTGGGAGGGGTACAAAGAGTGTCCTTCTGATAAAGGTCAGATTAGAAATAATTAGATTTACAGGCAATGAGTACAATGACTGAAATTGCATAAACCTGTATGACCGGTTTAGGTATGTGAGAGAATCATACAACTAGGTATAAGGAAGCAGGGAAGGAAGGGTGGCAGTGGCCTAGGATATCTACAGAGGAGGCTAGGCAAAGATATGGGAGGATGAGAAGGAAAGGGTTCCCTTTTAGCCTTATGTCCTTGAGGAAATAGCAAATTTTCCTATATGTTATATTGCAGTTGCTTTTCTCAGTGATGTCAAAATTTTGTAGAATAAAGTTTAGAAGGACAAAGATTACAGGCACAGAGAGATAAGAAAAATGGTCTTTGTTATTTGCTCCCTGTGGTTTTATGGCACTTAAGACTCACAGCTGAAACCCCCTTTCCATGAAAAGAGTCTTCACAGGTTTTCTAATCCTGCCTCCAAAAAGCTGAATTAGAAATTAGGTAAGATAAAAAAATTGAGAAAGACGGAATCCAGGTTGTTTATGGCCAAGATACTGTCAATACTAGTGGGCAATTTCCACCAAATAAGCTACCTGCCAAAATAAGTGGTTCTGTTTGACCAGGACTGTAAAGAGTCATATGCTGGCTTGAGATAACATGTATGGGAAGTGGCAGCCATGTCTTCATTCTTCATTCGATTACAGTATGTGCTTTCCCCTTCACTGACTTTTTCCTTTTTGTTTGCTTGTTTAAATAACTACATATTTTGATGGCTTAGCCTAACAATGACTGTAGGGCCAAAGTGCACACTTATGTTCTGCATGGGAACTTATTTTATTTGCTTACAACAGATGAAATAGCTGGGGCAGAAAGTAGCATATACTCTTGGACCTGCATATCTGTTTGATGCAGTTCTCATCAGAAGAATGGAAAATATTAAGGCTTCGCTGTATATTACATATTGTTCTCATCCCATTTGCTTTAGTTGTTCCTACAGCTCATCAGAAAACAAGTACAAATGCCTCGCCCATCAAGCCATTAGAAGAAGAGCACCATTAACTTTAGGCTATGTGACAATTACCTAAATAATTATTTCCAATGCAAGTTAGCTGTGGTCACTACACCATAATTTATGCATGTGTGTGGAAGAGGAAACAAAGGTACAATGTCAGGCCATTTTGGACATAAAAAACCCACTCAGACATGGTCAACATATTATTCTTCCCCTTCCCCTCCCTAACAGTGGAAAAAACAACTTCCACAGCAGAGAATATTCAGGTCAAAGATGTTTACACATGAGGGAGCAGCTTGGGTATACCTCCCAATGAAATAACAATTAATAAAGGTGTGGGGGTGAAAACTGTTTTTCTGACAGGTCTGTGATAGAAAAAGTTTAATAGTATGGTTATGCTGGCAAAAATGGTTTTGGCTGGTTTTAGTGATTCCAGGCCCATGAGTATTGTCTATACCAGCAAAAGCACTTCTGCCAGTTTTGTGTCACATTAGGGCTATTGCCAGTAGCCAAACCATAGCCAAAAATCACATTCTGAAGAGATATTACTTATACTAACAAATGTTTCTAAAACAAAGCAGGCTTTACAAACACTAATGAATACCGCACCCAGGCAGGAAAACCCACTTTTCCTGATAAATGGTGAACCAAAGCAATCAGAAAGCTTTTACCAGGTTTCTGAATTGCAGGATACAGTTCTGGGCAATATTAAACAACAACAACAACTAACCAACAAAACAAACAAAAAAAAAACACCAAAACAACAACCACGACCAAAAAAACAGCTCTCAAACTGTGTTGTATCTTCTGCAAGCTGTTTCTTAGACATTAGTCAAGGTGAAGAATTCATTTTAAAAAAACTGATGCATCACATTTTAATGAATACATAGAATTTGTGGCAAGAGTACCACAGTATGGAAAACTACAGCCAAAACACTAGTGTTTACTGAAACAACTGAAGGCAACAGCCTAAACTGAAAGAACACTGTCCCGCAATGAGATTTCTAAGGAAGATGCTATATTGACCAGAAAAAGCTATATTTGTACTTACTAGATCTGCTTGTGTTATGGACAAAAACAAACAAACAAAAACAAACAGTTTCTCTGATTTCCATGTATCAGGAACTAGAGAAAAATCATTGTTTTCCTCTAGTATTTATCTTAGGGAAGGAATGAGTATGCCATGCCTTCATGTTGATTGAACATGAAATTATATTAAAGGGAGCTTTTTTTTTAATAACCAAAAGAAAACTATAAAAAGGATCATTTAATCAAGACATTAGTATGAATAGGTAGCTTGAAAACTGAACTGAAGAACATCAGGGCAGGAACATTCCTGAACGGTGAGCATATGGTTGCCAAAAGGGATTTGGAGGAAGAGTTCTGAAACTGGTAGAGAAAGATCTCTTTCTCTCTTGAAATAGCAAGTGGGTTGGAACTTGTGCCCTAGGGAAAGACTCACAAGTTTTCTTTTGTGCGATGAAAACATTTGTTTCCTCTCTGTGACTAAAGCTGTTTAGTTTGGTTAGTTGCTAGATTACTTTATGCAAAGAGTGTTCATTAAACAGACTATTTATTTTTGTGTTTACACCATTTTCACTCTGTCACTAGCAAACTTCTCTCTCTCACAGTTGAATCTGCTGCGCTCTGCAGGGAATGATCACTTACTCCATTCCCACAGAGAAAAGGTACAAGAAGACCTCAAAAGAAGGAAAACAAATTTGTCTTGAGCATACAAGCCTACGACCTTGGTCTGTAAGACACATGTGAAGACCTTCATGACCTAAGCAGTGTTTTGCAGAGGGCAATGCGAAGTCCTTGTGGTGATGTTACAGATCCCTGTAGCATTACACTGTACAAAATAATAACATCTTTCCGGTCAGTAAAACCCTATTTTGGTCATAGTTCCTCATTAAATCCCACTTCATTTATATTGCATGTCACCAAGGAAAATGTTCCATGTGACAGTAAAAAAAAATTCTGCAGGCAGGAGGAGTAAGGCAAAAGAATGGTGTCCAGGCCAAAAAGTTCATGTCTTCAAGAGTAATGAGCAGTGAGGCAAGAAAAATACTATTCTGCCTCAGATTTTTGTAGAAATTACTAGTATGCTGTACTTAGCCTCACTTGGGTAGAAAATAACTGGTTACTAGAGAAGAAGCAAATAAGATTTTTTTTGCTGTTTCTTTTAGCCTGATGTTCTCAGGAAACAGGGTCTATGTGATTATGCTGTGTAAGTTTGTTGTAAGTTTCATGAAAAGGCTCATCCAGGTAAAAAAGAAAGCTGAAGACCTCTATGGAGGAAAGGTTACTGTATTATTAGACCTCAGAGAATCACAAAGAAAACAACAAATGAAAGAGGAACTGATATCAAAGCACAAAATCCAGAGAAAGTTTCCTTTATAATGGGTAAAATCCAGTTCAAAACAGAAATTCCTGAGCAATTGAGATCCCAAAGCTCCTCTGGCTCATGGGAAAATGTAGACTTCAAGAACCAGAATCTGATCTCGTTGTAGATTCCAGGCACCTCTGCTGAATTAAGTAGTAGGTGGCTAGCTTTGACCATACAGTTTGTCAACATGGACCTGTTTTTCAGCAATGACTATGTTAAGAACTTGAAAATCTGGCCACTGGTGCCTCACTGGGAGTCAGGAGACACCAGACAGTCTTGAAAGACCAGCCTTTGTTTAGGTGTCTATATGGAAAGCAGCTGCTTCTGAAAATCAGATTTGAGGCACCAGGGTAAGACCTAAAATCTGCATTATAGCACCCTTACAAACTTAAAACTGATTGTCTCCATGTTAGATAGGGGTTGGAAAATGACATAAATAGTAAGGGTTTCATCTTCTTTACATCACCTGCAGCTGAAAGTAAGTGTTTACTGGCAGGGGTTTCTTCCTTTTTCTTCATGTTGATAAAAATGCAATTTTGAAAAGGCCCAAAAAATTAAATTTTTTGGGTTATACCTTCTTACAAATTTGAACAATTATTTGCTTAATATCTGTCAATTACAGCATAATTACAACTTTTACCTGTAAACAAGTTATTCATCCCTTTAAGACAGATTTTTACCTCCTGTAATACAGGAGCTACTAAGCCCTGAAAACCTAGAACCACAAATTCATTGTTTTCTTTGTTGTGAAGTCAGAGTTAGCTTTTGGGTTTTATTCCTCCAGCTGAGAACATTTCCTCAGTTTTGTACATAACATTTGTCCTGTTTTAATAACAACTTATCCTGTATTAATAACAAACATAAATGTGATTGATATTTTGAACTGTGGCACTAAAAAGGAGCTAAACAAGAAGTCAGCAATGGAATTATGAAGGGAACTAGAAGCCAATTTCTTGTCCTTTCTCACAATAACTGGCCTCCTTAATGCAAAAACATGATACTGTTCACTGTGACATATCCTTGAAATGTGGTCTATTAAAATAAGTCAGGTGACTGCATATTTCTGCAATAACTCAAGCAATAGTCTAAGCTTGCTACATTATTGACCTATCATACCCAGTACTTTATGTCTAATACCTTAAGTATTCATTAGTCATATTTACTGTGTGGTATAGCTTATAAAGAAGTATAAGTGTACCTTTTAAATGTTGCCCACAGCTAGGAGTCTGGATTTCAAAAAGGTCTGTAGCATGAAAAACAATTTCTTTAACACTATCATAGAATTGTATGAGATACCTGGATCAACCACATTTTATTTGTTACTTACCCATCATATTTGAAGATTAAAAAGTAAGGTTTTGGTTGCTTTTTTATCTGTTCTTCTTAGGGAATAGGATCTTATTTATTTTTATAGTGGCACAAATTATTTAAATTCTACCATGACTCTGACACAAATTTGCAATAGAGAAATGTGGATCTGAGCTCTTGCTTTCTGTGTATTCATTACCTGGAAAAAAAACACTGTTTCTTACCGTCAGCTATATCAAGCAAAGGAAAAATCCTGCAACAATGCAAAGAAAATAACCTACACCACTGATAAAGAAACTATTCAGCTATGTAATCACTCAGATGTTCAATTAGGTTTCCAAGTCAGCAAAATATCAGTTAATCTTCTTGTTGTTGACATAATTCAGATGCATATTTAACCATGTATTTTGTTGTTTTGCCCTTTATCATACTTACACTGCATATGTATATGTTTTTTTCTGTGCTGGAATCTAAGCTCTGTAATACATATTTCTCAGCTCCACAAGCAACCACTAATAACCAGATACTCTCACCGTCTTGGTAATACTGTATCATCTCTTGATAACTGAAATGTACTTTTGCAGAAGTTCTACAAACAACCACCTGATCTGCAAAATACTGTTTCTGGAATTGAAATCTCTCTCCTGTAACAAGAAATTTCTGGTGCACTACAAGCTCATCAAAATTACTCCTAACACAGAATGACCCTCTCCACTCCTTTCAGAAATACTATTATTATCATCCTTACACATGAAAAAGAGTACCTGGCTTTAATTCCCAAGTGACCCCACACGGCTAATCTGAAGCACCTAGTAAAGGCCTGGACACAGCCTTTAATGTGCCTACCAAAAGGGACGTTCATTTCTGTCTGCCTTAGGAGTAACAAGGCTGGAACCTAGGAGCATTTCAGCTGAAAAACCACTCCCAGACACGGCCAGCTCTGGGCAGAGCTGTTGTTACCTCTGGGCCCACGGTACTTAAAAGAGAACCCTACTCCAGTTGCCTCCGATTACCATAATGACTGTAATTAATGCCTACACCACCGGCAGTGTGTGCTGGTCCAGCAGCCCTCCACCCACGGCTGGCACCCCTGGCCATTTCCTGCAGGCAGTCGCAGCTGAGCACTCCCTACGTCTGCTGACATTTTTGCACTGAGGCTGCTAATATAGGAGAATTGGTAATGCAGGAAGACAATACTCAGACTTCCTCTTCTGCTAATATCATGTTTCTTTTTCTTTTTTTCTTTTAAGTTTTGTCTTTTCAGGCTTTCAGAGTTTCCAATTAAAAATTACTTGCCAGCTTAGAGAAAAACTGCAAGGTGCAATAGAGTGTATGATTTAAGCACAGCATATGCTGAGAATGCAGTTATAAAAGGGTAATAATGCTAGTTCTTCAGCTGTTAGTAATCAGAGCAACTCTGCTGAAGCAAGAGGAGTAATTACAATTTTCATCTTCTGAGGAACTGATCCCTACCAAACCTGTTAAACACTGGAACATCACTTCAGCACACTAGGTCCCTGTTAACTGAAAGTTGTAGAATTGGGAGTATATTTGATTTAGAGGTCTTTATGAGACTGTTCTGGAAGGCAGTTCCCTGCAATGTACTGAATATTTTCAGCACTGACTGGCTTGCGGGAGTGCTCTCTCAAAAATCTTGCAAGGTTCGTTCCTCTTGCCTTTATTGTGAATGCAATGATTTATCTTTGTTGACACGTACAGGAGCAGATAAGATCAAATAATGAACTGCTTTAAACTTCTTTAAATGACATGCGTGGTTTCAGTAAACATGTTCCAGCCAAATAATACAACCGATGCTTAACCTGGCATCTTCCAGTGCCTCACACAATTCTCTTTGGTTTTTAAATCCAATGCAGTGAGGAAGCTGTGATTATTCAGAAGGAATGAAATTGCAGTTCTGCTGATTGTGGTGTTAACAGCTGAGACTTTGATGACTGCAGACAACTCTGAGTTTAGACCAGCCATGGCACTGCTTTGTTGCTGAGAGTTCAAGTAAGAGCAACGAATAAAAATGGTAGCAAAACCATCTCAAAACAGTAACAAAAATATATTGTGTTTCAGTAAACATGCACTACAAAGTTAATTGGTCAAAGATGTTTTTGAGCAACTGGATTGCAGAGGATCCATGAAGATTTCATTTGCATGCATTTTTTGCTGAAGGTTGAGCTCCAAGACATATACAAATTGGACAGTGATGCTGGTACACTTCAGCAAAATGGCAAGACTATAGTAGTGCAAATGCAAAAACACTTAAGAAGTATTCATAAATACTTGCACATATAAACCCTTACGTTTTTGCTTTTATATTATTAGCTACTATTTTCATTTTGTTAGTTTACTGCCATTGGACTTAATTTCTATATTAAAAAATACCTTTTGGAATAGGGAATCATTATCTTACTTTATTAACAGTGAAAAAAATTAGTAATAATGAAATACAAATATTATTTTTTTAAAAATATGAGAGAAAAGAACAACTTATAAATCTGAAACATTTAGGAGAATAGTCTTCCTGATGAGTGTCTTGAAATGGATTGCTCAACAACATCTGGAAGCTGTAAGTCATAATTTTTTTCTCCTCATAAACATGTAAAATCATATACAAGTTCAGTCATGATTGTTAAATTGTGGATCAAAGCCACAGTTCGTTATAATGGAGTATTTAAATACACCCACAAAGAGCATTAATTACCAGTGCCACCAGGCCCGTTGTTACTGCCTTTGCCGCTTTTAAATACAGACACTGTTACGGTTTTGCTGAACAAATATACATATTTCTGATCTGGTATTAACAATCTTGTGATGTGACACTGTCTTGCAATAGGTATGACCTGCCAAGCCTCCCATACTGAGAGGTCGAGGCTCCTGTGTGTGACTACAGGCTGCTGTTCCTCTGCAGTTCGGGCCACTTCTCACGCACTGTCAATGCATTGCCTTCACTCTGGTTCCTTTATCCATGTTTATTTGCCGACCAACTGCACCTAGAGCATACTGGATTGCTCAAGTGAAAGAATTTCTTCCAGGACTCATTTCTCTGGTCAAAATAGTGCTGCTTCCCTGCCAGCCCCTTAGACTCAGGTCTCAATCTCAGTGCCCTCTTTCCATTATGTAGAATCTTCGTCATGCATTGAAGCAGATGAATCTTCACAGGAAATACACTAATAAAGTTGTAAAATCTGTCAGTCACAGTTGTATTTAAAATCATTAATCTAAAGCATGTCTGCATGCCTGTTTCTGCTAAGGTTCTAAGAATTATCACATCTTCTATAATTAGTGCCCCTTCTATTCCAAGTTTGACTGAGTGCTGGACATGGAGAAATTTATTTATGAGACAATGAAAAATGTCATAAAATACTTTGATGAATTTGAGTGTCTAGTTTTGTTAGCCACACTCTCCTTGAAACTCTCCTCTTCCTGGGAGTCTCAGGCACCTTCAAGAATTTCTAACTTCACAACTTTTTGGTGATTTGTCCTTGACAAATCATTCCTGCCAAAATGTCTGAGGCAGTTCAGAAATTACAGTCTTCACAGATTTTTATCCTTTCTTCTTTGCCAAGGATTCTGTAGCTAGAGCTCTTCTAGCAAAACATATCAAGTGAGTGTTCCTCATTGCATACATAATCTGAAACTGTACTTTGAAAAATCTAGTGCTGCAGCCCCATTCTGCCATTTGAATTAGAAGGTGCTAAGCTTTACTTGATATTTTATTTCTAGATTTCAACAGTGTGAGTGGAGAGAAAGAAGATTGGTCTTCTGAAGCAACTTCTGTTGGAAAGATCTACCCTCTTTGGAATTTTTCCATATAACTAGTATGAAAGAGGGTGATTTTTAAAACTTGAAACACTGCAATCAGTTCAAACAATCATTTTAAATTCCTTCTTTGCATGTTTTCCTATTGTATTTCCTATCCATTTTTCCTATTGTAACAAGTTCTAGTCAGTTCAGAAATTAAAACCAGTGCTCCTCTACACATCACAACTCTCTTTTTTCTTTTGCCTGAAAAATAACATCTCATTTGCATCAATTAAATTAAGTTTTATAGTTTGGTAAACAACTACAGGGTTATCATATACAACAGTAGTATTATTACAGTCTGAAGCCGTGCCAAATTCCAAACATGAGCAAACAGAGCCCTTGCCATGTTCATTTTGCTACCTAGGGTACTAAGCTCTCCGTAGTATTGGAATCCTTACAGAAATTTCCGTGACAGGTGTTGAGCCTCAGGACTGAACAAAATACTGTAACTTTATCACTACAACTTCTCCACATTGAGTTATCTTGCAGACTCAATATGAACCTTTTGTCATTATCCAAGTGTGCTTCAATAGAGTCAGTTTCTTTTTCTTGGGGAAGTTTGCCCTATCTTCAGCCATAATTGGATACCATTTACAAGAAACCATTGTGGGAACAGCCCTCACAAACTTAAGATCCATGATTTCTCTTATCTCATTTTGAGTAACTGGAATTGTGCATTTGTTTTGACTTTTTTCCTGTTGTAAATAACCAGGATCACATATGCTTGCAAAAAGCAGTAGAAACAAGCTGTACTTAGTTTTGAGAGGTAGGCACGTCTTCAGCTTATTTGGTACAGTGATCTTGTGATGAAAATCTTCATATTATAGGATGATTAATGCAACTCAGAATTTTGTTATTATTTGCCTTTTTCCTCCTTTCCCCTGTGAATACTGAAAACTTACCAAGTCGCTGGCATTCTTTGTGGTTGCTTGAAGAGTAAGAGCTTTGGTGCCTCAAATTTCTCTTCTGATTAGGGGACCCTTGTTAAGTAAATGTTTCATCTGAGTAGTTAATCAGAAGTAATTCTCAATTAAAAGCTACATGACCAGAGAAACGGAATGCATAGCCACAGACTGAAATAGAAACCTTATTTGAAAATATTCAAATAACAGTGAGCAGAGAAAGGGTTTTATTTCCTAGAGTTGCACCAAAGGAAAGACTTTGGTGGCCTCTGATGAAATATTTCAACTGTATTCCTGGGATAATACTGTTTTTTCTTGTTTCAGGTGCTGATAAGTACAGGTAATTACTACACCAAAAAAAAAGTTCACTTTTTTTAGAAATATATTTCATTTTTCAATTAAAGTGTTTTAAACACATTCCATTTTATATATATTTAATTTTATCTTCAGAAAAACATTAAACTTTCTCATTATTTTGTTCAATGAGTACTTACTACATTTCTTAAATTATAGAGGTCTCCTGACATATGAAAGTGTCGAGTTGAATTTGGATTTATTTGTTAACCATTTTTTATAAAGTAATCTGAGACAGAACAGAATGTTTAATGGAAAGTCAGAAAGTTAGGTTCATACTTGTCTAGAGAAGGAGTACCTTTTCCTGGTTCTTAGGTAACTAGTTGTAACAACTTTGTTAAAATAGAACTTTAGAGGGAAAAAAATTAAAAACATTTCCAGTGAACCTTTTTTTTCTTAAAAAAAGAAAAAAAACAGTCCGTGAACGTCATAAAAATACTTCTATTTAGAAATATGTCCAATAGCAAAAGGTAATTAAGTAGAGATTTGGACTACAGCATTTTTATCTCTTCTTCTATTTAAGAAACATCCTAAAATCACACAGATTTTAGGAAAGTGATACAGATTTTTTTTAATCATTGTCTAACCTCAGCACAAGATCCACCTTTACCTAGTTGCCTCATATGAAGTTCCTGTATGATGTAGGCCAAATTTTCACGAAGTACCAGCCTTGCTGCAAATGCCACTTGCCCTTACTTCTCATTTGATTTTTGAAAAGCAGGAAGCCAGGAAAAGAGCTAAGGGAGGGAAAAAAAAACCCACCAAACCCCTGTATTATTTATTTACTTTTGGACACATCCTACCAATGCCTCAAATTTATTTTCATGACAAAGAGGAATATTACGAGAAGTGAAATATGTCTCTGTGGCTCTAAACATCAGCAAAACACTGCCGAATCAGAGAGATAGAAGAGGGATAAAAGTATGCTGCCAAAACATAATTTCAACAGATTTTTTTTTTATTCTTTAACTGAATACTTTGATAAAGATAAAACACTATTTTACCATATCAGATGCCTAAGAAAAAAATTTCCATTAAACAAACAGAAATTAACTCTTTTCTTCATCACCAGGAACACAGTGGCTCTAGAAAGTAAAAAAGCCAGGTCTAAAAATCTGGTTACATCCATGAAGTATGAAAGGTGCATTTTCCTCCCTGTCCTTCTCATTAATTTCTTTAAAAAATATCCTTTCTTCATTCTATGTTCACCATGAAGACCAGCAGTAGTCCACTTAAAAAAAGATTAAAAAAGCCCTTTACATTGTTCTATAAGTTCAGGAGTTAATAGAGGTTTACTTTTTGATTTTGAGTACTTGGATGTTACTGCCAAGTTTATTAATAAAATAAATGCTCATTTCAGCATGCATAATAACTAAGAACCTTAATCATGTTCTTAATATTACAATTGGTTTTGTTGTTACTTTTTCTATGAACACTTTATTCCAATTAGTCATTGGTTATTGAATTCACGGTGGTACTGATAGCTTTATTTTTAATTCACCCTTTGGGGTATAAAAGTTTTTAATTATATATTAACATGATATCATTGTATTTAATTGAAGTGCTTTTCTCATGTCAGATAGTTACATTTTAAAAAAGTTTAAATTCAATTTATACAGTTACACACATCATTTTTAAAAATTAACTATTTTATAACAGACATCATATGAAAAGTTGAACAAAAATACAAGTGATTTTCATCCACATTAACTTACGTTCAGATGATATGAGTCAAGAGATTATTGAATGTGGTCTGTATATAAACATTTGAAATCACAGTTAACAGACAATTTGAAAACAAGTAATGCTCTTAACATCTTTTACACATATTTCCACTGACAAAACACCCATGAGTCATATTTTAAAAGCTTTGCAATAAAAAAGCTGCTATAACAGGGCTCCATTCCACACGCACACACAAAAATAGTTGGAAACTCACATTAGTTTGATAGTGGAATAATTTTATTCTAGAATGTGTTCTTTTGCCAACTTCTCTCTCTTTTTTTTTTCCCCCCTATGGAAACAGCAGAGTTTTCCCCATGAAATACAAGGCTGGAAACACAGTGTACTAAATCACCAGAAAGGCATGTGTATTTTCATGAAGTCTCCTTGCACCAGGATAATGCAATTAGAAATAAAAGTACATTTTGCTTTTATTTATATTTTAGTCAATGAGCTCATATTTTAAATGAAAATGTTATGCTTGCCATTAGATGTAGAAGTACTAGTGAAGAAAACAGAAGTAAAAGAGAAGTTTATAAAGCATATTCTAAAAAAACTTAGAATTTTCAAAACCTAATGGAGCTTTGATTTAGTTTTCATAAAAGTCTTTAAAAACTCACCTATTAATGTACTAAAAACCCCACAATCTGGCTTATATATTCCAACGTACTTGTAGACACAAAATTAAGCAGGCAAATGCAAATCAAGCATGTTTATGCCTTCCAGCTTTTGTTCCAGGAACAGAGCTTTTTAAGAGTGCAGCAAAGACACGCTATGTGCTACAATTGCTTGCAGATGATGATCTTCAGAGCACCCAGCAGTCCTGGCACCCTGCCACCTTTGAGAAACCTTGCAATTTGCTACACAGAGCTGTACTACTGAGGTTCTATTAGAAATAGTGCCAAGAGACAGAAGTCCAGAAAGTGGAGAAAGCACTATATCAAAATATTTGCCTGGCATTTTTGGACAGGTAGCCTACCTAGCACCGTGAAATAGGCCTGGGGCAGGTTCTTCCAAGCATAATCTGTTTCAGAGAAATTATGTGAAATGCTTTATCTGGGAGATCAAAACAGATGACCTCAACCATCCATTCTACCTTTATGATCCAAAAAGATAAATGCCATAAATTTTAGAAGAGTATTGAGATAAAGATATGGCCAAGCCTATGAAGAAAATTTATAGAGCTGAGACTGACCTAATATAATAGAGCAACAAAGAGAAGGCCGGGGATGGTTTGTAACACTATGCTAACACAGTTGAAGGGTTTGGGAGAAAGGGCTGAAAGAATTTATAATGGGATGAAAGTTGTAGAAAGGCCTGTTAGGGACATGTGATAACTTTAACTCAGTGATATATATCAAGAAAAGGCTTATTATGGAGACTTCTCTTGGTAACAGACTTTTCATGCAGTGATTAATAAGACTGCTTTTTAATTTTTTTTCTATTTTAAAGGACCTGAGGACTGACTTTAAATCCTCCTGGCCTGCAAAGAACAATACACAGCTCTAACAAATACCAAATACTTGAAGGTAGATTCTTTTACATCAGTTTCATGCTGAGCATAATTTATCACTGGCTCCCATATACGTCATTTGTTACCAAACAAGGTGAACACAGAAGGCACACAAGAAGGTTTTTGCAGAAGTCATGACATTGCCAAGGGCAAAGAAGTGTGGTCCAGGGCTGTGCTGGCTGGCTGAAGTATCCTCACCCTATTCAGGAGCCAAGGATCACAAGAGCTCAGGCTCTGTTTCCATGGTATCCTCTTGCCATTAAACAGAAATGATCTGTGGGTTTAGTAATGATGCCACCCAATCATCCAAATGATATGTTGCTAAACATCTTTAAGTTAGCAGAATTTATGCATCCTTTTGCTTCTTTTTGAGTAGTTGTTTTTGACGTTCAGACTGCACATGCTGTTTTAAGGGAGAAAGGAAAACTTTCTTCTTGTTCCAGAGCAGCTTTTCTGCGTTTTCTTTTCATAATACTGACTGAAGATAAAACTCAAGGGTTCACACTTGATCATTGCCAGATACACTGCAAAAAGCTCCAAGTGTTGTTCCAGAAAGCCTACAAATGCTTTGGGGTTACCTGTTTCAGATCTGCATCTGCTCTCTTGTCTAATAATAATTATACTCCAAAAGAAACCAACAGAAAAGAGGAGGAAAACGAGGACACTTCTGGGGTTCCCTGAAATGTCCCTCACTGGAAAGAAGTTGTCTCCTAGAACAGAGGTAAAAATGCTTTGAAATAGTGTAACTGTGCACCAAAAGTAATTTAACTGCAATATTTCCTAATTTCTGAGGCCTTGACTTGGATCATAAATTTTCGATGGAGCAGAGAATGGCAGAAGAGTGAGCACGCACACAAGGGGTCCTAATTAGGTGGAGGCAACACAGTTTTAATGAGGTATTTGCCAGGTCTCTGTGGGATGTGAATTGTTGCACCTTTTCCTTGGGCTAATGACCCTTGAGAGGAAATTATTGCTTTCAGGCTACAAGTGCTCAGGAAAATAGTTAAGATGGCCTTAATGCATGTTTGGTTCTTGGTTGTTCTGTTTATTCTCCACCACTCTGGGTGAAGAGAGCTTTCTAGTGCTGTTCAGGACAAGTGACTGTAATCAGTCCTGCAAGCTTCTCATGGAAAATCAGCAGTCTTAGCACCAAAATGTGACTTGTGTATATATTTTAGTGTTCAGTATGGACAGCTATTGACTGCAGCCACAGCTCTGGAATCTGTGTTTTAAAATACTGGCAAAATTAAAAAGAACTGTAAGGCTTTGCAATGTCTCTCATCATTATTGGCAGTAAAAAAACGGAGTTTGCTTTTTATTAAGAAAAACCCAAATGGTTACTGTGCGCTTTGTAAGGTCAGTTTGCCACTTAGAAATAGGAAGTATTTGTCTTTAGAGCTGATGGTAACAAGTTAGGTGTACAGTTAAAGTGTTTCCTTTTCAGTATAATTAATAATGGGAAACTTCTCCATTTACAGGAAAATGAGCCCACTTCTAGTCTTCTTTTGCAGTTTTTCATTCTGCTACGTCCTTGTTTTCTGGAGGTCTCAGCACCAAAACTGTCACAGTTGTCAGAGTTGCTAAAGGTTTTGAAGGCAGATCTCTCAGTAGTATAATATTACTGTTTTGCATGTGAACAACTGCGTTACACTCTACTGTTTAGAATCAGACCATGGCTAAAAGTAAACTTGCTATAAACCCTGAGATTAGCTAGATGCTTAAAACTTGGTGCTAATAAAACCAAGGTCATGGGTTCAGTCCCCTGTATGGACTATCCACTTAGAAGTTGTGAGTCCCTTCCAACTCCGAATATTTTGTGACCCTGTAAACTCACTTTAACTACGATTCTTACTTTCCTTTTCAACACTGCATCAAAGGGAGTAATAGACAATATGGGTTTTAAAAAAGAAATTAAATTCCAAGTTTTACTTTAGTCATTGGAGTGCAAAATAATGCAGAGTAGCTTTACCTTGGAAAGAAATTTTTATGCTGAGCATAAAAAGGAGGAGCAGTCCTTCCCAGTCACCTGCCTGGCTACTCAGCCTGCAACATGGGGCAAGAAGAAAAGAGCATTATAATTATGAGAATACTTATTAGTAACAGTTTACAGTCATGGTGTCTGTGTACAATTCACAGACCTCCAAAATGCAGCTATAAAATGAAAGATGTCCCAGTCATTTGTGCACTGCAGTGCTACTCTTTCAGCTCAGCAGGTTCAGAAGTGATAATAGTCTCTCTTTTGTCTTATAACAAAATCACGGTTATTAATTAGAAACCTAATCTTGTATATTAGGCATTTTATTATGTTAGAACAGAACAGAAAGTGAAGGTACTATTTACCTGGTGAAGAAAGTGAAGATACTATTTACCTGGTGAATTAGTGTTTTCCATACAGGCAATGCGCAGAATGCCCAAGACTCTTGCGTAATTTTTAGCCCTAGAACCAGTAACAAGCAAGAGTCTACAGATTCTCTGCATTCTCTTCTTTGTGCTTTCGCCTATTGCCAATATATCAACATGCCATATAAAAAAATGGACTGAACTGAGTGGTTCATAAGATTACTTTAACAATACTTATAGTTTCATGTCTGATCTTTTGCATTTACAAAACCTTGATTTCAGCATTTGTGTTTGCTGTTTCCCATGTTTGATTTGAATTTAAGAAAGAAAAAATGCAAAATCAGTTTTTCTTTGTTGGTAACAGACTCCAACACATATGAAAAAGAGTGTGTATAAGACCTGAGGAAACTTTGGGATTGGGATGCTTTGAAAAACTGATCTTTAATCAAGTCATTGGTTAAATTTTCATAAAGGGTTAGGGAAAACCTGGGTACAGATTTTTTAGTTCATTTGGAGAAAAGCATGCAATTCAAATACATGAGTGACAACCTAGAAAAAAAGAATGCTTGGAACAGTGATTGCACTCTACAGCATGCATTTATTTGGCACAATAAAAAGCCAAAATACATTTCTTCATCCAGCACAAGGAGTAAAGTAGACTTGTAGATGAACAGTCCTGCAACATACTACATGCTTTCAATCCTCAACAAAATTGGTGGAAAATGAATGCAGGTTCAAACCTTTATACATCTAACATCTTTTTTCTCTAAAGGATATGACTCATTATTTTTTCTTTTCTTTTTTTTTCCTTTTCCCTAAAGGGATTTCAGTAATTTTTTTTCTAGAAGTATATTACCTAGCATATTATACATTGTGAGGAAGGTACTAACCTGGAATTTGAGACTTTACTTTGCTCCAGATTCCCTCTATAGCATCAAATAAGTGAGATTTTTTTTTATTTTTTTTTTTAAAGGAAACTAAAACTTTTTGAAGGTCAGACCTTAATCTCTCTTCTCTATCTTCAGTACTAGTTTTTGGCATATAAAGTAGAGATAACAAGACTTTTCTATCTTACAGATCATAAAAAAAAATAAATTAAAAAACAATACAGTCAGATACTGAAGAACATTTTAAATGAGACTGTTAATGAGGCATTATACATGTAGTCTGCATATTTGTTCTTGATGGGAAAAAATGATGAAATTATACAAATTATAATTACAGACTTGTCAGTCTCTGTCTTTGAAAGCAAGACACTGCCAGGAAATTCAGTTAGGATACTAACTTAGAATTTAATATATGACAACCACTAAACAACTAGGCTACTTTTAATTGTCATGACAAACCTGTTTAATCAGAACATTTTGAGAGATCTAAAATACAATATAGGTCATTGTAAATGGAAGACTGCGAATATACATGCAGACATTAAAGAGTTCATGCAGCATACAGCCCTCTGTTATCACGACCTCAACAGAACAAAGTATTTTCTGCCAGACAGGCTATGGAAAACAGACATTTTGGGTGTGTGTAACTGGAACTGATTTTCCTCTGGAATTAATATATATATGGAAAAGTAAGAACTATGCACAGACTCTCACACACTTACACTTGAATATAGAAAAGTATGCATAGGTATGTGTACCCAATTTGTACAGAATGAAAATAGCAAAAAAAAAAAGGCAAAAAATCCTAAAAAGATTTTAAAATGTCAGGCAAATTAAAAAGATATAATTTCACAATTCAGGGAAAATGAGTTACAGCTTATTATTTTGAAGGCTTGAGTTTGACACTAATGACTCTAATAGAAATAACATCAGTAGTTCTTGGAATACTGCCTAGGACAAAATAATTATGGAATCCACAGTTTGTGACAGCATTTTCTCGTTTTTATGTAGGATAAATTTAGAACTCATTTAGAGTTTACATAGTGAAAGAATAGGGCCATATACACAAACATATGACATAAGTATGTAATATTTAGCAAGTAGAAGATGTGCTGCAATTGAGCCCCCATTTCACAGCTGTGATACATAATGCAGATTGTTTATTGCTTATTTTACACCCCTGAATGGTAAAATACTTGAAGGGTAAAAATACAGATTTCTGATTCTAGTAACATACCATGCATTCTCTTATGTATATACACAGCACTTCAGCACCTCACCAGCATCACATAAGAAAATAAAATCCTGTTGGTACCTCCCAAATTGTCAAACCTTTATCTCTGGATAGTGTTTTTAAGTCTGATACAGAAATCTCTGATGCATCTTTTTGTGTACAGGGTTTCTGTATTTCATAAGCCTGGTTTCATAAACTGCAAAATATAATGGCAGGCACTAATCCTTTGAACAGACACAAGTGAGAAATAAGAGCATTGAGAGCAATCAGCAGAATAAAATCAGTAGTAGAATGACCTATTATGACAGGAACATTCAGATCACATCAGCTGTATGATTAGTCATTAGAGTTTAAAATACGCATGAATGAAGAATAATATCCCTTTACTCTGAAGTATATCTTCAATTAGGAAAACAAAATGGTATCTCTGTTTAGACTGTAAGGAATATTCCCTCCAGTGTATCAAAGAGATCTTCGTCTCATGTGTTCAGATGTAGAAAATAAATATCTAAAAATCTGACTTAAATTTAGAACTCCTGTATGATTTGTCCATGGGTGGTTTCATTTGCAAACTACTACAGAAGGGTACAAAGGGAAAGGAAGTAGGGCAGTGAAGTTAATCAAGAAAAGATATCATGACAATTTTTTGGGAACATGGAAATAGTAAAGCTATTGGAGATAAAGAGAGAACAGAACATATAGTGAGAGGAAGAATGTAAAAGACATTTGAGGTGTTTCACAGTGGGAAAAATGAGAGGTGAAAGGATGAAAGCCTCCAAAATACAGAAAAACTCAGAGTCAGCTTTTCTACGTACTTGACATTTTGCTTCATATTTGATGCTTTTTTTGTGTGTCTCATATTTTCCATTCATTATAATTTTACATTGTGTCACACTGTGCCTTTTTAATGAGTTGACTCAGTAGAGATATCTCTTTTATCGCTGATTTCAACCTTTCGGTCTCTAACCCAAAGAAATATGTTAATTATGTGAAACTTGAAATATTGAAAAGGTCACAAAAACCTACAGAAGAGTGAGGTGTAAATTATACATCTTGAGACAGATGTGTATGCACGTCAGTCTATCTGTATTCACTCCAATGTCAAGCTTATATTCTTCAGGCATGTACTTCACAGACTTCCATGTCACCCTTCAGCTCAATTCTCCAGCTCTTTTCTGGTCATTGCTACTTCCACTTTCCTTTGTGCCAGTCTGACGTTTCAGCCTTTTTCCAGACTATGCTGCAGGCTGTGCAATAGGGAAGAAACCACACCATGAAGATGCTAGAGAGAGAGATGAAATATGGAATGGTTCCCCTGTAAGCAGATCAACAGAAAAGGCAGAAAAGATGCCCCCACGTTGTGCTGCGTGGGAAAGTAAGGACAGAGATGAAGGCACAGGTCTACCACCCAGGAAATGAGGCTTGGCAGGTCTGCCCTGTCTTGTAAGTGCCGAGGGTTCTCTCTTCTTGGTCAGATGGGGAGTGCCACCTGCTGGGTGACCTTCTGAAAGTGAGTCATGGGTTTATGATTAAGATAATTGTAACAGGAATTTATATGAGCAAAGAAACAGCAAGGGCCTAAAATTAAAGAATCAGCTAATCAGACTCAGTGAGAAGGACAAATTGAGCTTAAATAGATCCCCTACAATTTCATGACCAGCTTGCTGCCACTTTTAGTAATCTTTTTCTGGCATGCTGGTCAAAAAAAAAAAAATCTGTAAAGCTTGCCCTCTTTTAATTGTAATGAAGCTTTTCAAGAGGCAGCATGCAGATGCTACATGCCTGCCAAACTTCTCACAGATCTTAAGGTTTGACTCTAAGGCGTGGTTACATTGTCTTTATAAACAAAGTAAAAAGAATTGTCCATCAGCTCTTGACAGAGTCTTACATCGACACATAACAAAGCCAATAGCAAAATATTCTGAGTCCTCCTAGACATCCTGAAGGAATTTTCTATGGTTCATTCTATAACTGTGAATAGCCAACGGATGAGATAGATCAAAATTTTCTGAGCAGTATGTTTTGTGAACACATACCACTCTGTTCATCCTGAGTGCAGGATTCTTAAAGTGGGGAGACTCACAGCAGAGACCAAGAAAGGCAGACTTCTGTCTTGGTTGGGGACATCAGAAAAGACCAATTTTATAAATTGCTTTATGTTTTCCTAGCTATTTAGTATCTTAAATACATCTCAGAAAGCTGACCTAAGGAAGTTTACTGAATAATTTGATGTCTAGAAAAATGTTGCAAACAGCATATAGAGACTGCATTTCTATTATTTTCCCTGTTATGGGGGGTGTTCTAAATTAAGGTGGCAAAAATGTGGCAGTCTATAACCATATTTGGGCAGCTGTGACACAGTGGTTACAGCACATCTGCCTAAGTGAAGAATAACTGTGATTTCCAAACAAAAATATTATGCTTGGTCAGTTGATGAAATTCACATTACACATGAAATCTGAATTCTTATTGGAGGCATTTGGAGAAAAGAAGTTAATAAAAAATGCAAAAAAAAAAAAAAGTAATATTGAAAGCACAAAGGGAAAACTGATGACAGAGCTGAACCAAAAGAGTGGTAAAATCCCAGAAGTTCAGCACCTGATGATAGAACTTAATGGGTTGCCCAGGACAGCATAGCAAGTCTTCAATTAATGTCTTGGCTGCAGAATTAGAAAGGAGGCTGCCCAGAGAAACTCAGTTAGGGTCCAGCAACTGTTGTCAAAATCATTATTGGAAAGGGGGAGGTTATCAATTAAATGCAACAGCAGCGCCATCATTTCACAATCTGACCACCTTCTGACAAGAGAAAATTGTCTCACACATGGCAAAGCAGTCCTATGAGAGCTGACTGGAGTAAATTAACCAATTTCTCTGTGAAGCACAAGACACGATGTGACTGCAGCAAAAGGTAAAGCAGTTGAAAAATCCCAAGCACTGGCACTAGTTTAGGTTTTTAAGGTGATGGTCAATGACCAAACAACACAAATATTTTGGTTCAGTGGCCATTTGTGGCCAAATAAAAAGAAGGCTGCTATCCTGCTGAGAGGATTTCAAATGAATTAATTACCTACAAAATGATGGAGTGGGATTGAGAAGGTGGAGCTGAGCTGTTCATAGCAATATGAACAAAAATTGCACAAAAAAAGTGCAGACGAGATAGAAGGAAAAACCTGCACCAGCGGAAACAGTGCCTGGTTATGAGGGTGTGACGTCTTCATACTTCATTTTCAAGGTCATGATAAAGCCCAGAGCAGCTTGGTCTGCCCTCACAGCTGATGTGAGCAGGAAGTCGAATTACATACTTCCAGAGGTTTATTTCCATCAGAATACTGGGTTAGTCTAAGATTTTATTATACTATGAAAGTAAATAACTGAACAAATTTTTTGACTCATAGAAAATCACATGAGAAGAAAATGCTTTAAAAATTGATTAGCAGAAGAATAATTATATGTTATGATGAGAAAAGCGAAAAGAATTCAGTAAAATTCAGTTATATAAAAATTATACAAACATTCAAATACCTCTGCTGATGTATAAAGATCACACAAGAATTGAAATAGCTCAGATGACAGGTAATGATTGTGAATAACAACGTTAGTTTAAATGTTAGTGGTCAGGATGAATAGAACAGTAAGTTGCAAAATCCCCACAACAGGAATATGCTAAATAATCTGCAATGTCAAGTGAACTATACAATCATTAAGCAAGTCACAAAGTACATGTCAAATTGGTGGCCAGCAAGGAGGGCAAACAAATGACTACTGCATAGAGTGAAAATGAGATTTCTTGAGAGTTCTGCATAAAAGAGCAGGTATGCAGAGAAATTTTAAGCACAGTCTAGAGAATCCCTCTTATAGACTAACTGTGTGGAATGAAAGATTGCATAATGGCTGGGGAAAGCTCCCAAATTATAGAATCACAAGAAAGAATGGAAAGAAACTGTAGTCAGCTTGAAAGTACCAAAACTAAATGAGATCTGTTAACTCCAAACCCAGGATAATAAGACTACTTAATTTCATATATCTGCATAACACTTGAAAAAAGAAAATAGTATGCAGTAATAGTCTCATAAGAAATAATACTCATCTCAAGGATATAAATCAAGCCAGAATTTCACCTCTGGGTTTTGTTCCAAAATGCTGATAATTTTGAGATGCACTCTAGGATATTTTTGTGAGCAGTCCTGCCCTTGGTGTTGTACTAATAAATGTTATGGCAACATGCAGCTCTGGGCTGAATACAACAGATGATGATGTAAAGGGAAAAGACAAAAAGAAAACACAGATATCAAGGTGCTCTTTTTACCTGAGATTGTGAATATTTTAAAAGGGTTGCACAGACATGCTAGTACTGACACATTTTGTTTCATTTAGTACCCAGCCCATCGGTTTTAATAACAATAATTTCCATAACTTTCCCATTTTTTGTCTTTGATATTGTTTCGTATATTTGGGCTTCTTTTGAGTACAGAATGTTATCATGGCTCCTGTTTCCAGCTTCACAGATCATACTTTGGCCTCTTCCCAGCACCAAATCTGTGTTTAACTTCCTGGACATATTGGAAGCCTATTTAATTGTAGCATAAATGAACCCCTCTGATTTCTGCAATAGTTTTTGATCTAGATGCCTCGGGGTTTGTGGTAATATGAGCTTCTCGTTGTCATAAGATTGTGAAGCAGCCATTCAGTAATCACACAGACATCTTGCTCTTCCCAAGAAATTCTTTGAGCAGGGCATCAATAGTTCATGTTCTATATCACAGCAAAGAGTGTCATGGCCAATGCTGCTTGATGGCAGCTTTGCATTAGATAACATGAAAGACAAATAAAAAGTCAATAATACCTATTCTCCTCCCCCAGCCAATGACAGCTTTAGAACTAGAGAAGAGCCCCTTTTATGATGTAAGAAGTTATACTGCTCGACTTGAGAGAAATCTGTTCTAATACTGGATCCCTGCATTGAAATAATCATTATATGGCTTCAGATATTTTACAGTGGGATTTTATTTGGTTGGTTTGTTTTTTAATTAATGCTCCCATGCAAGTGAAAGTGCAGCTGTAGGAAAATAACATCTCATATTTTTTTTTTTTAATTTGATGAAATGATCCTGTATTGCTTTTATCATTCTAACAAAAGCTCAGTCTTGAAGAAAAGTGGTATCACTTAATTTCTTCAGAGTTTTTATTATAGCCTCTATTCCTTGGGGCTCTGGAGGCAGAGAATAAAAACACACTCATTTCATGGTTCTGCTGATAATATAAAAATGTGCCATAGTTCAGAGTTTCAGTATTTACAGCTAGAAAATGGAGAGCATGTGTACTTGCATTTATAAAACATTAGAAAATCTAAACTAATCAAATTCAACAACCTGAAGTGTGGAATGTCCCCCATGAGATTTATTTTCATGATAAAATCATGTTACAGTTATATTTTTTAATTTGTTTTTTTGTTTGGTTGGTTTTTTTTTTTTTAGTTGCCTACATCTTGCTTTGCTTTCTTCTATTCAATTTTGTTATTCCAAGGTGAACCAAAATTTGCACTTTTAATTTTAAGTGAATTTTAAACTGTTGAACGCCAAAATTATATGCTCCATTGGATTTTCCCACTAAAAAATCTGAATATCTGCACAAACTATATTCTCCTTTAGAGTGTAATATGGAGTCCCCCAAATCAATATTTGATGCCATATTTTGATGGAAATATCTACACAAGCATTAACATCACTATATGTCACTAAATTGTCATTTCCTGTTTAAAGATTCTATTTCATTGTTTTCCATTTAGTAAGACATTTATATTTCATTAGCTTAGTTTTCATCTCCAGTTATGACTTTGTCTTCTACGATTGCTTTGCTTATCACCTGCATTGTGTGCAAACCATAGTGCTGCACGCTTCATCATGGGGGATGTTTTCTGGTCATTGTGCACAATTGTGTGGGGGCAGGTAAAACCTTCTTGTGGGTTTTTCACATATGCCCAGTAACAGAAGTACCTCAGTTTGTGGTACCTTACTGTGCTCTTTTAAGCTAAAATACTAAAAATTTTGTGCCTGTTGAGAATATGGAAAAAGACTATTTACACCAGGCTTTCTGGGAAACTTGCGTTAGGTTTCTTATGTACCAAACTATGTATTTTGCTGAAACTTTTTAGAGGAAGCAGAAAATGAATATGCAAGAGCAGAAAGGCAGCCATCCCTACGGTTCTCATGTTCAAGTTTTCAACCAAAGTCACCTTGGCTCCCAAAGTCTACTTTGAAGGGGGTATAGCAGCTTACAGTTGTCTCTACACATCTGTCTAAGAGGGATAGAGTGCTATATATTCCAAAAAGCCTCTGCATTGAGACAACCGAGGGAAGGTAAGGAACAGTCCAAGAATTCCAACTGCGCCACTGTGCAAACACCCGGGAAACTCTTCAGGAGGAGGGCTCACAGTGTACAATGCAAGAGAGATTCCAGTATTGCCTCTTACTAGCCCATTCCTGCATCCTGGACTTGTTCTATGTTGTCAATACCCAAATATCTCACTTTCATGATGCCATGCTCAATCATCACTACATCACCACAGCTTATTTAGAAACAATCATCTGGTTTTATGTCTTACTTGCTCACACTGAAAGTGCATTTGTTCTGAATTTAGTAACTGAGCTTGCACAGAGTAACCATTTTAATGCACGAAGAACCTTGCCACCAGCCTCTGACTTGTTACCTATGTAACATGGAGCATGCATTCTTTGTGTGATAGGATTTTAATATAGCTGTGACTCTTACCAGTTCCCAGAGGTTGCATTTGCCTTTTTTCTTTTGAATCTGTTATTCCAGTCTGTTGGTGGCATATATATACCCTTTTCAATAAAAGCAAAACTTTCATAATAGTTATCTTTTACAGTGCATTAGCATTTTCCCTTTCTGCTTAAGCTCTTAGTTACACCTTGGTTACAGAAACATGGTGACCCTTTAAACTTCACCAAAACTTCAGTAATTTGTCCTCTATTTTCAAGGTCCAAACCATTTCTGTCATACATGTAAATCAGCCTGATTCAGACAGCACGGGGGGTATTTGTAGATCTTGGAAATTAAGCTTTCCCTCGTGAAACTCCATTGGCATAAATATATTTCTTTTCACTAGCATACTAGTGAGAGAGTTACTAAGAATGAGCCCCTAGGAGCCCAGCTAGTGTTTAAGTAAGGAATTCAAGCAAACAATATTTCTGAACCTCTAAGAGCATTACTTTAAGAACCTACAACCAGAACTAAATGAGGAGGTGACAGTACTTCTTAATCAAACATCAGTGACCATTTTGGGGGGAAAAATATCAGTGTGTTTCAAAAATGTATTTTTTAAAAATGAAAATGCAGGAGATCCAGAACTCACTTTCAAGCATCAAGTTTTCAAGTAACTTGAACTTATTAAACAAGAGGTATTTTTGCATATGGAGAAGCACTCTGGAGGAAGGGATTTTATGCCAACTTCCCATTTAATCTAGCAGTTATTTGGACGGGTGTCCAAGTATTTTAGTTCTCTAATGAGATTAATTTTGAGCACAGATACATATCTATATTAGGTAATACATATGCTATAGAGGACTTATAAAAAAACCTAGTCAAATTCACTTAGAAACCTGGATGGCAGTCACAGCTGTAGAGAAATATTTAAAAATCTGTGCGTTATTGTCTATAAAACATCCCTGAAGAGAAGTCCACTTTCTTTAATAGCTTTCAGATGTAATGTTAAGAATGTGGTATCAATGAAGGTGGTCTGTCTAACTTACAGCTTGAATATTTGAATATTTTCTTCTTCATATGCACAGAATCAGAGAATGAGTCAGGTTGGAAGGGACCACAGTCAGTCATCTGGTCCACCCTCCCTGCTTAAACAGGGTCATCCTAGAGCACACAGAATGTATCCATATGGTTCTTGAATATCTCCAGGGAAGGAGACTCCACAACCTCTCTGGCCAATCTGTTCCATTGTTTGGTCACCCACACAGTAAAGAAACTCTTCATCATACTCAGGTGGAACTTTCTGTGCATGAGTTTCTGTCCCCGTCCTCTTGTCCTATTGCTCGGCAGCACCGAGAAGAGCCTGGCTCCATCCTCCAGCCACCCTCCTTCAGACACTTATAGACTCTGATGAGGTCCCCTCTCAGTCCTCTGGTGGTGTGGAACTACACAGTAGTGCAACACTATAAAAGGCCATGTATACTGAATTTCACAAGCTACTTGTAGAAAATGAGACTTATGAATATAAAGCTTTATAAGAAAAAATATGGGAGCTGTTGCACTTCCATAAACACAGTGCTGACCTTGGCAGGAGTTTTTTCTTTGGTGAATTACTGCTTAGACATTCACTTATCCAAAAACTTAATGAAGACTTTTTGCTTATGCCAAGTGGCAGATGCATGGTTTTCAGAGCAGAAGCACTCATCTTTTCTCCCTCAGAAGTTCCACATGGACTCAGCATATTTTACAGCAATGAAGAAAAAGGAATACATTTTTATACATTTTTTTCTGAATAGTGAACTCATACCAAGCAAGATCCTTTTACATCAGCAAAGTCTTCACCACTGCTTTTTCTGCAAAGTTTTATCTAATTTATTGCTGATTTTCTCTCTTCAGAGCACTTGGGCAATATCAAAAAAGTTTCTTTATGGTCTTTTATTAAAAAAAAAAAAAGTGAATGAAATGTTGGAAGAATGGCTAATCTTTTAAAATCTATTCCTAAAATAACAGCAGTTCATTCAGGATTAGGGATATTTTATTGTACTTTTGATGGAGAAAACAAGGCATACCAAGACAGTGTTTATACTGTTAAAGCAGTGTACTTATGCCTCAAATTACATTCCTCTGGGGAATCTATGTGTATCTATATTTTGTCTTTGCTCTGGTCCATCTCCATAGCAACATGTTTGTTCCTATGGAGAATCTGGGTGAATAATTCCAAATTGAGCCTGAAAGTTTTAAAACAAGGTTTATCTTCTCTATAAAATAATCATGGACAAAAGCAATTTTTGAAAACTAATAAAATAAGCATAATTTTGCTGCTGTGTCTTTTACCCTACCCTAGGCATGATTAACTCTGAACAATCCTTTGATCTCTCTTTCCCGTGATGTTCAGACTGGAAGCAGGCTTATCCACATAACTTCAACAGCTGTTATAAAATCTGGTGGGGAATTTTTAATTCCAATTTCAATGTCTCACTGTATTCACTAATTATGTTGTTATTTACACACATTTCAAGTTTTTATTCAGAAACTGACATCTACAATTAAACCCCCCCCCAATAAACAAAAATCTCATGAGGAATGAGGGGAAGAGAACAGCAACAAATGACTTTAAAATTACTTTTAGAATATTAAAGTTCACTTTAGAGAATCTCTTTAAACTATATCCAGTACCACTTCCTGTTCATTTTTGTAGTTGTTCACTCTTTCATGTTAGGGAAAAATTCTATGGCTAAAACACCTATATTGCTACAAGTTAAGTGTTAAAAATAGGGTTATTTTAAAAAAAGATAATTGCCTGTTAGCATTAATGCTAATGAAACAATTGTTTCTTCATTTCTTCAAACATAAAGTCCAATAGTAGAATGATCCAGGTAGGTTTTCAGTCAATTTCAGTAATCCTCTTGAATTTGCCAAACTTGTCTGACCAAAGTTAGCTTTTCTGCATTGCACAATATAGCAAGACTGAAAATCCTGTGTGTAAACTTGCATAAAAGGACCCTTGTTTTGATTGCTCAGGTGGTGTTCAGCCTATTGAATCCAGCTCACATAACACCATTCATCCAACTCAGCAGAATGACTGCTGCAAAGATTGTTCCATTTTGCATGTTTTAAGGCAGATCCAGCATCTGCATCATCTGGAGATAATGAGTTTTTCATTCTCTATGCCAGCTATTCAAGCCTTATATCTGATACTCAGAAAGTTTTCACAGATGGTCCATTCCAACCTGCTCTTTTTCTGCTTCCCTTCGTTTTGTACTTTTTTAGGTATTTCCCATCTGCCTGTTTTAAAATCCTTAAATAGATGGAATTTCTGGTGAAACGAATACTGTTATTCTGCTTCCAGATTCTTTCCCAATGATGCCACATTCACATTAGAGTTGGCACACCCATACTTTGAAAAGGATAAAGTTAAGAAGCAAAATATGGACCTATTTTATATAATAGTGAGTCGCTGCTGCATTTCAGTCACAGTCTACAGACAATGAAAGAGAAATGGTGTCGATTATTTAATTGGCAATAATAGACAAAATCTGTGCAGAGACAGCATTATCTTTTTTCAGCTGTAAACCATGTTCATTTATGGGATAGGTGTCCTGCCATCAGCCAATGAAGACAGCTTTAAAAACTTACATCGTCTAAGTAAATGGGACATACAATTATCGAAGTGGCTCCTGAATATCACTCAACAAATGAACAAAACACTTGAATCACACAAAAATAGCTGAAAAATAGCTAATGAATAAGGAAAGATGGCATCACTAATTTTGAATATAAATATTGAAGGAACTAAATTCATATTCCACAGGGAAAGAAAAAAAAAAGAAGCAATATTTTGACAAATAATTTTTAATAATTAAATATTAATATTTAATTATTAATAATTAGATATTAATTAATAATATTTATTATTATTAAATATTATTAAATATAATATTAAATATTAATTTATATTTAATAAAATAATAAATAATAATTATAATA
>JAWWMP010000081.1:30122331-30137054 GCA_035047865.1 Dendrocincla tyrannina
ATATATTATATATATTATATATATTATATTATAAATAATTATATATATATAATATAATTTAATATATATTTATTTATAAATATATTAAATTATATGATATTAAATATTATTAATTAATAATATTTAATAATTACATATTAATATTTAATAATTAAAGCCAAGACTAGATTTTCCTAGTTCAGTGCGTAAAAAAGGGAACACAGAAAAGGGGGGGCAACTTTGTTCAGAACCAAGATTGGCTTTCTGTAAGGAAAAATCCCACGTGGCATATGTGACTTTTATTATTTCAGTGTGTGTACAACCATCGTCAGACTTCAGACTGCAATCCACTTGATTTCAGTGGGAACTAGAAGGAAAATTAGCTCCTGCCTAAATTAGATATCCAAAATTATGTTGTTCAGTTCCAAGGTACTTTGAATCCTGGACCATTTTTGAAAATAAAGGTTGAGTATATTGCAGTCCATGCATCTTTGTAATTCAGTACTTCTGTTGGAAAACAATAGGAATATCTGTGGAAAGAAAGAGGCATGTGTTCACCAGAATTGAAGGTACTGAAAACAAATTATTACTCAAGTTTGTACAGTTTTAGTGTTTTTTGTCTTAAAATTCAAGCTGATAAATATATTCTGTAGTGCACCAACTGTGTACCATGCAACAGGAAAAAACATGGGCATTCATCAACTCTGTAATATAAATTAAAAAAACAAGACAGTGAAGTACTGAAAGATGTTTTTTTGTCACATGAAGATAGGAGAATTAACAAGCATGTCAGAAATAAAACGCTGAAATGTGAGAAGAAAACACATCAGATTCATTTCAATGAATTACAGTGATTAGCAAGTCTCACATGAATTTTTTTTAAAAGCTGGAGGATAGATATTTCAATAAGATGCTATTAAAAGGCTAAAAGCTTTTTCCTAACAAAGTAATATTTGAAGACTTCCCATCTAATAGCAAACAGTCATGGATAAATAAGTTCTTTTTCCCAAATCCATGAACTGTGTCTAAATGTGTGGAAACATTCTAGAAATCCCCTAGGAATACTCTGTGTGCTTTGGATCACATAATAACTAAATGACTTTTAACTGTGGTTATACTGAAATATATGTCATACTGGGGGTTGTATGAGGACACATAGGATAAAAGTTAACTAGTGAACTGAACTAAAGGAACCAGATTACTATTTATCAGTTTTTGGGACTGCATATATTTTGTATAGCATCATCTCATTCTAAGTAAATACTACAGTGTCCTCATGAAGGAGACAGTGGCATGTCATGTTAGAACAGATTCTTTTCAGAAACATCTTCCTATACATCTGTTAAAGAAAAACAGGCCAGAGAAATGTGTTTTGAACTTGGAAAATAATATGGAAATATCTAAGGTGTCTGAAAACCTGTAGAATTCCACTCATTTTCTGCATACATAAGTTTTACTTTAAAAATATAAGAAGAATTGTATAAAGCCAGAATAAGGGCACAATACACCATAACATTGGTGTAAGAGACAGACTGATGTAGTAAGCTAGAAGTTAGGGCACTTTTCCAGAATTTGAAACTTGTTAATCCAGGGAGTGCCTTACATTAGCTTTTCCATCCTGGGTCAGAGAAATTTTCCCCAGAACAGTCTGTCCAAGCCTATATACTGCCAGAAAATATACCGGTTTCAATGGAGGAAAAAAAATACAGTTAACTTCTTGATGGCTCTATGGATAATGAATTAAGAGCATGTTATTCACTGCTAAGATAGGACCTAGCTAACTGGGGATAATATTAAGAATCAAGAAATACTGCTTTCTATGGAGCATCCATAAGGAATTAAAACAATTGAGACACTACAGTATGAAACAGCCAAATGTAAATTTGCATCAATTAGTCAAAAAGATAAACCCTTCAGATTCCTTCTCTTTAACACTCCTTCAACTCTTATTGGTTGGCTTTATCACAGTCTTCTTCCAGGATGTATTTTTATCCAAGATTTAAAATCATCTTGTTGACAGCATGGTCTTAAGTGATTAACATTACTTACAACATTTACATTTCAGGATAAACATAGATACACTCATTCACATAAAATAAAATCCTTTATGTGCAACCTGATACACACAAACAAAGATTTTACATGACAAATACATAAAAAGACAGAAAAAAATACGCCAACAAAATAACAAAATTATCTAATTAGAAATTACGGTCCGGTCAACCTTCCCTAAAGCCTACCCATTGCATTGAGCAGGCCATGGATCATGCCTTTTGCCATAACAGTTCTTCCTAAGCAGTTGTTCCTGAAAAAGCTTATCTAGAAACATAGATGTAATTTCTGGTATTTCTATTTCATCACCTCCCCTGTGGCTCTGGCGCTCTGATGCGTTTCATTTAGAGAATAAGAACACTTCCGCTTTAGTGTTTCCCTCTCTTTGACACTGTTGTATAGTAGGCTGTGGGTGTTGCCTAATTTGAAAGCCTTGGCCACTTAAAATGTGGCTGTCAGCAGCAGTTGCTAAGAAACTACAACTTAACTGCTCTCAAACACGGTTTTGCTAAAGTGCAATTACCCACACCTGCTATTATTATTTATATGAGCTAATGTGCAATTCCCTCACCATACTGGACACGTCCTCTCTTACCTCCTGTTTCACTAAGCCCTTTTTTCTGGCAACTTGTGAGATCATTTCTCATCTCATTCAAACAAACATTTCAAACCGCCCCCGTAACCCAAATATTCTGTGTGCAAAGAAATGTGCCACAAAATACCTTAGAGTAGCTCAGAATGAAACAGCGTATAAATGCCCAGCTGGTCACTGTTACTTAGAAAAACATTATTATGAGACAGAGGCCCCAAATAAATTTTCCTCCAAGAGAGCCTGTATGTCTGAAGAGGAGTGGATGGGCATTTTTTACTTGAAAAAAATGTTTATGTAGTAATAAATTATTTAACTAAAAAGTAAGTGGACCGTTTAGCAACTCTGCCTCTGGTAAGTCAATCTATAATGTTTTGTTATATGGACAAACAAAATGCCAGTAATAAGGAATATATGCACAGGACGAGTGGGTGTCTTATGGGTGAAAAACTTCTGTTCCTATATTTTCTATCATGTAAACATCTATTGGTGCCTCCTGAGTAACAAGGGCATATTTTAGAGAATTTTGGCTGTATTCCACATCAGCTCAGACCATTCTGTTTACTATGGAATTTCACCCATATGACTTAGATGCATTCTTCTTTGCTTTTTGGAAGTGAATGCAAAACTCTTATAGCCAGTCATGCTGATAATGGGAGGGAAAAATTAAAATGCAAAGAATTTGTAAAGCTTGATGAGGTAAACTAGTATGTGGCAACACATGGGTGTAATGGGATAACAGCCTTAATAAGAAAAGCATGGCACCTCTCCATACATGGGAAAAGACGGGCTTGCTTACCTCTTTCCTTCCACTTTGCTTCTACTCAGAGCTAACTACACACAAACATGA
This sequence comes from Dendrocincla tyrannina, assembly GCA_035047865.1. Classification (NCBI taxonomy): domain Eukaryota; kingdom Metazoa; phylum Chordata; class Aves; order Passeriformes; family Dendrocolaptidae; genus Dendrocincla; species Dendrocincla tyrannina. The sequence continues at coordinate 30,125,802 of JAWWMP010000081.1, forward strand.
GAAATTCAGAAATACTGGAAATGGGGCTTACATATGTCTCCAGTCATTCACATGGGCTTACACAAAATACAGAATATGAAAGAAAAAAAATAAAATGTAAAGGGAAGAAAAAAAATAATCTTAACTAATAAATACCCACATACTCAAGCAGAACTTATGCATTCACAAACTGCTCAAAAGAAAGTAATATATTCTAATGCAAATCTTGTTAGTCACGGAACCACTAGTCATTTAAGTTAAAATGATTGATTTTTAACATCTGGTTTGTAATCAGGGTACAATTTCTGGTCTTGGTGCTGTATTTGGATATTTGTTCTGCATATATACAGGTTTTTGGCACTGCAATGTTGAACCTATCTATGGGGCAATGAGGTGATGCGTGCTGCATTAGACTACAGAGATAGACAACATGATTTGTAGCTGCATGTGATTGTTAATTATACAAAAAGAAAAAAAAACCAAAAAACAACACCTTTGGGGACAGCACAATAGACAAATGAGGTTATTTGTAAATCTCTCGTTTTCTAGTTTTAACTCCCAAACCACATAATACAAAAGCAATCATGTTTTCTTGCATGAAAATAACAGTAAGTTAAAAAGAAAGTAAGCTCTGTATCCAAAGACATCATTGTGCAGTTATTTGTAACAACAAATATGTATTTTCTTCCCTAAGACAGTTCCTCAAGGCCACAGTTTCTTTCAAAGAGTTTTATTTTCATTAACAAACGTTTTGATACCTCTAGATAATAACAGATTGTTAGAACATATTTCAACACATCTACTGCATAACTGCAGTAAAGTAAGCTCAGGATTTTAACAAGTCCATTTTATGAAAAAAACAACTCATCATTTTCACAAAGCTCTGCTTTAGGGAATGGGAATAATAAGCTGGAACAATAATTCCTAAGCATATCATTTGAACAACCACCTTTGGAAAAGCAGTCTCCCACACCATGCCCCAAATCGCTCAGGAGGCTTGTAGAAGCATTACTGCCTGGGAGAGACAAGGGGACCAGCAGGCCCCACTGCTCTGCTGTGATGGGACATGGGACAGACAAGGTACGTGCCAAGAGACCACCAAGGGTTTCCAATCTCCAACCAGATCTAGACACACATTATCATTCATGTTCTGAGCGCAACACAAAGGCACTATATTGAATGCCATTTTTATAATATATTTATCTACAGGAGTAAGACAATAGGCATTAGGGTGTTCTTTTAATAGCTCTTTGAAAGAGTTTGGTGGAAGGGCAACAGATCATAAAGAGAAATCCCTGGTGCAATACAGTATATCCAGACATATTCATCTTTTTAAAAATTGTTTCACCTGCATGAATTTTTATTTGTTTTACTTTTGGATGGATTAGAAATTCATTCTTCATCACATTCTTCTTGCCACCTAAGGCAGAGACAATAACCACACTACTAATAAATCTAGGGATTCAAACTGCAGCCCTTGGCTGCCACCTAAAGGTTTCATATACTCCTTTAGAGGATACCATCAGACTCCATCCTCGTGTTTGGAATGGAAAATGCTTGCCTACTAGTATTACAGGCAACCTCTGTGGTTGCTATTGCTAAAAGAGATTAAGGGAGGAAAATATTTGCTCTCAAAAAAAAAAAACAAAAACCCCCAAACCAAAACACCAAAACAAAACAAAGGAAGGAAAAACGCCATGTTAGTTCAACAGTGCTAAAGAAACAATGATTTCTTCTCTCTGCATATACTTTTGATTTGAAAGTCGATCTAAACATTAAACAAAAACAAAAACAAACCACAAAACAAAACAAAAAAACTGCCACCACCACCACCAAAAAAAGTTCACATTACTTGGTTTTAGTAAAAGACAGCCAGAACAAATAGTATAAAAGAAAGTATAAACTGCTGAGCAATGGATGGATCAAGAGAAAAAAAAAGGCTGGTGTGCCCAGCCACCACTTGGGTAACACAACAGGGGCAAAAGACAGATTGTGTAGGTCTTATGCTCTCCACAGAGGAGAGATTCCCCTCTCCAGGCACTCTAGAAATTCAAGCTACTTGAAAATAGCAGGAGCTCAGATGAAAAAGAAAACCCTGGCCATGACTCCTTTTGGCACCAACAGGCAGAATTCTGTCTCAACTCTCCATCTAGCTACAGCTATCTATAATTGTCATCAATTCACTCCAAATCATTGAGTCTAATCCACACTGTCTGTACTAGGTGGGCAATATATTCACATGTTTTTTAAATCTATTATAAAATTTTCAATTTCAATGAGCTATCAATTTTACATAATGAAATCATTTGCTGGGAAACCTTTTTCTAATGTATCTAGAATTTCTAATATATGGTAGATGTTACTTTTGCTTCTTGTATAAGTGGATCTCCTCCAATATTTTTGGTAGGCTGCAGAATATAGCCTATGGATCTGAACTAGAATGAGGGCCCTGAAGTGATGCGGCCACATAGTATAAATATCAAACTACCAGAGAATCAACCTATAGTTTGAAATGAAGTTGTACTCAACTTTTTAGTGTTAGAATATTGCTAACAAACAAACACCTTATCATTTCTGTGATATGTTCATTATATATGTATTACATCCTGGAGCACAAACAGTAAACAAAAGAAAATACTAAGCAGGAGGTATTTCAAGAGAGAAAAAGCCCCTATACCATCATAGGATCAAAGAATTTCTGTACAATGAAAAGCTGTACTACTTATGGTTTAGGTTTTGAAGTTTAATCCTGATTTACTCATCCAACTCCATTTTGACTCTCCACAGGATTTGATCTGACTGATTTTCAGTTCAACCTCTCTTGCTACAGGAATGACACCTCTCACGTTCTTATAGGGAAATCGACTGACCAACTGACAGTGATGCACTAAAAAATAAACCAAGAATCTACAGAGAACTAGTGGTTTCCACCCACACATGGGAAGAAGCTTAGTGACAGCATCGCTTTGGCCCCCACTGTAAAAATGAAAACCCACAAGTGATCAGTAAATTCATAACCATGTATTTTCAAGCTGCGATCATTGTTATTTTCAGTATTCTCTGGGAGACAACTAATGGCTAAGGGCAAATGATGTAGTCATTCTCTTCTTTCCTTAGTGTTCCAGGTGTCTATGTCTTTTGTGGCACACACAGTTATACTTAAATTTATTACCTGGATTACATCTCTTGAGATCATAACCTCACATGGCAGTTATTATTAGGATAGTTTGTGCATAGGTAAGGTGCATGTCACTGGTATTCCTACTGCCTGTGGTGCTGGCTCTTCTTTCTTTTACTTCAATTCTGCACCTGTATTTTTCTGTCGAGTGTGGTGAAGTTTTAGCTTAATTTGATGTAATGTAATCTTTACTTCTTTCAGAGTCAGCCAGGACACATCTGCAAATTGGCATCTTGTGTTCCATCTTCTCTTCCAAGTCCAAGTTACACAGTTTTGTTAATTACCTGTAGAAGTGTGGACCCCCAGAATACTGATATAATTCAAGTCAAGAAAGAATTATAATGGTCATATTTTCTGGCTTCCTGTGTTATACAGGCTATACTACTTCACCTAGCAACTTAAAATGAACACTTCTGTTTGATCTTTAGTCTCTCTCTTATGCAACCACTGAATCTTGAATTCAAGACCACCCATGGTGGAAAATGTTGCCAAATAAGGTTTTTTAACAGAAATATTTTTCTTCAATCACAGTTAGGCTTACTAAATTACTTTGCAATCTCTATTTTCCCTCATTCTTCCAGTGTTCATTAGTGTGTCATGTCACATGAGAATTATTTGCTAGTACAATATGCCATTAACTAAATTCTAATGGAATACATTACTAGCTTAGCTGTAACTTAATTATGTAAAATATTTTCCATTTGAAATAAAAAGGTCTAGCAAATCCTAAGGTAGCCATGTACTCTATTCAACTACATGCTAACAGTATAACTGTAATTTTGCTCCTTAGTTTATACTGACTCTTTATATATTGCTGAACAACTCAATTCCTCCTAGACTGCTTCAACTCAGGCTAGAAGTGTCTGTCCCCAAAAATGTGGTGTCTACCTTTCTTTGCAATACATGAATTCCATCATCACTCTCATGCCTGCCCCTGACTTCTGTCACAGTTTGGACCAGACGCTACACCAAACGTGGAAATCACCTTTAAAGGAACACATCATTGTGGGGCACAGGGGAAATTTCTCTGCAGCCCCTGACAGTGGTTAATTCTTGTTCTGAAGCAGAAAAGCTTACCTTTGTAATGAACTTTTATCCTGGCTAGTGTAAAGGCACATAGAATTCATATAAATATGTAATCTTTTTTAAATTCCACAAATATCTTATCTGGAGCCAATGAATTCCACAAGTTAATTATACATTATTTTTTTAAAAAGAATCTTAGCTTTATCATAGCACAAAGGAAGAATAGTAAAACTAATAACTACAGCTCCACTGGAGCCTGGAATTAGAAAAGAGAAGATTTACTGATATGAATTAAAAAAATTAGAAGGAGGGATATCTTTCAGAAGTAGGGATGAATTTGTGTGAGGTGCTGCCCAAACATACATGCTTCTAATGCCAAAATGAAAACAATCTAAGGATAAGCAGTATGTGGAAGGTGAGAAGATGTATATGCAGACACATATTTGAAACAATTACAAAAATCAGTAAGTGATGTTTTGGGTTTTTATTATTTCTAAATGTCCCCATGTGTCTCCCTTCTTTCCCAATTTTGCCACTAAATGTTTCTTCATTTATTTTAGCTATCATTTTAGCAGTGAATCTTGAGCAGCAATCTGGCGAGGGAAGGGAGGGGATATGCAGATAAATATCCTACAGAGAGCATCCAGGCTGTAACGTGCACACCATGTTTCAAGACTGAGGATAAGATCAGATGAAATCCTATCAGGGAGGTTCATAGCCTTTGGTAATTCTGGAAAAACACACACTCCCTGTCCATGTCCCCCCTATACACATAGACTTCCCCTCCTCTGCCACATGCACAGAGAGTTTGCCTGTGGGATTTTTCCACTCATCAGCCACTGTTCAATGCATCAGCTTAGCTATGGGCAGAAGAAATGATTTGCACTCATCAATCACCATGTTACAAATTTCTGCATTGCAACTGTAGGATACTTTTGAGCGTGATCTGTAGAGGCAATACTGAGCTAAAAATGAACTTTAATTTCTGTAAACAATACCAGTGCTGTTTCTAAACCACAACTTAACTTTCCCTTTCAACCTCTAACATCTAATTTCCTCAACAGTTTCTCAGGAGGAACTTAAATCTTTCAGAAGTCCCAAAAAATATTTCCTACTATTTAATACATTCTACCTTCTTTCTACCAGTTCCTTGTAAAATATTACAGAGGAAACCTCCGGGAAATAACAAGTGAGCTAATGGTGAGAGGGGCAAATGTGGGAATTTTCTCTGAAAACTTTCCAAAATGTTGTCAGGCCTGCTACGTTATTATGGAATATTTCATCTCCACCCTTGGTAACACAAGATCTTGGGGACAGAGAAGGGATGAAATCACCATGTAAAGAGGATGAGGAAGAAGATGCAACACTGCAGCAGTTGTGACTTTAGGAGTCCATTAGGGAAGTGAGAGACACAGGGAGGGGGTACGTGGGAAAAGCAAGAGGCCTGTAAATTACCTGAGGATCCATCCAAAGTGACTGGGGGGGGAGCGGAGGTCAAAATTAAAAGTAGAACCCTTTTAATGCAGGTGAGGAGGAAGGCACAATGGGAGTAGTAGTGTTCAGTTGTGGGGGGGTGGGGGGCACGGGAAACAAGCCAAAAACCCCAACAAAAAAAACAAAACCAAAACCAAACCAAAAACAAAAGAGGAAAAACTAAGTTTTGAGGAAGAAGGAAATGAAAACACCCGAGGTGTAATACAATCACTAATATAGTCACTTGATTGGCACCTAAACTGGCTCTCAGCAGTAAGTGGAGATTACATACCTTTTTCAAGTACCACAGAGAAAGTTTGGAAACAGGCAACAAGAACAGATGGGTGGAGGCAAAGAAAGAAAAACACATGGAATGCTAGTGTTCTGTGGACAGTTTGAGCTTGCAATAGTAACAAAAAAATTCTGACAAAAGTATGTGACTGTTGCTGAACTTCACAGTGCCTGTTGCTCCTCTGTAGAAATAAAAATGTTATTTGTTTATGTCAGAAACTGTCCTTTGAAATGTGTATTTTCAGAGTTCAGCAGCTTCATGGATCTACACCTACATCTATCAAGAGGAAACCTGGCCTTCACTCATCTTCCATGGAGCTGAAAAACAACATAGCATCAAAATTATTATGACTGGTTTTGGGTGGGCTGCAGTCCCTTGTGAATACAAAACTAAGTAAAACTATATGGTGTTCTTTCTCTGTTAGTCACTGAAGGAAAACAGCAAAATGGCACACAGATTAGTAATACAGGGTCTGGTCTTTGGTCCTTCAGGCAAAAGTCACACTGAAATAAGTTAAATAACTCATCTGGCCTACTATTCTCCTATCTATGTAATATCTGGGAAATATTAATGACAGCGGATAGAAGAATCCCAAGTAAATTTTATACTTTAAAATTTACTTAGGGGAGCTCATCCCTCTGAAGTTAGAAAGACTCTCAAAACAAATTACAATTGTATTTGTCAAAAGCAAGAAAACACTTCTATCTAAAATATGAGTTCTGTCACATGAAAATGCATAGTGGAAGTACCAAAAAATTTTAGTGTAACAATGTTCTTTAAAACTCTTCATGTGACAAAAAGTAAAATGTTCTTCTTTCAGGATACATCTGTTCAACTGAATATACTGCTGGGGTTTTTCAGTAATTACTTCCAGAAAAAGGTTTTTAGGGCACTTCAATACACAACCTAAAACCTTGTCTCTAGAAAAATCATTCTACTCTTTCTTAAACAGAGGACAGGGACACCTTCACTGAGGCCCCCTCAATATTAATTTACAGATCAGCTGTCTGCACTGTAGATGTTCTAGGAAATAAGTGTATATATATATATATATATATCAAGCTTAAAGCATTGGGTGTGACCTGGTAAACCCTAAACGGAGTGATACCTTCTCACCTAGGAACCACTGCTATCTCATGCAATGGTCTGAAATACCTTGGGTTTATTGTCTTATAACAGACTTCTTCAATGGGCTTGTCGCAAGCACAGAAGTATACATGATCAAGATCTAGGACTTCTAGAGGATTATATACTCTATTTTTAATATAGAAATTTTAGAATTCAATCATTTATATAAACAAGGAGGGTAAGTGTACTACCAGGGTTTTGCAAATAATTTTCTACAGAAAACCAGAAGGGAGAAATTGCTGCCACACAGAGAAGAAAAGTAAATCATCTTATAGACAGATCCCTACAAATAAATGATGAATAAAACCAACAGTTAGACACAGCATATACAAGTCAGCAGGCTGAGTGTATGGAAAATAGAGGTGGTATTCCACCTGTCTCTGCATAAAATTGATCAAACTGTTAGCATCAAGAAGGTAAATACAAAAAGATAATGCTTCAGGTGTTGCCAGATAGTTTCATAAGGGCCTACTAAAGCCACTGAAGTTGAAAACCCACTAAGATTTGTAAACTCACAGAAAATGTCCATGTGAAATCATTATAGGCCTTTATGAAAAATTGAATAGATTATTGGTAATTTTGGATTATTTTTTTACCTTAAAGCAGACCATTTTCTCTTTGTACTGTGTGCATTAGGAAGTTAAGTAGCATAGACTGGTAACTAAGCTAGGCATTAATGAAAAAATAATGAAAAATACTATTCTGGGGAGTAAAGATTCTATTTTGAAAGTTGATGTTACCAGTTCTCACAGTGAGAACTGAGCCTAAAAATGAAAATCAATGTGCATAGTTTTAACATCTTATATGGGAATGCATTAGAATTTCGTCAAAATTACAAAAAAAAAAAAAAAAAAAAAAAACAACAAAAAAAGAAAAACAACAAACCATCACATTTTTTTAATGCATCAGGGAATCATATACTTCATTTTTCTGGATATAAGAAGCAGTATAAGTGGGTTGTTCATAGTCTGCACTTCTGGGGAAGAGACCTATAACTCCTTGGCAACTTGTTTCTTGGGAATAGCCACTGATTTTGAATTGTTCCATCATTTTAAATTGATGAGTTATATAGATTGGCACATTGACCTTTCTATATTAAACAGATGCAGTAGATTCAAATATTGTATAAAAAATGAAGTCAGGCTATAGAAAATGCAATTGTGTCTCACAGATAAGCATATGATCCATTTAGCTAGTTACATATCAAAAAAATAGAATGTGCATGTCAGTGGAATCAAGCAAAGCCACCAAATCCAAAATAATTACTATTCTCTAGCAGGATTTTATATTATTAAAATAGAGAAGTTGGGGGAAAGTACAATTAATTTAAGTACACCATAATGCTTTTTACGGGGATTTTAATTGTGTCCAAGATGCCATGATAATTCAAGAAATCACATGACCACCTAATAAATACATAGTGCATTTTTTATTTTAAAAAAGTTGTGATATTAGAAGCTGTAAAACACCATCAATCTTCCCTTTGCAGTCTTGGTTTGGACTCTCCCCCCATGAAATGGCACATTAAAGATGGTTGAAAACATTCAGCCAAAAAAGGAACATGGGTTTTGTAAGAAATGTTTTGGGGTTTTTGACCAGCTCTAGTTAGCATTCATTGCAGATGCAGTATTTTCAAAACTATTTCCTGAAAAGAGAGGCTATTCATTAACACTGTGATTTTGTTTTCAATAAAGCAAATGTAAATACTGGAAAGAAGCCACAGCTGTAACACTTCAATAAATTTGGTATACACGTAATGTAAGAGCAGAGAATGACACACTTTCCACCATAAAAATGCACAGAATAACTTGGGTTGAAAAAAGCCTCTTGAGGCCCACTGAGCCCTCTGCTCAAAACAGATCCAGTTAGTTCAGCCTGCTTGGGGACCTGTTCAGCTGACTTTCAAATATCTCCAAGGACAGAGATTCCACAACCACATTACTTCAAGGAATCCGTGGCCCTGTGGATAGGACAATGGATTGAGACTTAAAACCATTTCCAGTTGTCTTAAACTCCTTGTTACATCTCCCTTATGTGACCTTGGATGATTCAGTTTCTTCACTTGCAAAACTAGAATTCAAAACTCCTGCATAATTATGTTATTGCATTATAAACACTGTCTAAACAAAAATATACTCAAAGATGCTATCACTTCAAAGTCTTTGGATCCCACTACGGGAGGAATGAAGTCAAAGAAATAGCATTTTACGTAAATCAGCAGAATACTTTAAACTGTTACAGTGGCCTGCACACACAGATGCCTAAACTGTTGGCACCTTCAGCTCTAGGCTTGTTACTGCTGGTACCGGTCTCTTTAACTATTCAGGGGGCATAGTTCTCACCCTATACTGACATCCTTTTCATTACATTCTCAGTGTTTAAATTAATGACCAGAAGTGTTCCCATTTTGGTTATCTTATTCTCTGATTTTACATAAAAATTTTCCAATTTTTTTTCTTCCCCATTAAACTGTAGGTATTGATTTTCTGCCAAGAATGCCAATACAAATCCTTGGACATCACTCTCATAAGGAGTAGTGCATGTAATGATTCTGATTCCTGCTTGTATGATGAATAGCCTTTGCTTAGAAACTCCCAAGATAATTCACGCTATTGAGGTAAGAGCCATTTTCTTTATGACACAATAATTTACATTCTGACCCGATAAAAAGATTCATACGGGTTATATCTGTATGGAATACCAGCTGTGTTCTTGCTCCCATCAGCACTACCTAGACTATGCAGGTGAAAATCCCAAAGTGGAGAGATCTGTTTCAGTGACTTTTGTTTCTGTTGGCATTTTGTTTAAAGGTATTTCCTTGAATTTGCTTATGTCTCACCCTGAATCCCTTTTTTCCCAGATACACTTGAATCACCATAAATTTGCAACATCGTAACCCAGGAGTTAAGCATTATAGTGTCCAATATATAGTTTAAGTTTAGTTCACCTGTCACAAGTGTATCTTATTTCAAATAACACCCAACTGAACTCTCATGGGACATGTAGCTCACCACTTACAGTGTTCAAGACCTCTGAAATCATGGAGCTTTTAGGTCAGGAGTGCCACTATAACTGAAGTCATGCAGATGCTACATTTTTATGTGACTGTCACTGCGTATGACTTTCTCACATCCCATATCTCCGTTTGGGCTGTGGCCACTCGAGGAATGACAGTCAGATGTCTGGGGATTTTTCCGAGGTGAAGCAAAGGAGATGATACAGTATTTAAAAACTCCCAAGAGTGGGAGTGTAGGAGTGTTGCATTGCCAGCACTTCCTCAGCACCCTCGAACAAACCAGTGTGGGTTCAGTTTCCCACCTTTGACATGCAGATGATAAACCGACCATCCATAGCTCCGTGAACCTTAGCACAGGGTTTGAAAAGGCTTCCACAGTCTTTCTTTCATAAAGACAGTGAAACAACACTGGTTGCATTTGCAGGATTTATTAACGCTGTACTCTGTACCCTGCACTGGTGGAGCTACGTGCGGCGTCGAGATGCTGTTTTGGGATCCTGGGTGCAGTGGCATCTGTTCTGCTATTAGTGTCAGAAATAATGGGATCATGGCTGGCTCTGGGCTCAGCCCAAAGCCCCCAAGCTGGCACACCTGGGCGGTAACACAGCCGTGAAGAGGCCCGGCCACCGCAGTATGACAGGGCGAGGTGCCCAGGTGCGTTTCACCTGCAGGGAAAATGCCGCCGCCCGCGGGGAGCGGAGCACGGTGACACGGGCGGCGGGGGAGCCGGGGAGCGGAGCCGGACGTCGCACCTTGGCCCGGCGGGGTTTTCCTGGCCCGCACGGCGCGGTACTTTCCGGGCACGGTTAACCTTTGCGTTACTCCCACTGTGCCCGGAGAGGTGGAAACTCCGGGCAGAAACCACTCGGGGAGGGCGGTAAAGGAGGGGCCGTGTGCCGGCCCGCACCCTGGTCCGGCGCACTGCTGCCAGCGGGGCGCTCCGGGGGGACCGGCGGCGTTTGCGGGGCCGGGGGCAGAGCCGCGGAGTGCGAGGGAGGCGACGGAGCGAGGGTCGCAGGAGCTGGCGGCGGCGGCGTCGTCACTCGGAGGGAGCGAGGGCGGGCGGGGCGGAGGGGCTGCCCCGGGGCGGCGGGGGAGGTGCGGCGCTGCGCCCGCGGCCTCGGCCCGCCTCCCCGCCCGGGGCAGCGGCGGTGCCGGTGC
>JAWWMP010000081.1:30137748-30180804 GCA_035047865.1 Dendrocincla tyrannina
CCGCCGCCGCCGCCGCCCCCGCGGGGGCCGGGACTGAGCGCGCCGCGGCGCCGAGACGCGGCCCCGAGGAGAGGCAGCGGGAGCGGTGCCGGCCGCGGCGCACGATGTGGGTGCCGCTGCTGGCGTGCCTCACCGCGGGGATCGTCTCCGTGCCCAGGTGCCAGCGCGGCCCCGGAGCTCTCCTGGGGGCGGCCCGGCTGCTGGCGGCCGTGCCGGGACTCTGCCAGCGCCGTAAGTGTCCGAGCGCCCGGGGCTGCTGGCCGTGCCCCGGCTGGCCGGGGTGGGTTCTGGCGCGGGGGACCGTGCGGGGCGGGGGGCACGGCAGGGCCGCCCCGGGGCTCAGCCCTGGCAGCCGGGGCCGGGCCGGGCCGGCGGGCGGCGCGTACCTGCAGGGAGAGCCGGGCTGGAGCGGCCGGCTCCTGCCCGAACCTCACACCGCCAGTGCCGGCCCGTGATTTAACTCTTTATCCCAGGGGCGTCCAGCTCCTAAGGAGCCGTGGCAGCTCCCGGGGAGCCGGCGGGAGTATCGTGCTCCGGGGTGCTGCGGGTCCTGAAGTGCACCCTCCGTGAAGCGGCACGCAAAAGCGCCTGGGGCGTCCCCCGCTACGGATGGACACGTTCTTAGGGATAGTAACGCTGTTTTACGTAGTTTATATGGCATGTGGTTCTAGTGGCAGGGTTAAATAGGGATAGAGCTACGGAAAGATTGTCTTCTGTTTACCTTGGGGTAACGTGCATGAGGACAGTTGCCCGGGAGCCACCGTACTGGTGGTCGAAAAGGTAAATGTGGGTAAACCCTCACACTGTGGAATTGTTTGCCAAATCCCCGGGCATCAGTTTTGATCCGTGGAGGATGAGAGGAGTTTGTGCAAACGTACCTTAGATAATGCAGCAGTTGATCTGATAGCAATCAGGTTAGTCAAGTATTTCATAAAGGATCTTAATTAACTAGCCGTTGTCAGAAGAGCAGATCAAGTTGTCAGGCATTTTTCTGTATTTTTTTCTACTTGTGGAATAATTGCATTTCCAAGTTTAAGCCTGGAGTTGATTTAAAATGTTAACATGTAACCTCTAAAAATAAGATTTACAATGGGAACGATGTATTAGTCTTAAGTTTTTTGTTGCATATGTGACAAATTCATGCCTAATTCAGTAGGATTTGCCCAGTGCTATTAAAAACAATGGAATAATTTGTTAACTTTCATAGGATAATTTATTTTGCTTTTTTGGCTTCGTATTTTGAATTCAAAACCAAACTAAATGTCAATAGGAAAAATAAAATGTATTATTAAATTTCTTATGAAACATGACATCTTGTATGTAGTATCCCAGATTCCTTTTTTATGCAGTGCAATTGAGTTGAAAGGCTAATTGAAACTCTATGGAGAAGATGGTTCTGTGCCTGAATGCAGTGTTGTGCTTGCTCATGAGTATAGCTCCTGGGAACACACTAGGGCAAATAATGCATCAGAACAGAATGCCAGAGGGGGAGGTTGTGCATGGGGCTTTTGTGCCAAAGGATACTTGCTCTCTTTGTTATGCTTGATAGTGAAAATATACATGGGCGATACGTCATGGGTTATGTGTTTATTGTGACAACAGCTCTCAGATTGGGCTGACTGTAACTCAGATCTTGTTTTTTCCTTTTCATTTGAAATCTCTGCTAATTCATGAAAGCTGAAAGTCACACTGAATTCTTTCCTTCATACATAATCACTTTACAGTCTAGAGCCACAGCTGAAGCAAGAAGAGTGTTTTATTTACTTTTCTGTGAATGAACATGTGAATTTTTTTGTTATTGTTTGTTATTGTTGTTTGATTTTTACATTTGGTTGTGGTAGCCCATGCAGCACCACCTGTATTCTTTGAATGTCTTCAGGCTGCTCCAAGAGAGACTGGGCAGCAGCAACACGTACAGATATTTGACAGCATGGTTTTGTTGAAGCAGCCACTCCTCTTTGCTTCTGCATTGACCGAAGCATGGAGAAGAGCACTGTGCTGTTCCAATGCCATCAGCAAGTTCAGTTTATTTATGTGCAGAGTTGGCAGAACCTGCATATCTGCTGCGTTGAGTCTTCGGTTCTAAAAGGGACTGGAATTAATATGAAATGTACATGAAACTCATAGTTTACTTATTCTTGTTGGAGCATTTGTAGCTCTTCTAACTGAAAGATGGACAGTTTAATGCTACCTGAGGTATTTGTTCTGCAAACTGCAGTTTGAAATGTGAGTTACTGCATGAGGTTAAGTAAAGTTAGAATTTGACTGAGGGTTTGGAGTTACAAGGAGTGCAAAAAAAAAAAAAAAAAAAAAAGAAATCTCACAATGCTGTAAATTTGAAAGTCCCAAATTAAAGGTTCTGTAAGCTCAGATAAAAAGGGTAGTGTTGCTGCCTTCTACAAAGGGTCCCTTGTTCAGCAAGTCTCACCAAAAGGAAATTTGCAGTTCAGTAAGCCAACTATAACAAATACCTGACATAAGGATGGAACAAGTTCCATAGGGTTTTTGACAGATCCCACATTTCTATTTGAACATTAAAACCTAAAGATGTAAACCAGTGAACTGAATAAAAGCTGGATTCCACAGCAAGAGCATGTGTATATATTGTACTAACCAGTTGTGTGAGTGCTCACTTCAGTGAAGACAGTCAGTGCCCTTGCCTTATTCAAAAACTAATCTGTTGAAACTCTTTGTTTTTACCTGCTATATAAGCACATGGAAAATGTGGAGCTTAAATACTGAAGAATGACTGATTGGTCAAGGTTAACAGACAACATTGGTTCAAATCTCAGCAATATCTCAAAAACAATTATAATTAAAATCTGAAAACTGAAGTACTTGGTGCTTTCTGAAATATCTAGGTAGTCATTCCTGTAATTAAGCTCAAGTAAACAGTTTACTTGTAATGTGCAAACAGGGGTGGGATGACATGAAAATCTTTATCCCCAATTTCCAAGCTGGAGAACAGTTGCACAATAATTCTGTTACATAGTTATGGTTGGCAATTCTCTTCAAATACCAACTGTAGAAGGTGGTAATTTCAGTATTCTTGAGAGTGGCATTTGGAAAGACCAGTTAGGGGTTTGGGGAAGGTAGAGCATCTGTGGTCATGGTAGAGTCACTTGTTAATTGATTTATGCCAATAGCATGACTTTTGATTCATTAATGTTCTCTCATCAGGATCCTTGGTGCTTTGCCAGTCTTGTCACATCAGATTCCTATGTGTGTTCCCTCTAGTTAGAAAGTTTCATAAATTGTTTCTGTGTTACTTCTCAAAGGAATAAGAAAAACTATTCAGTCCACCCATGGAAAAACAGTTTTTTAAGAGAAGTGGTCAGGAAATGTCCCTGAACACACACACATGGACACAAAAAAAGTCCGAAATAAATTATTCATCATGGTAGCTTTAACCAGTGTTTGTTCATTTCTGTTCTGTTGGCCCATTTTCTTTTGAGGCTCAGTGGAAGAAGCTGAGTTGTATGGGGTACTCAATGCTGAAGCAGTTCTGCTTTTCCTAAGGCTTAATCCAAGAAGAAGAGAAAACCAATTTTTAATTTCCTGAGTCTGCGTGGGTGATCTGCTCCCTAGGGGTCCTGGGCCATCTTTGGGAAAGCCAACCTTTTGGGAACCAGCCTTTGGGAAAAACAACCTGGGTATTTGAGAAGGCTGTAGGTTGCAGTTCTGAGGGAATAGTGAGGGGGAGGTTTGTTTATCTGTGCATTGCCCAAGGAGTGCATTATGCCAATGGTATGCATAAATTTGCTTTGCAAATTGTACACTTCTCATAATCTATTGCAATTTCATGTCTCTTCAGGGGGTTTATGTGAAAAGTTTTATTTTATGGTTTTTACAAGTTGAATGAAACTGGTGGTTGCCTGTGTAGTATTTACAATGGTTTCATGCTACAGATATTTGAGATGGGATAAGACTGGAAAAAAAGGAAATGGGCAGCCACCAACTAGAAGCTTGATAGCCATACTCTTGATGCTCTGGGAAGGTTGCCTTTATGTCATTTTGGATGTGCTGTTGCTGAGGGCAGTTGTCAAGGCAGCCTGAAGACTGGATGCAGCAGGAATACTCTATATGGTTTGAAGAGGCAGTTGCTGTTTTCCTGGTCCTTATACTTTCAAGAACTGGAACTGCAACAACTGAGAAAGCAAGAATTGCACCCATTAGTCAAGAGGCCTGAATTAATAAATTTGATTTTCCATTAAAGTGCAGTCTTAATTTACAGAATCAGAAAGATGTCAAAAAGTGAACTTTCTGGAAACTAAAGAAAATCTTTGTCAAAGGACCCACAACTGGTTGTGTGTTCAAGAGGACATTAAAACATCAGATTATAACCTCCCTTATGCTTTACAAAGCACATGCATGCTGATAATATTTTTCAAGTCCCTATGAAGAACTCGTGACGACTTGACCATGTGGGGTCTTCAATTTGGGACAATTTATATTAATTACAAATCTATGGTAGGTGTGAGAAGAGAAACATAAAATATTTTATTTTCAAATTGTGTAAGTTGAAATGGGGGGGGGACCAGCTGATATTTATCAAGAGTTCTTCAAAAAGTCAGAGTCATCCTCACTATTTCTCTGAGTAAGTGCTTAGAAACTAGGGATCTCATTTGTTTCTGGGTCTCATCTTCCAAGTAACAAGCAAGAGGATGAGAGAAAACAGTCTCAAATTGTGCCAGGGAAGATTTAGATTGGATGTCAGGAAAAATTTCTTCACTGAAAGGGCTGCCAACCCTTGAAAAAGGCTGCCTGGGGAAGTGGTGGAATCGCCATCCCTGGAGGTATTTAAAAGACATGTTCATGTGTTGCATAGGGACATGGTTGAGTGGTGGACTTGTGCTGGGTTAACAGTTGGACTCAAGGACTTGGAGGGTCTTTTCCAGCCTAAATGATTCTATGATTCAAGGAGGTACTCCTGACACATCTCTGAGCCTACACGTGCCTTTCTTAACCTCATTTCTCTGAAAACTTACAACACTTATATGAAGATTGCAAATCACTCAAAACAAAGTCTTGGAGAATAGAAGCCTCCGACAGGTACTTAGCAACTCAAGTTTTTCATGTATATATATCAACTTAGAGGATTAGTGGTGGACTTGGCAGTACTGGTTTAGTGGCTGGACTACATGATCTTAGACGTCCTTTCCAACCTAAATGACTCTATTATTCTACTCTATGATTTTATAATTATGTCTGATGTAAGGAACATTACCCTTAATGTCCCATTTAAATCTGCATTACTCATATGATTTTTTCACCAATGTATATTTTAAAAACTGCATATAGAAAAACTATACTTCTTTAGATCAGGAGGGGTGTATCTCAAGAAGTGATTGGGTTTTAATGAGTTCTGTCAGGCTAAGAAGGACAAATAGCTTGATGTCCTGAGCTTTAAAGTTTGCTCAGTGTTCTTAAAAAATATTAATTACACTAAAATAATGTTATATTTTCAAGACTTTTATATGTGAGCACTTTTTCTGTAACTGATAATCCAGATGTCTTGGATGATGAATGTACTGAAAGGAAGAAACTGGAAAAGAATATCAGTTCCTTTGTGTTAGTAAACTTTTTTGGTTTTGTTTTGGGTGGGGTTTTTTGTTTTTGTTTTTGGGGGTTTTTTTAGCTCTTAAGGCCTCAGAGTTTCTCGTTCTACTTGCACCCTGCTTTCCAGCAAAGTCTTTTCTCTAAAGCTCCTGTATGTCCATTACTAACTGTTGACTTCTGTTTAATCAGTGGAAAGATGTAATAATTCTTTCTCATCTGCTTAAGTATGCATAATTCCTGATGGACAAAGTAGGATATGGTCTTTAATTCCCTTCTAAGCACTTGAACTTTATTAAAATGTTTTGGGTTTTTTTTTTTTTCTTTTGGCAGTTTGCAGAAATGGAATTGAGCTATTTAGTTTAACTTTTGGGAAGGAACTGGGATTCTAATGAATTAATTCACTGTCCACTGTAATGGAACCTTTCTTCAAGAAGAAAAGTAAGCTTCTTGCCAGCTATTCAGGATTCCCCCTTGTTCTGGTGGCAGAACAAGAATAACCCCTTGAGCAAAATGTGTTTCAGGATGATTGGAATTTACAGCATTACAAAGCTGCCAAAAAAGCAACTTCTAGGTGAGGCTAATTTGACCTAAACTGAAAACTTTGCAAGGCTCATAATTGACTTTTTTCTTTATATGTTTTTGTTGTCATATGCCTGTGGTGACTTCTTCTGCTATTACCCATGGTGACAATAATAAGTCTGAAGTATTTATAGTCATCAAAAGATACTGAGACAAACATTTTGACTATGATTATTCGAGGAGGAAATTTCTGTTGCTTCAGGCAAGAATAATCCAGAATAATCTTCCTGGATGCTCAATTTTTATTTTTCTTCAGACTTCTTCTCTGCTCACTGACTTGGGAGTTAAATTGTTAGCAGCAGTATTTCACTGTATTCAGATCTCGAAGACAGAAATATTTTTGGTATTTTGCTATTGTAGCTGTGTTATGAATACAGCTCCATGATGTATGGTGGCATCACAAAAGTAGTCCAAGTCTGACTAAACCAGTAACTGCCCTCTCCAAAATAAATTCTATTCCTTCTCAGTGTTCAAGGGAATTAGGCTAAGTTAATTCCACTGTACTTGAGAGTAGAATTTATTTCCCTGTTACCTCTGCAGGGTGACAAGTGTTAGTACTGTGCTGAGGACAACTTGCTTCTCAGGTGGCAGCTTCTTGCTGGAAACTGAATCGAGTTGCTGTCTTTTTGCTCAAACAGGATCACCAGGAAATAAGAAAATTTGTGACAATTTACACTGTGGCACAAATGGCACAAAATTACCTAAATAAAAGTAATGATATAAGCAAGCATGCTCTTCTAGTCTAAGCAAAACTGTTGAAGTGCATTTTGTCAAAAATGTTGTGGCATTATTTCAGAACATCAAATAAACCACTACCTGTTTAAAGCCTTGAATCTGTGTGTTTGAAGTCTGTCCCTTAGAGAGCATTTAAGCTGCACCTGCAGACCATACACATATGTGAATACTTCCTTGAAGGATCACAAGCAGAAACTTACATTCCAACAGTCTGTGTGTACCAGTAGTTAGTTAGTATGTGAGTCTGCGTATTTTATATCTTACAGTCATGTTTGTGTAATCTTCACTCCCAAATTATAAAAATTTAACAGGTAAACCTAAAGTAAAGGTTGCCCAGTGTCTTTTTCTAGAAAGTTGTGGTTTGGTTTTCAGTTTTTCAATTTAGAAGAAAATCCCAGAAAGTTTTTACCAAATTCCATTTGTTTCATAGCCAATAACTACGTTTGGAGATTGAAAACCCAATTGAAAAGCAAATTACTGAAACAGTAAATACCAAACGCTTGGTATTCTTTAAGGCAATAACATTTTTTAAATAGCTTTCCCAAATATATGCTCCCCCCAAACTTGTGCACTACATACAAATCCTTAAGGAGTGGTGGTTATCCTCTCTGATACCAGTCTTGGCTTTGATTTGATATCCTTGAGGTTTTCTCATTGTGTGTGTAAACTGTATTATGTGTTCAGTGGGGTTTTTTTAACTGTTACGTGTTAATATGCACATGTGCATAACTTTTGATTTGGGGCTTTTGGTTTGTTTCAGGAAAATCTATAGAAGCACAGTTCGGTTTATCATTTTGTGTTCAGAATCAAGGGACTTGTTCCTTTAGGTTTTCAGCTCAAAGCTGAAAACCTAAAGGAGAGTCTGAAATTGAGTAAGCTTGTTCCAAATAATAGTGTATGCAAATAAAAAGAGAGTGAAGTGAGCTGTTTACACTGCTATGGACTAAGAACCTGTGAATCAGGTGGTTTATGGTGATACTGTGTGGGAAGAAGTAGCTCTAAGCTATTCTTAGCTGTTGCCCATCCTCTGCACTGCTTCTGGATTTGTGAATGAAGACACAGTGCCAGGCTGAGGTAGTGCTCTTATGGGGCAGAAAAAAACAATTTGGTGACAATTATATAGGCAATAAAAAGGTAGATTAGAGAGGCAATTGAGGATTGAGGGCCTGGTTCGAGGAGGTGGAGCTATAGAAGGTGGTGGGAGAAACACCTTGTTCTTGTATTTTATTCAAGTTTGAACTTCTTAAGCAGGCAAAAAATAGTCATTTTAGTCTACCTTTATATCCATCATGATCTCCTAATTAGGTAAAGACTTTGTGGAATACACAGGAACATACTGACCGTTCCAGGTAGTTGATGTGCTACTTGCTAGCAGTGCTTACTAATATACAAGAAATTGAATTAGTGATGATATATGGCAGGAGCCATTCCAGGCTTTGTTTGAGCAGCATGACTGTATCTAAGCTAGCCAACTCCAAGGGAGGTTCTAGCAGCTGTAAATGACTGGATCATTCCTATGCCCATGTTCCATCCTAGGAAACAAGGGAATTAACACAGCAAGGGATTTAATAAAAAAAGATTTAAGGTCCCTGGTTCCATATGTGTTGCATTTTTATTGGTGCAAAGCTGTGCAATCAGGACCATCAAACCTGTGCCATAAAAGCCAATGACTGTGGGAAATGAGTCTTTCTAATGATATAATCCTAGTAAATTGTCCTATATGTTTTTATTTGCAAGAGACGGGATAGGTTGGTTTCAGAAGCCAAGTAATTTTTGACTCATTGTTTGCAGGCATGTACTGCATCAACAAAATTTAACCATCTCTTGGAAAAGCAGGAAGTTTCATAGAAAGGAGAGGCTCCAAGTAAAGTTGGCCAAGAAACAAAAATTGTGTTGTGAAAAGTTTCAAGGTTACATTGCTTGTTTTCATTCTGTGTTGCAGCTTGGGAACAAAGTCAGTCTGTAGTAGTCAACAGCTCTTTCTCTCACGGTCAAGGCCATGTTCGAGGCTGTCATTTGAGTGTTGTGTTTGTGAGTCCTAATTGGTATACCAATAGCTTCCTTGGGTAGTAATACCTTTTCCAAAATGCTGTTATCTACATCTTTCTGACAAAATTAAAAAATCTTCTAAATTGATATATATACATGAAAAACTTGTTATGCATCTCTCTGATGTTTCTCTTTCAAGTTTTGTCTTGAATGATTTGCAATCTTCATATAAGTGTTGTAAGTTTTCAGAGAAATGAGGTTAAGAAAGGCACATGTAGGCTCAGAGATGTGTTAGGAGTACCTCCTTGAATCATAGAATCATTTAGGCTGGAAAAGACCCTCCAAGTCCTTGAGTCCAACTGTTAACCCAGCACAAGTCCACCACTCAACCATGTCCCTATGCAACACATGAACATGTCTTTTAAATACCTCCAGGGATGGCGATTCCACCACTTCCCCAGGCAGCCTTTTTCAAGGGTTGGCAGCCCTTTCAGTGAAGAAATCTAAACCTCCCCTGGCACAACTTGAGACCATTTCCTTCTGTCTTACTGCTTTCTACCTGAGAGAAGAGGCTGACCCCCACCTGGCTACAGATTCCTTTCAGGTTGTAGAGAGTGATAAGCCTTCTTTGCTGCAGACTAAGCAAACCCTAGCTCCCTTAGTTGATCCTCATAAGACTTGTGCTACAAAGCCTTCCCTAGCTTTGTTGCTCTTCTGTGGACATGCTCCAGCACCTCAATTTCTTTTTTTTTTTGTCTTGTAGTACGGAGCCCAACCATGAACACGGGATTCAAGGTGTGGCCTCACCAGTGCCGAGTACAGGAAATTAATCACTGTCATGGTCTCCTGCTGGTCACACTATTTCTGATGCAGACCAGGGTGCCATTGGCCCTCTTGGCCACCTGGGCACTCCACTGGCTCACATTCAGCAGCTGTCGACCAGCACCCAGGTCCTTTTCCAATGGGCAGCTTTCCAAACACTCTGCCTCGAGCCTGTAGTACTGCGTGGGGTTATGACCGAAGTGCTGGACCTGGCACTCTATCTTGTTGAACCCCATATAATTTGCCTCAAAGCTTAGTGCCTATATCATTCTCTAACTACGGACGTGTCCATACACTTCTTGGCAACTCCATCTCTGCGTGCCATTATAGAGCATAATTATGATACATTTTCTGTCTCGAGCATCAGCTACGACTGTCATTTTCTGCAAGGACTTTCCTCTGTTGACAGAGGTCTCACACTTTTTCTCCTCCCCATTTGTCTTTGCTGCAAAGTTTTGCAGTTCTCTTCAGTGGTGTCACTCAGGGCTTGCACAATGTGCAAAAAAGGCATCTTGGCGTTTTTTGCTGCATAGTTTGCAAAGACACAAACTCTCATGTGGGGCAGATTGCTGCATTATTTTGCATTTTTATGGCTTTTTAAATCATTTTTATAGCTCTCAGTAATGACGCTCATGTTCATAAGGTATTGTGTTCGTACAGTAATGCAGATTAATTGGGGAACCCCAAAACAATTGGGGCAGGGGTGTGGTGATATTGGCAGAGTTAGGAATGGGAAACCCCTTCAGTCATCAGGACTTGTTCACTAGTGAGTCTTTTCACAGCATTTATCTAGAACCAGTCATGTCTTGCCCTTTTCTTTTACAGATCTTCTTTTGCTTGGTAAAGATGTGTCTCCTCCATGCAGAGTTTTAGTTTACTGCTGCTTCTCTTGCTCGTAAAAAAAACATTTTCAAAGCAGTGTGCAGCTTAGCTTCTGTCTGAATAGTGAAACTAAAGTGCACAACTATTAATAGAGAAGGGAACTAATTAACAATGCCCATATGCAATAGGGAAAAAAAAGAAAGGACAGGGTAGAAAAGTTGTTTGGTGTTTTTGCTCAAGTAATCTTAGGATTTTGTTATAAAGCATAATAAATATACCGTATTGAAGCTGAAATCTCCTTTTCTGGGCAAGTCTGAGTACCTCTTAATGCTGATTTTGAGGCATACCTTGTAATCTTCTTGAATAATCTGGTGGTGACATAGTGTGCTTTTAAAGCATGGTGCAAAGGGTTAGAGAGAATTATTGCTTGTTTGGAAAAAAAAAAGGGGGGGGAAATCCCTAATTTCAGGATTAGGTTTTAGGATTGGCAGAGCACAGGCACTCATTTTTTCCTTGTAATCTGAGAAAGTAACTGTCAGACACAATAATCATGGAAAAGTAATCCCTCCTCTGTAGCATTTTTGTAATGCTTTTCCTTGTACCTGCACATTCAGCCAAAGTGAATTGGGAAGCCTTGTGTTAGCTGGGACAGTCACTGGCTGTCCCCTATGCAGGAGTCACATTGCTTCCCTCCTGAAGACAGAAAAGTGAAGGTAACTGCAGTATACTGCAAAAGCTGCAGCTTTCCTCATAAGTCTTGCTATACACAAGTTACCAAAGGTCTCATTAGCTGTGAAGAGGGACAGCCTGGATGATTGCTGCCCTAGAGCAAGATTGGATGCAGAATTTAAGGAGAAACAGCTAGATAATTTCATATCTTCTTGCTTTAACAAGTGTTCAACAGTATGAGGGCCATGATTAAGGAGTATAAGCTGCTATTTTGTTTTGGCTTTCTCTTCTAAGAAAGCAAATGGTACACCCTCCAAAACCAGCACGAGCATGTGTCAACAGTGAAGTTGATATAAATCCAAATTCTTGGTTGTACTTGAATGAAGTGCAGTCTGTTTGAAAACCTGTTTCACATCCCCTCTCAAACACTGGTGTGCATTATTGTTATTTCATCTCTGAGATAAATATTCTGATTGTGATAAAGTTACTTTCATAGGAAGGAGGCAGAATATGATTATAACATATATGATATTTTTCTTGTCTTGATCCCTCTTTTTGCAGTTAAGACTTGCCACACCTGTGGTCACTGTAAATAGCTGCAGTCATTGGAGCATGATTATATTTTTCTGGAGGAGACTGGAAAAGTTTAACCTGATGCACTCACTTTTTATTATATGCATATGCCTGTGCAGTTCCCAGCACAGAATTTGGCCCTTGTCGAAAATACCTTTTGGCATACATCAGTTATATCTAAGCCAGTAGAAACTTGCCCTGAGCTTTGGCTGAACAGTAACTCAGTCTTGTCTGGACTCTGTTTTTGGTGGAGTGGCAGGAAAAATCTCTGTTCTTTTTTTGAGCCAACTCATAAAAAAAATTTTCTTGCTGTAACATAATTTTTTTAAAAGAAGCTAAGAAGTTTTTATTAAATCACTTATGATTTTAGAGCAAGCTTTCAACTAAATAATAAATATTTGGTGAATGAAAGCACGTTCATAAATGATACTGCTGTAAGGGTCTGTGTACCTGGGAACCACAGTAGTGATGTAGCCAGAATAATAAAAAAAGAAATTAATTAAACTTTTTCAAGTTTCTCTTTATTAAAAAAAAAATCCAACTTTTTGAGGCAATGGTACCAAGCTCGTCAATTGCCAATCTGTGACTTCATGTTGTGAAAAGAGAGCTCTTGAGACTGGATAGTTATCAGCAAAGAGATTTGCATCCAGCAGTACTGTATATCTCATTTGTTAAAGCGTTTCATTTGCCATGATCACACTGAAAACCCAAACTGAATTTTGAGATCTTTACTTAGCAGTTTATAAAGGCACACAGGCACCCTATATTTCACCAGGGAGGCTGTATTAATAAACTAAATAAAGTTTCAATGGATTCAATAAACTAACCATACAGGGAAAAAAAATTAGGATAGTTATTTTTCACTCTGTTTTCCAACACATTTGTAAATATGGCACAGATCACATACTTAGGGGTTTTTTTTAGTAAGTGCACATTACAAAAAGGTGCTAATGTTTTGTTACATGGTCAATGACATTTAAATTAAAGTGTGTGTTTTGCAGATAGGATTATATGTTTTAAGAAAGGATATGATTGCAGGATATTAATTATTCCATGCTTACTTGGCTAACTTGAGTTTACCGATTACGATGATGATGAATTAATTTTAATTACTTCTTATCTATAGCTAGAAATGCAGGTCTCTCATTTTTTCCTGTCAACTATTCTTATCAGAACAGCTCTGTCTTTTACAGTAGATGTTAACTTGACTGGGTGACTTCAAAGTTCTTGTCATATTGTGCCTATTTTGCCCTGTGGTCAGCCACTATTATGCTGCAGATCAGCAACTTATGTTTTTCCTCGTCCTTTGACACTTTTACTGAATCTCTCGTTTTACTTGCTTTTTCTTGTAATGCCTTTCACCTCTGCTGTCTTTGATATCCAGTTGAAGATGGGAGGGATGTTTGTGTGCCAAGAGCAATTACATTCCTTTTATTTTTACTCCTTCAACAACTTTTCATTCTGTATGTCTTTGCACTTTATGAATACTGTCTAGAAAGGGATCTGTGGCAAGCTCTACAAGCCTGTACGTGTCAGTACCAACCTGAAATCTATCCTTTTTCTCCTCTCATGCAGGATGTGGTAGCATTTTCTATGGCCTCCAGGTCTGCTCTTTCAGACTGCAGAACAAAAAGTGCAGTTGCTATCTTCTTATAAATGCAAAAAAGTTTTATTGTCGTTGCCGAATGAGCTTGCTCTCATTTCACATACAAGTAAAACTTTGCTGTGTTTGTTTTTATAACCAAAAACAAAAACCAAAAACAGAAACAAAACAAAAACCTTTTGGATTTTGTCTTGTTCTTTTCTCACTCCTTAGCGACTCCTCTTTTATTTGTTCCTACCAACCTCTCCCACTTTAAATCAGTTTTCCCTGTGTTCCAGCACTTTCCTGGGCTGCTTTTCAACTTATTGTTTATATTGTACCCATATCTCTCCCTTTCATTTATGGTTTTTTTCTCACATTGCCTGCAGGGCAAAAATTGTCATCAGCAGTTGATATGAAATAGAAATATAGGTCTGACCTTTGAAATTATTTACGTCATCACTAGCCTATACGTTATCTCTATAACGCTGCAATTGTGCTGTCCTAGGCCTGCTAATACTGATAATTGTATATGTGTTGTTGATACTAGTAACTTGAAAGCTGTAATTAGTTCCTTGAATCAACAGTCATTCTAAGTGACCTGTTGGGGACTAGCTGTTTATATGATACAGGATCTCATCTTGGAATCCATAGCTGAAATCAGGTAAATAAAGATAAAAAAGGATATTTTAGTGCATATTTTCCTAATACAGCTTTTCAGTTTGAGAAGTTGCTCTCGTTATCCTAAAAAGAGAGATGGTTTGCATTATTATTATTATTGCAGATTAGAAAGAAATAATCTGAGAGACAGCACATGTAGCCAAAACTTTGGATGAAAAACCAAACCTTTCATCAAACTGTTTTGATATGATGATATGTACATTGTCATAGTGGACCAATTAACAAATGTAGCCTTTTGTATGCAGAAATTAATTTTATTTTGTTCCTAGTATATTTTCTAATATGGCATGCTGGACATATGCCACAAAGCAGTTGTTGGTAATCAGCACTAGTATTGTGCTGTGCACTGAAGAGTCCTATTTTGTGCCTTCCGTATAACTCTTAGCAGGTGACTTCTGCCTTGTTTAGAGGTGCACTGGTCTACAGGAGACTTGTTACCAGCGTGCTGAAAAGATACTGTAATGCTGACATTTAAGTTGTGCTGACCAAGTCCCTTGAAATTACTCTTTTCTTCTCAATACTGACTGCCAAAGTTTCATAGGAAAGAATAGCAACTTAAGCAGTGATCTATAAAACAAAGATGTGAAAAGGGTATAAAGGACTTTTTCTGGTAGACATGTAAGTAGGCACATTTTTTGCAATTGTTAGTACAGAATGATGTGTCTTCAATCTGTGACACGTAATGTTGGATACATTTGTATTTGCTTCTGGAAAAAAAAAATCTTCTGGGAAACTATTCATTCCAGAAAATGCAGAGAGGGAATATTATAGAAGGTGAGAAAATATTTTGGGTTCCGTGAGGAGTGAATAATGCATAATTCAGTCAAGTGTAAATGACTTAAAAGGAAAATGTCTATGAAAAGATAAGCTACCTGGTAAATTTTTTCTTGTTAGACAGTAAATCAGCAAGGTATATGCGAAAAATAAACTTTCACTTAAGAATTATTCTAAGTCAGAATCTTAAAAATTTGCCTTGAGAATGGAGTTTATTTGATCTGTCCATATAGATAAAAATAAAAGAATTGCTGCAAGTCTTACCCCACTGGGCTGCCTTTGTTGTGTCTTACTTCGTTTGAATATGTTGTCGTCAGTTTTAATCTGGTGAATTAATTTTTGAAATTTCAGTTTAAAATTGCATAATTTACAATTTCACATATCATCACAAATCATGAGTGTCCGGGTTTGTATTTTATTGCAGCGGAAAACAGATGTGCTACTTCAGGTGCAGTAACATGCACAAAGTGTCTTGCTTTGGGTCCAGAATGTGGATGGTGTGCTCAAGAGGTATGGCATTTTGGTTACTTACATTTGACTTTATATTTTAGCTGCTTCTGATATTTATAAAGACTTTTAAACTGAGATAATTATAGTGAGAAATAGTAAGAAAATATCTAAATGACCCCTAGAGACAGAACCTGAGAAATCGTGTGAAATATATTTTGTTTCCAAAGGAGAAAATGCAAATTTTTATTTGGAAAATTTGGGTAATTTTAAATAAAGTGAGAACTTTTTAATGCATTCCATCTGCTTTGTAGACAGGTCTGGCAGACTTATAGTAGCTTTGAGAGTTCAACAGTTTTTGGCTTCAAAAAGAAAACTACTTATCAGTAATCTATAGTAAATGCTCACAGTATATAAAAACAAGTCTATACATATGTGTCTACTCCATGTGGCAAAAGGTTGCACTAAGAGTGAAGTTGCCTTTGATTTCACCATGTATTCGACTCTGTCACAAATGGGAAAAATGATGCTTTTCTTATTTTGACACTTGAAACTCAGTTCTGAGACTTGGCACAGAAGATAGATATTAGCTAGCAAGAATTATTCTGAAATTGTTCTTGCTTGGAAAACTGCAATATGGAAATTTCTGGTTTTGTTTGACAGGAGAAAAAATCCAGTTGATAGTATGGTTCAGATAAGGCTGGACCATTTTAAGCACTTCAGAGGAGAAAGATTTTAAAGAATATCACTGACAGTTGCAAGCTCATATGCTCTTTAAGATCACATGTAAATTTTCAGTTGTAGCTTTCAGGTTAGCAGTGAAGGTAGATAAGTTTTGGGGTTTGTCTGGATAAGGATTGTAAGGCATAAGGTACTGGGTAACTTTTTCTGAGATACTGTGTCTTGGAATTATTAACTTAGTCTGCAACAGGTATAAGGCTAAGTAATGCAAAGATGAGTAGAGGCATGGAGGGCTTGTTTTCCAAGAGGAACCTTAGGGCATGTGTAGATGGCACAATGGATTACAATGTGGAGGGGTTCCTTATTGTGGCCTCATCTCCTGTCTTACATAGGACACAGTTTTATCCTGTTTCATCTGCATTTATCATGGAATAGTACTTGCTAACTTTCTAGTGCTATGGAGCTGCAGTAGGTCTCCTTCTAACTAGGTGCACAACCCTAACCAGGTTTCACTTCTGCTCTGCTTCTCTTGCTTAACTTCTCAAGTCAGTCCTGAGGGCTGTTTGTGGAAGCCAGGACTTTGTCAAAACCTCCTAGACAGCTGGTTCACCTACACACCATTCACAGTTGGGGAATGGCAAAGCCCATATTAATGCAGATAGAAATATTCCAGAGTAAACTCATAGGAGCAGTTTTCAGCTTAGCCTGCCTGCTTCATCTCAACAGTATTTTTAATGAGAAAATAAGCCTTGAGGAACTCTTTGAGATGCTCTGAATTTATACCCACACACAGTGGACTTCAGAAAATGCTACAAATCTATCAGGCATTACTGATGACAATGAGAGTAGCTAAATTCTTCACACATTTAAAAGTCTACATTTTTGAAATGTAAATACATCTGAAAGGGTATATATAAATAGCAGTAACCTAAAAAAGTAGTCTATGATGTTTGCAAAAAGAAAGATTATGGAAAAAATATGTCATAGGTAGACTATAAAATGAGTTGGAACTTGAAAAACAAAATACATGTCAAATCTCATTCTTCAGGGTCTTCAGGGTCTTTCTTTTGCTAGTCTTTTCAGGATCTGGATGGCTATTATATACCTTATCTATGTTGACTGTATACACTTTTTGATTTTTTTTTCTCCGATTTGCCTCTGAAATGTCAGAGGTTGTCCATTGTTTGGTCTCCATGTATGGTTCAGATGGACCAGTACATTGAAAGAATACAAAGATCTTGTCTTGGTTTTTTTTTGTTTAGGTTATTTTTTGTTGTTTTTTTTTTTCCTTGCATGTTCAGAATCGTATTAATCATCAGATTTGTGATCAGGAAGGAATTTTGCATTGGATTATTTTGGCACAATTTTGGCAACTTTGTCCTTTCAATACAACAAAGCATGGGCTGCCTCTGAGATCATCCCACTACTAATGACTTTTCTGTTGCTACAAGGGCTTTGTGTTGTTGGTGGCATCTTAAACTGTTCAGACTGGACATGTAATACATGGTATCCTTTATCCACGAATTGAAATTATATAGTCCAGCAGATCTTTAGATTCTATGTAGTATGATAGACAAATTCATGCTAGATAAATCTAAAAATGACTTAGGGTGTTACTATTAAATTTTAGCCTGGGTAACATTACCAGTGGATTCCTATGAAAACTAACCTGTTTTGATGTCATGAGAATTACAGTTTCTTGCTATAACAAACTCATAGCATGGCACAGAACTTTTTCTAGTTGACATAGTGACAGTATGTAGTTTCCTTTTTCTCCAAAGTCGGCTTGTTCTGATTGTGCAAGATCCTGTTTCTCTTAGAAGTTCTGCGTTTTGTAGAAAAAAGACATTGTGGCAATTATGTTTAACTTCTAATTTAAATATGTCATCATTTCCCTTATTAGAAACATGTGGCTTCCTGAACTTGTTTTACAATTTATGCAATTATAGTAGCATATTTTATTGTTTCAAAGACTGTTATTTTGTTTTTCCTTTGAAGCTATTACAGAGTTTTCTTCAGCTCAGATTGTTTAGTAGTTTTTATCTCTTATTAAACAGGATTTCATGGCTGGCACAACACAGAAGGGACGCTGTGACACTGTTTTCAACTTAATGAAAAGAGGCTGCCAATCAGATTTGGTTGAAAACCCCACGGTTCATGTCACAGTACCCAGTGACCATGAAACAAATACACAAGTGACACCAGGAAAAGTTTCAGTCCAACTGCGTCCAGGTTGGGTTGTCTCTAACACATTGATATTATAGTAAATTTAAACTAAATGCAATACTTTTAAGTAGATATTTTGTGAAGAAGCATTGTGAATAATTATTTTGAAAAGTGATGCTATAACATGATATTGTAGGACTGTGATAGTGTTGCTCCTATATTCATGTATGGTCTTCAGCAAGAAGTGTTCTGTTAAACATAGCTGAAGGTCAGAATAATGCAGTAAGTGGAAAAAGGATTTTAGTAGTCTTTTCTGTTTTCTGATATAGTTTCTTGATTCTTTTTCTTTAGCCAATTACACAAACAGTTTTCCCTTACATGTGTATAAACTACTCCTTACTGAAAGTAATTTGAACTATAATTCCTAAATTCATAATTTGATATAAACTTCTTGATTATTTGGTTACTTTTTAGTACATTGACTACAGAGACACCAGTGCCATTATATAAGAAAGGACTGAATTCCTAAAGAAGACTTTTGTGTTCACTGTGTAACATTTAATTTATAAAATATGAAACACCTGGCCCTAACAGAAGCTCCTTTGTGAACTTGAGATTTTCTAGTATATCTCTATTTGCCCTCAGCTGAACTCAAGTCAATGTATGTTCTCTGTCTCTAAAACGGCTGTAGCCAACAGCTGAAGTGGAAAGTGATATGAAGGGATGCAGGGTTATCTTTCATATCAGAACATTTATTGCTTTTTTTTCAGACAAAAATTGGAGAAAAATAGTTAAGAGAGATCAGTCTTTGGCAGGAAAACATTAAGTGATCAGAAGAATTATCTTGGTAATTTTATCAGTGATAATAGAAGATAATTTTCTGTCAATTACAAAGAAAAAAGAAAGGATCTGCATGAGTATAAAGCACAAAGGAACTCTGGTTTTCAATCTATATAATAATAAAACTGGCAAAATAACATCAGCACTTTCTCACCTTTTTCCCACTCTGCTTCCAAATAACTCACTCTGCTTTTTAGTGAGAAATGGTCTCTGCTCTGTGTGTAACCACATTTATTTCCAAAGGCACACTGGATTTATAGAAAAAAAAATTGCTTTTTAAAAGTTGGTTTCATTAACCTTTTTGTGAGTAAATAGTGAAGCTAAGTTTGGGGTTCCATATGCTTTGCAGAAGTTCTTACATCAGGGAGGCAGAAGACTGAAATTCCAATGGCTCCAGAAGAATAACTTTTTATATATAGATATTTTGACCGTATTTTCTGTCCTAGGGAAACACACAGTTATACAGCTATAGTTTTTCCTCAAAAGAGACATTTGATACAGTATAATCATGCAGACAGACATGTTTCTGTTTTGATACTGTTTTGTTTGGGGTTTTTTGTCACTGTTTGCATATACCCATTATGTGTGAAAAAATAAAAGCTGCATGCAGTATCTCTCTGTATTCAAACTGGAGAACTGTAGAAATCATTTACAGAAAAGAATTCAATTGACATTGGTAAAGGTGGAACACATAAGTTGCAGCACACTGAAATTGTTTTCCTAATGCAAGATCTGATACAGACAAAGCCTGACATTTTCAGGTGGATTATGTTTGAAGACCACTGGAAAAAATTACTTTTATATTGGAAGAAATTAGTCTGTAAAGATCTGGGTCATATTTTTGTTGCATGTACTCTTTGATAGTTTTCATAGAAAACCTGCATAGTTCTTCTATAACATCTTCCTTCCTCCTATCCTTTGCTATATCTTCATTTCCTAATACTGAATTAGATTCTGCACTCATCACATGAAGATCCTAAACTCATTTCTTCTGGGAACTCATACTTCAGGTGACATAAAATAATGACCAATTTGAAGTCATGCATTACTTTACCTATTCTGCCCATGTTCCCGTCACTTCACTCTTTTTGCTGACATTACAAAATATTAGACAAGCAAAAATGTGAGGACTAGTTTTAGTGGCTTCCAAAGCATTAATGTTTTTATTACATATGTGATGTGATTCTGCAGGAGAAGCAGACATTTATCATCCTCAAATAAGGATTCTATTTTGGATATGCCCAGATGGATTTTTTTTTGTATTAAAACCTTTTTTTTTTTTTAATATTTTGATCCTGCTGAGTTTTCTCATCAAATGTGTGGAAGTAGATTGGGATAAACTTGAAGCATTATTTACATGAGTTTTTCAGGCTGTGCTGTCTTTATGGTTCACAAGTAGTTTTGGATTCTGCCACATGACAAACTATTTGCAGGATACGCTTACATACTTTGAAGTGTGAGCCTTGAAGTGACCAACCCCAATTTGTATGCAGATCTGTGTCCTTTGTGAGCCATAACTGCTTTTTGGTATAATGCCAAAAGATTGCATAATCATGAATTTAAAAGAAAATAGGGAGAAGTCAGATTTTTGCAATAAATTGCACAGTGCTCTTGCAAGAAGAAACAACAAGATGTTCTACAAAATACCCCTTTATGGCTTATTTTTAACGACTCTCCATTTGAGAGATTTTCATCTTTGTTTGGTTTTCTGTTTGCTGACACAATTTTGTGCTGAGGTTGCTACAAATATAAATGTATTTTTAATCATGTCTATTCAAAAATTGTAAATAAACTTATTTGTGTGTTGGTTTCTCTTATCAGGAAGTGAAGCAAACTTTATGTTAAAAGTTCGTCCTCTAGAGAAATACCCTGTGGATCTTTACTATTTAGTTGATGTCTCAGCTTCTATGCACAACAATATAGAAAAGTTAAATTCAGTTGGATTTGCTTTATCTAAAAAGATGGCAAATATTTCTCTTGATTTTCGACTTGGATTTGGATCCTATGTGGATAAAACTGTGTCACCCTATATTAGCATTCATCCAGGTAGAATCCATAACCAATGCAGGTATGTAGTCCTTTTATATTTACTGTAGCACTGAGCTGTTATTTAATTATAGAAAATAAAGTATGCATATTTATTTTTAAAATTCTTTGAAGTCGGTCTTTGTTTCCTTATACCTTGGTTCTTTGACAGAGTTCCTAAGGAAATGGTGAAAATTACTGTAGAATGATTAGTTCTGTAGTACCTGGTGAGTCATTTCAGAAAACTGTTTCTGTATCAGAAAAAATGTTCTATATTTTCTTTAGCAAAACAGGCCAAAAAACATACTGGTTTGGAATATTTGAATATGTTCTGCGTTTTATTTTAAAGCCAACTGTTGTGGTTTCAGTTATTTTGGATATATGTTGCCTAGATTCATCACAAAGTTTTGTATTTTCTGACCTCTGTGCTTTCTGGTGTATGGTCATGTATTCGTTAATTCTTTTCTTAAAACTCTACTTTTGTTAATGTAATGTGGTTACTTTTCAGCTCATTTAATGATCAAAAGTAATCCTTTGATCTAATTCCACAGGTGCTACGTCAATGAACTCTCATGTTAAATAGGAAAGATGTTCTGGCCTGCATTTCTTTTTTCATGGCATGCCTTATATACCTTGCATTCAACAGTTACACAAAGTAGGGGGTCACTTCTAAAACCCCTTGGAGTACATGATTGTTCACAACAAATTCAAAGCTGTATAAACAGTAATCCATGGAAAAGTGAATATTAATTCTTCATACTCTCTTGCTTGTTATCTTTCCTGAGAAGACATGATCCAAAGTTCTGTGAAGTATCTTTTTTGATTTCAGTGAGTTTTGAATTGGGTACTAATAGTGGAATTCATTCAATAGATACGAATATTTTTGTATCAAGCAATCATCTAAACCATCTCTCCAGTGCGTGGAGATGGATTAGGATTTCTAGGTCACAATTCATTTTGCCTAAAAGTAGTCATCTCCAGAGGTATTAATCCTTACAGTGCCAGTTTCTCTTCATTTACTGCAAATTGAGTTGGAGGAGGGCTGGTTATAGTCTGGATGCCTACACTGTATGCAACAGAAGTTAGGAGAGTTGAAACCTGCTCAGCATCTCTGAATCAGATGAGCACTTCAACTTTTGTCATAAAGCACTGCTCTAAATGGGTCCCAGATCAATGGCCTGTCTAAGTGCTGTGACATTAGCTTACATACATGAAACGTACTTTCTTACTTATGCATAATTAGAAAAAGTGTAACAACTATGATGTTACTGAAAATGGGGTTTCCATTCTCTTTAATAAGGTAACTGTTACTAATATCAACACTCATTTCACGTACATTTACTTGCTACTAGTGGATATTGGAACTTAAATTTTATTATAGTTTGATCCAGTAGCCTGTGTATGAAGCTATTAAAGGATCACAATGTTGTGGTGTGATAGCCCTTTCTTGGGATAATGAAAAACAAAGCTGTAGCACTGTGAATATTCCAAAATATACTCCCTGAGATTACTCCTGTTGCATTTCTTTTTATTCTGTACAGAAACACTCCATATATACTGTCACTATATTAACTGTTTTATACAATTCCATAAATTAAAAAATATAATTTTTTTATAGTAAATGAGAACTAATTCCCACTGAACTTAATCTCACATGGAGTTATTCTCTATTTCTCTAAGTAGTTCTTATCCAGGATATATCTACATCTTCATTAGTATCATTGGTTAATGGGGATGCAATATTTTCACCTCCTTCAAATGAAAAATAAGAAATGTGTTAGACTTTTGATTTGTTTTGTTTTTATACAGTGATTACAATTTAGATTGTATGCCTCCTCATGGTTATATTCATGTGCTATCCCTGACTGACAATATAGCAGAATTCAGAAATGCAGTGAATAAACAAAAAATTTCTGGGAATATTGATACACCTGAAGGGGGTTTTGATGCGATGCTCCAAGCAGCTGTGTGCCAGGTAAGGAGCTTATCTACAAAAGACTAAATAAATAGCAGTTTAGGCAACATATATATATATTTATATATAGGTACAATGGTGCTCAGTGTTCCTGAATTCAAAATGTCAGTTCTATGCCTGATAATACTAAGATTTCTTCCTCCTTTTTCATTATTTCCCCCTTAGCTACATGTTTGCCATTGAAACAGAAGAAGGAGACCATGAGGGAACATGTTTCAGTGTTGGTTAATGGTCTTCAAATTCTGGCTTTAACCATCCTAGCCAACATGGGTTGGATGGTGAAAGCAACTGCTTCTTGCTTGAACAGCTGCTTGTATTAATTTCAGTCAATTACATAATTACTTT
This sequence comes from Dendrocincla tyrannina, assembly GCA_035047865.1. Lineage (NCBI taxonomy): Eukaryota > Metazoa > Chordata > Aves > Passeriformes > Dendrocolaptidae > Dendrocincla > Dendrocincla tyrannina. The sequence continues at coordinate 30,161,013 of JAWWMP010000081.1, forward strand.
CAAAAATATTAACGTGCTCCTTGTGTTCCTAAATGAAGACATACCATTTGACATTTCTTATACTTAAGAATGTACTTGAGAACTGAGGGATCAGTTACATATGTGCTTGTGTGGATAAGTAGAACAGAACTTCATTGTTTTCTCAGCTTTTAAAGATTTTTTATTTTAAAACAGTACAAATCAACTAAAAGTTAACTTCTGTGTATTGATAAAATTTCATCACTGTTTCTCCCATGCTCTCTAGTGCAAAACAAACTCTCATTATCTAATATTCATATAGCTTGGGAACTACTGATGCACGTCTTTTCCATCCTTTTCTGCATGTACTTTTTCTTCTATGCATAGTAATGCAATAGAAATTTTGAAAGTTGGCTGATTCATGTGTTTGGCAATGCTTTATAAGATATTCTTTCTGGCCCTCCTAAAGTAATCCAGCTCCTGTTAAAATCTTGGTATGTTTCTCATCTCATGGAGTGATGTCTGGGCAATTCCTTTATCTCATGCATCTTCACATTATATTTTTGAAGCAGTACAGTGACTCAAGGACTAAAAGTAATCCAAGCTAAGCTAAAACGAATAGTTGGTCCAATTTTATTTTCAAATTCTGATGAATTATAAGATAGATACATAAAAGGCACTCTTCATAAACAGTGATCCCAGCTGGTACGAAAAATTATTCTGTAACTTTGGAAAAATTCCTTAAAATTCAGTGTTTCCCATTGGACACATTCCACACTTACGACGTGTGAATTCTAGAATAATGTATGCTTCTCAAAACAATAAAATGGGAACATTCCTGAGAATAGGAAGGCTTTCCTGCTAACTGAATTGTGAACCAAAATGGATGAGAACAATGTGCAATTCATAATGACCATCATGAACTATAAATTATATTAATGTGCATTCATTTTGCCTACAATGGAACTTTATAACTTGCCCCATCTTGCTTTAACTTTCCCTGTTGCAAGAAGTGACAGGTTAGGACATGAGGCTACTTTAAAATTTTGATAGCTGTGACATATGTAGGTAGGAGTCTTAGAGTCATAGAATGTCCCAAGTCAGAAAGGACCTATAAGAATATTAAGTCCAACTCCCTGCTCTTCACAGGACTACCTAAAACTAAACAGATCTCAAGGTAAGTCAAATGATGGAATCTTAGGAGCAAGAAGTTTGTACAGTGCTGAGAGACGATTTGGAGTTACTTAATATGAAACTTGTTTATAAATAAAATACCCCTTCTTTAGAAGAATGTTGTCTAGGAGTGTCTGAGGAAGGCTGATGCTTAATGCATAAGGTGGAAAAGACACCACACCCCTCTGTACTTGTTATCCTTGCTGATACGAAATACTTGATCCCCATTGAGAGCTATAAGGAAATGAGCCTGAGGAGGGACCTAAATCACTCTCCACAAAGCAAAGAAAGGAAGGTAGAGAATAAGTTATACAGTGTGGCTGAGTACATGGACTGAATTGTAGACACATATTTCACATGAGAGGGAAGACACCTCGAAGTGTTAAGGAAGATGGTAGAGATGAGATAGTGTCACAGGAAGGAGGAAAAGGAGGAAAAATTTTTGTAGTGAAGAAGAAGATGGAATAATTAAAGGAGGGAATAACGAAAAAGCAGATGAAGTGTTTCATATGTGCCTTGGAAGTTTGATTATAAGCAGAGAGATAAATGTTTTGAAAATATGGATATGGCACCTAAATCCATTTAGATATAAGCTCGTCCTGCTACATCCTTCACATCACTGAATTCCTAAAAGAGATTAAATTCAACTTGAGGGTTCCACTTTGCTATTAATCCCTTAAAACAGTGGATAAATGTTGTATTTTGTTGTATATTGAGGAATTTCTCAATTTGCAGGTGCATGAAGACATTCAAACCTTAGTTTAATGATTTGTAATCATATGCTAATATCCTTTCTGAAAAGTTGGTTAGGAAAAGGAAATTATAGAGTGATGAGAATATAAATAAATACAAAGTCAAAATAGAAAAGGGCACCAAATATCAATATGTATGAATGCATATTTGGTGGTTCCAAGGCTTTCTTGGATTCCAGAGTATTTTAAAAATGCTATGCATTTGCATTTGTATCTACTAGTAACACAAGCAATGTGGCAGCTGTTACCCAAGTCTACTGTATAATGCATTTTGGGAGATCTTTCTTTAAAAGGCAAAGAAAGTCATTAGTGGGGAAAAAACAAAGTGGTAAGTGGATCTCTGACTGGCAGTAGTAGTAGTAGTAGATATAGGACATTATACCTATTTCCACACAAAATGTTTTCAATAGCCTGGTTTAAACTCAGTGCTGCTAAGCAGTGTAGTATCAGAAAGTAGACTTTCATTTCAATTTTTCATTTTGGTATTGATTATTTTAGAAAAAAAAAGATAGATACTGCTTTCTTATGCCCAATTTTGTTTTCTCTTTAGAGCCATATTGGGTGGCGTAAAGAAGCAAAGCGACTGCTTCTTGTGATGACAGATCAAACTTCCCATCTGGCCCTTGATAGTAAATTAGCAGGAATCGTAATTCCCCATGATGGAAACTGTCATTTGAAAGATAATGTGTACATCAAAGCTACGAGTATGGTAAGGTATATGTCATAGCTTTTGCCTTCAGAGAAGCAGTGTAAAACTGTGTAAAAGAGATTTTTTTAGGCTGCTGTCAAAGCATTGCTTTTATTTCAGTCATTAGAACAGTATTTTTCCAGATAGGCAAGTTTTGAAATGAAGACTCAATCACTTGGAAACACTGACATTCTTTTTGGTCGGGGTAAAGTATCTTGGAGTCTGAGACAACAGTACAGCAGAGGAGGATATGTGACTGGTTTTGGTGTGGTTCTTTATTAGTATCTCATAAAAATCACACACATTTCATATAAAATAAAAGTAAGAAGTTTCTGGTGTGATACTTTGCACAACTAGAAGCTGGTAATAGGTAACAATTGCACAATCATGCTGGTAAGACAGAAGTAACGGTTACGGTTTATGGACAGAAGATGCAGAGTTATATTGGTTGATAAACCAGGGGATGTACAACAGCAAGGAACTACTTCAAGTGTGATGGACTAGTATTAAATGTATTTATATTTCACAGTATAAAGCCAATGTGTGGTAATGCATACCTGTGCAAAAAGTTACATCAAATCTGCTGTAACAAAATAGTACACCTTCAACAAATATTTTTAGTTTTCAAAATGTTTCTCCAATAATGTATAAAATAGTTGTAAGTGACTGAAGACAGGAATTTTTGCGTAAATTAGAGGTTTCAATTGCTTTGGCTATTTTCATAAATAAATATGAGTTGTTTATTTAAGAAACATGAATCACTGCTCAATCGCCATTTAATTCCCAGAAAGGAGAAATAGAACTATGGTATAGTTAGAGCATCTTACAGTTTTTTTCCTTGGTGTTCGCTGCATTTAGTTAAAATATAGAGCCTGTTCAGCAGAAGCCAGCAATGTGCTAGTGAAGTCAGTGAGGGCTATGTGTAAGTGAGCCTAGACCTGAATTTAATCGTAGCAACTGTTGTTGCAAGAATGGTGGGACAGCAGGAAGAGGCTGCTGGATGTTGTGTGATTATGAAATATGGGAGGCTTCTGGGAATTCGTAGGTGTTTGGGACCTTACTGAACGGAGGAGGGAGATAAGCATGTGCTGAGAGGAAGGTTGTTTGGATTTTCGACTGTGTGACATTCTTGCATTCATATACTCCCTCTGTCACCCCTTAGATATTCCCCCACAGATGTTAGGATTTTTTATTTTACTCTAGTCAGTCTGTTCAGTGTCCCAGTTATAACGACAAACCCTTCTTTTATTCTACTTAAAGCAAATAATCCCAAAATTTTCCTTTCCCAAAGCAGAGCATACTCTATTTTTCTTTCCCCCCCCCCCCACTAGTAGCTGGGCTATAAATGAGAGTGATTTTGCTCTACTTATTAAACAATTGCTAAAAGTATCAGTCTTTTTCTGGTGTTCATCATTTCTTTGGTAATAAAGATGCTGTTTGTTTCAGGAAAAAAAAAATGCACTATTTTTATTTTCTGTCCAGTGTAAAATACAGACCAAATTCATGAATCTCTTTCTAAGCAGCTATGGTAGATTGATGGCTGACTGATAAAAAGGTGGTTTAACTGATATTCGGGATTCTGGTTTGAAAGATAATGATTTTATTTTCCCATATGGAATAAGAAATCTCCATGATTTTTGGTATTGATACATTTTATGAAATAAGGGGGTTTTTTAGCACCCAAATTAAATTACCTTGAAAGATAATTAGATCTGTGGTGGCACATTTAGTACCATGTATTTTCTGGCTGCTAACCCACATATAGGCATGCACTTAGTAATAGAAAAGGGTTAGAATGAAAATCTTTCTCAGCATTGCATATTTTCTGGAGTGGATTTGACATGATAACACAATAGTGTCTGTAAGGGAAAGTGTACTGCTTTCTTGCCTTTTTTCCTACTCATCTGTGGTATATGTGATTATTTTATTCATAGATATTCATAAAGAAGCTTCAAATGAAAAAATAAAATTAGGGAGGGGGGTAGAAGGTGATAACACTAATTGATATTTAAATGAAATGTCATGAAAGTCTGTCAGCCTTTTAAAAAATACATAATATGAAACATATTTTGGGGTTTTTTTCTCATCAGTGAAATTTTGTTGGGCTATCCTAAATTAAAGAGATTTCTGTAATGATACTGTTTTCCTGCTTTGAATCTTACCTTTTTGTAGTCATGAGAAGATTGTATTTTGGCACATTTTTATTTCTTCCTCATGCCAGTCTAGAGGACTGTGCTTTATTTATTTGCATAAGCTTAGCCTTTACATCAGAAATGTTTCCACTTACTCACTTTTCTGCATGTTTCTTTCTAACTTTTGCTAAGCAGGCACAGAGTGGTCAGCAAAAAATCATAAGACAGAAAAGAAATCTATTCCGTTTTAATTAGATCTGCGCTTGATTAACTCCCTTTCTGAAATACTTAACATCTGCATTAGCTATCTTCTCAGTTTAATACAGTAGGTTAAAATAATAAAATGAATGATGTAATTGAAACAGGAAATATGATCTAAAATGAAAGTACATGCATCTGAGTAGTAGTGGCAAGAGATAAATATACGTAAAGTACAGCAAGGTTTTCACAGGAAGCAAAGTGAGGATCGATGAGTGACCACTGGTACCTTATGTCATCTCTTTACATGCTTAAAATTAAAAGATAATGTGGGTCTGTTGATGCTTTGGGGTTTTTTTTAACTCCCTTCTAATAAAAAGAAACAATTTCTTTCTAATCTGAAGTGTGACTTTAACATACTACTAGCTAAGCTGGACACTATTGAGTTAGAACTGATGAGTACATGGAAGTTTTGGGAGCAGACTAGGTAGTCTGAGGATCCAGTCCCTGCAGGTCTTGCACATCAATGCATGTCATCTCTTGACTTCAGTAAGCTCTATATGAATAAGGTTTTGTTTCATGAAGGCTTACAAAGCCACTTCTGATACCACTGATTCCAGAGTTCTGCTACTAGTTGCAGAGATGTTGAGAGGCTACTCCACTGGAATTCAGACAGGTCTAGTGTCACGTGTTAAGCAGGAAGACTGACTTATTTTGCTGCCATCTATGATCCCTCAATAGTGCCCCTGTCATTCACACATTTACAATGCAGGAAGTATTTGCAGAACATCTGACTTCAGTCACCCGTGTCCTGGGACCGGTGGGTATCTGTGATCTGCCAGGCATGTGGCCTGTAGGGTTATGCAGCACAACGAAGGCCCCACTACTGTGATCTGTGGTCATAGAGAAGGAAGGAGTGCTTAGTACTGTGTTGTAGGCTGTGGAAACGCCAGTAAAGCCTCTGATGCTGCAGTTCAGTCACAGCTGCTGTGTGGTGGGAATGCACACTCTTTCTCCAGTGATCATGGCAATCTCTTCAGCTGGAGCTATAAGAAGGCCTGTTTATTGCTGTGTTATCTACCTTTCATCAGTTACCTTAAGGAATATAATCTCTCACCAAAGGGTAAAAAAGTTGAAAGAGGCATGTACACTGGCTAAGATCAAGCTGCAGCAAGAAACTCCTTTGTTCTTTCTGCATAAGGCTCTTTATAATGGTGCAATATGATGGAAAATGGATTTTGCCCCCTTGCCTAACTTTATCTCAGCTGTCTTGCTATTCAGATTACTGCTAGGAGAGCTGTTGACTTGCAGAGTGTATTGAATAACAAGGGGAAATCTAAGGAGAAAAGAATGGTGCAAGGAAACAGACTGTGTGCAAGAGAGAGACAATACAGGACAGATGGTGAAAAATACCAGGAAGAGAAAGACAGTAGAAGTATATGAGGGAAAGAGGTCAAAGTACCTGACATAAGTGAAAGTATCCAGACAAAATCTCTGTAAGGGGAATCACAGGTGCCACTCCTCTCTGTTTAGTCATGAATTTTAGGTGTTACATTTACTTTTGAGTACCATTCACTTATGTATGGTTAATAAGGAGTGATTTTCAGATACAGTGCATTTTAGAGTACTGGAATTGGAGGTATCTCACATAACTCAGGTGTACAAAGCCCACTGGGACCACATAGACACCCTTGAACTTCCCCAGATCTTGGATAACAAGATAACAGTGCACCTCTTGTTCTCAAATCTCTCAGATCTCTCAATAAGAAGTGTAGAAGGGCATGTCACTGGCACAGAACATGCTGTCACAGGTACGTCACCAAATAGAACAGTGCATTACTGAGGAGAGATGTGAAACTCATGTCATCATCTTAAAGCACAAGTGTCGTTAAAAAAATGTAGCAGGTCATTGTGATGAGGACTGGAGGCAGGTCGTGGTCATACAGAGCATAAAGCTGTCAGTTGTAAGTGAAGTAACTATGGAATACTGATGTTGCTAGAACCAGACCCAGAGGCTGCATTTAGCTGATATGTCTGATCCCTGGTGCCAAAATACATTTGCAAGAAACATTCTTTTTTTAATCACTCTCCTTGCTGTTTCCAAAAGCACGCCTCATCTCAGTGCTTCATGTTGTACTTTCTCCTTGACTTTTGCACAAGAACCTACCTACCATTCCCAGGAATCTTGTCAATCTTGTAGATGGACCATGGGCAACATAAAATCCAGATTTCTTAAGCATCAGCCTTATAACAAAATAATATGTATGAGTTTGTTCTTCCACTGTGCAGCATACTATGCTTATGCCCTGGTGACTTTTTTCATGGTTTGTTTGGATGGTCCCACCTTCTTTTGAATGTAGGTCTAGCACTTCTCTGTACCTCTAGAAGTTAAGATAGGGGTGGGTTTGGAACCCTGTAATGTATCATATGTGAAATACAAGGTTTTCCCTTACTAATCTGCAGTCTTCTCTTTTCTGTTGTATTTTGCAGGAGCATCCGTCTCTTGGGCAGCTCTCTGAGAAATTAATTGATAATAACATCAATGTTATTTTTGCAGTTCAAGGAAGCCAGTTTCATTGGTATAAAGTAGGTTAGAAACTGATTTCTTTTTCGAATTTTGAAAGCACAATAATATTTATACTAAAAATTAAAACTGTGCATAAATGATTGTATTTTTCATAGGATCTGTTACCTCTGTTGCCTGGTACTGTTGCAAGACAAATAGAATCACAAGCAGCAAATCTGAATGATTTGGTGGTAGAAGCCTATCAGGTATGATAAAAGAGATAATGTTGTATGCCATATGTGTACAGACATTTTTCACCTTTCATAGCCTGAAGTTGAGATTTCCAGGATCTTGGCTTCCATCCAAACTCCACGATGATACATTCCCTACTTAATGTCCAGGTTGACATTATATATTATATGTATTATATATTGTAATAATATATAATATGTATTATATATTATATTATATGTATTATATCACACCTATTTGTGTGATATAGGTGATAATATCACACAAATAGCTCTCAAATTCCACAGCTGTTGGAGTCTCAAATCCAAGAGCTAGCGCTTTTTTCTTTCTATGGATGCTTCTGAATATTCTTTGTGATTCTCTGCACCTGTTGCTATGTAACTTCAAAAGAAATGTCTGATTTATTTGAATTTTGCCGCCACCCCAGATCTTCAGTTACAGTCCAGACACCACTATCTAGGCACCACTATCTAGGCACCATCTATAAATTCATATAAATTACACTGTGTAAAAACACAGTGTGTGGTATCCGGAGAGTTTTGCAGCATAGTTTTTAGAAAGCAGACAGCAGGTGGAAATTTATAAGAAGGTAATTTGAAAGCAGTGAATATCATGAAAAGCAAGATTTACATAAAGCAGTGTAACAACTTGGTATTTTGAGGCATGGCAGTGAAGAACAGTTTTGATAGGGATTGAGGAGAGAACAATGGAAATGGCTTTGTGAACTTGCCTGGAGTACTCAATTGAAAGTAATTGTTTGGGAAAGAGAAGGTAGTAGTATAGGAAAGATCATAACATCATCTTTCACAAATGCTTGACAGATAATGGCAGTTTGAAAGTAGAAATAGGCATCTTGATAGTGAAGGAAAGAGGGCACAAACAGCTTTGAAAATGAAGCTAAGTACTATACCTCTGATGTACTAGAGCACAGGGAGCCCATAGTGCAATATCAAAATGAATGCAATGTGTTAGATGATTGAATGCTGTTAAGTTGTGCAGTTACACAAACATGCAGGTTCAAGAAATTGAAACTCAGTGGCAAGATGATAGGTAGGGAATCCACATGTATCACATTTTTTTAATTAGTTGAATTTGGAAGGCTGAAATTATTCATTTTACTTTGTTAGCCATCAAAATCAGGCAATTTGCTTTTAGCAAATTGGCTATAGTGAAGAGCCAGCAGCCATGTCTGTTCCTAGTCAACAGAGTGCTTTTGCACACATTTTTCTTACTGTCATGTTGGAAACATTGTGCAGAAAGCAAAGACACTCAAAAGAAGAGGAGGTTAGGTGTAGTCAGATTGCAGAGAAATTCTCATTGATACTGTGCTTCCTCTTATGAAGCTAAGAAATCTCATTTTCAATATGGTTTGTAGGAAGTTACTGGCAAAAAATTTTAAAGATTTTAATCCTTTGTATGGCACTTTTATACTGCCCATCTTAAATTTTAACATGGTTCTTACCCTATGCAGGGCAAACAGTCAAGGAGAGGAAATGAAAATTAACAAAATAATTATTTAGTTCAATAGAAGAGTCTGGGGGACTTTCCTGGTCCAGACACTCCTAGTTTACTCTTGCCTTATTCTCATGTTTTAGACAGTGTCTTCCTTCCCATCCTAAACTGCATTGTATTTAACAGTCTGAGAATTTTATCATAGCTTTAGAGGCTTGTAATATACAAACACAGGGCGAAAAGGACTTGAATGTATTGCTTTCTTGAAAGAAAAAAGTACTTAGATAAGAAAATAAATTTAGTGTTGATATCCAAAGAGAGTGGGCCTCTTGTACTCTTTGTTTTAGGCAGGGAAACCTTGGGCTTAGTTATGGAAAACCCTTGCTGAAAATCCCTGGCTATAAAGCCAAAGATGAGTCACTAATTTTCAAAAAGTTACTAAGATAAACATGTTCAGATTCATGTAATTATATTTCCATTTGTAGCAGTAAAAATATCACACAAACTATTTTTTTAATAGTAATATGCTACAAATTTAAGAAAATCTCTTTGAGAAATTTTCAGCTCCTAAGTTTGTAAGAGCTTTAATACATTTTTAAAACATCAAGAAGCAATACTCCTTCTTGGAAGGAAGCAGGATTTTAGAGCATGTAGTAAATGCAAGACACAAAGTAGGTGGCTTTTTCATTATTTTTTATTGCAAAATGCCCGAATGGGAATCACCCAGTTGTTGGCTTATATGATCTCAGCTGACCCAAATAAATCTGTAAGAATAATCCCAATAGCCTTTAGTTCACTGTAAGGCTTGTTCAGAGAAAACTTTTCCAACACAGATGCAAAATATCAGAAGTTTATAAATTGTCAAGTCCATTAGGAACTTTTTCTGTTGGATAACAATACTTGTATGTATGTTTACTGTGGTATTTTAGATGTGTGGTTAAAAGGCAGTGTAGACTCTAACAACAAGCAGTTTTTGTTGCACACAGTTAGAATAGATTTTCAAATTGAGAAAAATACAGTCCCAAGACCATTTTAGAAAAGCTGAAAACATTTTTATCTGGTAAGCCTAATCCTCTTTATCAGAATTGCTAGTTCACTGGTTGTGTATATTCAGAATGTAATCGGGTCTTTATATGGGAAACAATGCTTGAATTCATTCCTTTATTCACACAGACAAGCTTTCTTCATTTTTAGTCAGACATAGTAGACATACTTGGTGTTAGTCACTAATGTACATTATATTTTGAGATGCAATGTGACTAAAACTTGTTTTCTGGTTACAGAAACTAATCTCTGAAGTGAAACTTCAAGTGGATAACCAGATACAAGGTCTTCATTTCAATATCACTGCAATCTGTCCTGATGGAAGTAAAAAAACTGGCATGGAAGGATGTAAAAATGTGGGCTATAATAAAGAAGTATGTTGATAGTTCTCATTCTTCAAGGAACTGGAATACTTATTTTTCCGTTTCAATTAGGTTGATTAGGTTTCAGTGGTGTGAAATCTTCTAGGGATTTACTTAAACTGAAAATGGATTTATGTGATTAATGATCACAGACTCTCTATTATTCTCTGCACTTATTTTTCCTGAATCTTATTTTAATTCTCACTAATCCCATGGAACTAAGGCTCAAAGCTTTTCCTGAAAGCTAGCGACCATTAAAGCTCTCCTTTGTCCTCCACTGGGCACAACCAACCATGTTCATTGTGGTGAAATCTGTACGTAAAGAGGTCCAAAGATAATCACCCAGTGAAAAGGAATCACTGGAATTTGTGTTTCTTGGGTCTGTACTAGACACCACCTTTCTCTCTTTTGCTTTAGTAGTCTTTATGCAAGGTCAGAGTTGTGAATAATTATTTTATTTTATAAATCAAATTAATAAAATTATTTAATCTCATTTGGATTGGTGCCATCTACTGAATGAAACAGAGCATCATGCACCATGAAAATGCAGGGAAAGATGTCTGGCTAAGGTAAAGAACATGGTTTTCTTCCCAGAAAAGCAACTCTTGCCTTGATATATTTATTTAATTGCTTGGACTACTGGAGTAATTCCTTTAGCTTGCCAGGAAGAGGTCTGTTTTCTGGAAAGCAGGGTCAAGGAGTTCTTTCCTGCTTGACATGTACATATGCCTCAGCTGGTATGATTTTACTTGCATCTGTGTGTAGATATAGCAAAACAAATCAGTAGGTTAAATGTGTGAATTTTATTGTATATTTTAGTGTATTTTATGCTCTTCTGAAGTTTGTCTGCATGCTGCTGATTAGCTTCTACAGTTTGTGGGAGATTTGTTGTGTTTTTCTTGTTAATTCGTCTCTTCCTCAGTGTTCTTCCCTGTGCATGTCATAAGAAATAGGACTGGAATTTGTTCTGTTTAATGAAAAGGAAAATATTTATATCTGTTTCTTTTTAATAAAAAGCCAAGCCAGTTGATTGTAAAAGATTGCATGTGGTCTTAAACCTCTGCCGCTATTGAAAATGAACCATCCTTAAGAGATTAATTAATTTTAACCACAAATCCTTCTTTCAGTATTTGTTTACAGGCAAAATGCGTTTCCGTAATCTGGCATTCCTTTCATTGTCTAATCCTTCTTCCTTCCTTTTCTTAACAAAACACAAAATGTATTATATTCTGGAAGAATCCTCTGGCCTCTTCAGGGTGCAAAACAAACTTCAGCTATTAGCAAGTGTCAGTGTTCATGGTGTTGTAATTATTTAGTTGCAACAGGTTTAATCTTTCTGTTGCTCTGTTCAGACCTGTCAAATTTCATGACTCATACATAGGACCATTTTTTCCCTTCCCTCCCAGCTCCCTGCCATTTCTCCAGTACTGTGTTTAATGTAAAGATGATGTTTTCTAGCAGGGCTCTGTGTGGAATAAAAAGCACATTCCCTAGCTGCATCCTGTCCTCCCTGTGTGATACACACCTGCTGTATGAATTAATTTCTCCATAGCCACAATTTTGCCCTGTAACCCAAGGAAAGAAGGAAAGAAATCTCAAACCCGGAGAGCATAGGCAGATGAGGGATTATGTGTGTAGTGGCACATTTGAGAAACAAGAAGAAAAGCAAATGGTGAGACAAAACCTGTGTGCCTCCTCAATATGACATTAAGTGCATGCTTCTGCACGGCATTCTTCTGTTGTCCGTGTAGGCAGCCGCAGCCCCGATCGCCACAAAGCCACCATTGTCCCCGAGGGCTCGGCTCTTCTCGTGTGGGGGCACAGGGGGAGGGAGAGACAGTGATGAGAGATGAATAGCCTTCGTCTTTGTGTGTAGTTTCAGCCTCATATGTAATCAGTTTCTTGGGATTTTGCTTTTTTTTAATTCGGAAATGTTTGGTGGTAAAAAGTAGAGATATTTACTTCTCTTAGGCTTCTTTCTTAACTCTTCTTCTTAGTTATATTTGAGGAGGTAAGGAAGAGCTATTTTCCATCAGCAGGCTGAAAAAGTATAAAACCTTAGAGAGAATACCCTGTCAGAATTCTACTGATCTAAAACAAAAAAAACCAATTGTGAAATACAAGACTGATATCCAGTGAAAATATCACATGTGTCAGAGCTGTCAGAGAGTTTTGGTGGTGTTTAATGCAAACTCTCTGTAAATCATCTAACCCCCAAAATGATCATGGGTGCTGTGCCAGGACTCTGGAAAGCCACATGAGCTGCTGCTGCAGTGGACACTGCTGGGATGACAACCTGGGGCATGGTGGTGATGGCCATGACATGGCCAGGAGCTAGGCACTAGGTCCTCTCTGAAGCAGAACTTGGTCTGCCTGGGACAACAAACAAGAGCAAGAAGACTCTCTTTCTCCATCGCCATTGTAGGATTTGGAAAAAAAATCTGCTCTTAGGGTGTGAGCCATTTCTGTGTTTTAGTAGGAGTGGATAGGGCCATCCCAAAAACCCATTTGTGGTTTTTCTGTGCATGACCATTTCTGCAGAACTTCTATTATAGATTCTTTTTTTGAAGAGTAACTCTTTTTCTGTTTGTTTATTGTCTTGCTCATTCTAGTCCTAGTTCTCATCAGAGTATTTCTGTGATATAGCAGAATTTACACGTTAAATAACAGTAGGAGGAGGAAGATGGTGATTCTATTTTCATTTAATTTGTATTAAACTTGTCTTTTGAAACTATGGTTTCTTAATTTGAAAAGTAGTTTGCTGTCAATCTTCTGTTGTTAGGATTTTAACGGTAATTGTGATTACTAACATATAATTTTTAACAAATGGACTGTGTATTTTGCTATTATTAGCTAGTACACATTCATATACAATGTAAGATTCTGCTGTATTTTTGTGTTAATAATTTAAAGCAAATTTAAACAGGGAAATAATGTAAAATTTGTCTTCATTTCTTCTTAGGTACTTTTCAATGTATCAGTTACCATGAAAGGATGTCATACAACTGGAGGGAGAAAATATGCCATACTTAAACCTATCGGTTTCAATGAAACTGCCATTGTTAATGTGCAGCAAAGCTGTGCCTGCCAATATGGAGACAGTACAAAGCACAAAAGAGTATGGACTGATGAAACTTCTGATAGCAAACAGTCCCATTGCAGTGACAGTAGCTGTAGCTCTAGCAGAGAAGACACACTTCCTTTGGAGAGTTGCAGGCAACACCAGGACCAACCTCTCTGCAGTGGTCAAGGAAATTGCATAGATGGAAAATGTTTCTGCTACAAAAACAAGCTAGGCAAGGTGTATGGCAAGTATTGTGAAATGGATGACTTTTCCTGCCCATATCACCAGGGAAACTTATGTTCTGGTAAGCTGCAGAGTTTATGTCTGCATTGTCTTGTTTTGCTTTGTTTTGTTTTCTGAGGCTAATGTACATGATGCATCTAAAAACAATGATATAAAGCTGTTAAATATGAAAATTGTTTGTGCAGAATTAGTGAACATCCTGATTGGAATTCACACTCCTGGGCTTTGTTCACCATAGAGGTATGCACTGTCTCCTAAATTTCAGCACTGCTTTTTTGGGAATACATTGATTTTTTACTAAGTTTAGCTATTGAGACTGAAATCTGAAACTTCTTCATGAGTAATGATACTGATATCTCAATACAGTACAGTACAATACAGTAACATTTTTCTAGAAAGTAAGTTGATTCATTTCAGTCTAATGGGACGATCAGATACTAAGAGATTAGGAAGGAATCATAGCTTCCAGGTAAGATTCTGATTTTCTAGCACCCTAAATCAGTCCTGTGAGAGATACAGTGACACTTGATTTCAAATACTGATATAAATGCTAACACTGATTAGAATGCCTGCTTCAGAAAGGAGACTGTAAGTGAAACAAAACCAGGGAGAGTTGTCAGAAATTCCTTTTCTTTTTGTGGCCTACTCTGTGTTTTTTTAAGAAAGCATGCATCTGAACAAAATATAAAATGTGTACTTTTACATTAGTGTTATTATGAAAAAATGGGATTGAATCAATTTTTTTTCCCCTCTGGAGTAAATATTTTACGATCCGTGCTGCTGTTTTGCATCCTTTCATATCACTGTATGATGACCAATTAATGGAGGGACCAATTTTTTTCAACTGCAGTTGGATACATTGAGAATAATACTATGAACTTTAGTAAATTATTTTGGGTTTGCTCTGCTGGTGACTGTGAGCTTTACATAAAATGAAAAAAAAATATGTTACCCAATCCTTTAAATACTTCATTATTACAGTTCATCTTCTCAATTTTCTTTCCAACCCACTTTGCAAATTTGGTATTTCTTAACCTTAAGCAGAGCTATCAAACTTACAAGCTTCTCTAGCCTGAGGTGTGGTGTCTTGGTTGACAAAGGAGACAGAGAGATACTTGTCTAAGAGGTGTTGGAGACTGTCACCTGTGATGGTGTCCTGCCCTAGGGTACCACAAGGGGAACTTTGCTGCCCAGGGCCACGGCTGAGCAGTGGAATGGTTTACAGGGCAGAGCCTTGCTCTGCTATCTTTTATGAGCCCCTTCCCCCTTCCTGGGGCAGCCTATACCTTGGCCTCACTTGCATTTAGAAGATCCTGTCTTTTGGATGGAACACTCTTTGCAGGACCTCTGTGGATCCTTGGATAGGAAGAGTCATCGCAGTTTGTGTGACATTTAGGTACTGCCATTGCATAGATGAATAGACCTCATTAGATTTGCTGTATCTGCCTGTGCTTTATATGCTATTTCTGTATTTTCTAAAGGTGCTTTCACAGGCTGCAAAAACATGGCAAAACCGTATCAGTATGTCAGTTGTGCTCCAGCCTAAGTGTGCTACAACATGAAAAACATAAGGATTTTGCCCTACAACTCCTGCTTCTTTACCTAGAAAATTGTAAAGGCCAACAGAGGTTCTTCACAGCTTTTGAATCCTTGAGACTGTGCATTTAAAATTCATATTAAACAATGTACAGTTCTTAAGCACAACATACCCACTTGTCCAACTCAGTCACTTGTCCTTTAGAAAGGCAAAAGAGCAGTGCTTTTATGTGTCTTAAAGGGTAGGGTGGGAAATGGGAAAAGAGAAGAAAGGAAGAAGAAAGAAGAAAAAAGAAAAGAGAGAAGGGGAGGGGAGGGGAGGGGAGGGCAGGGGAGGGCAGGGGAGGGCAGGGGAGGGCAGGGGAGGGCAGGGGAGAGGAAATATTTCAGATGGAAGGTATCTACAATGATCATCTAGTCCAACTGCCTAACCAGCTCAGGGCTGACCAAAAGTTCAAGCACATTATTAAGGGCATTGTCTTAAACGCTGATAGGCTTGGGGCATCGAACACCTCTCCAGGAAGCCTGTCCCAGTGTTTGACTACTCTCTCAGTAAAGAAATGTTTCCCTACTGTCCAGTCTAAACCTCCCCTGACACAGTTTTGAACCATTCCCAAGTGTCCTGTTACTGGGTACCCAAGATAAAAGCCGAGCACCTCCCTCTCCATGTCCCCTCCTCTGGAACCTGTAAAGAGCAATACAGTCACTCCTCAGCCTCCTTTTCTCCAAACTAGACAAACCAAAAATTCTCAGCTATTCTTCACAGGACACGTGTTTCAGCTCTTTCACCAGCTTCGTTGCCTTCCTTTGGAAGTATTCAATGATCTTAACACCCTTCTTAAATGGTGGGGCCCAGAATCACATACTCAAGGTGAGATGGCACCAAAGGTTCACCTCGGGTTGGCTTTGAAGGAACAGTACTAATCAGCAGTGGAGATCTGCAGACATCTACAACAGGTTGAATGCAAGCACAGTGCTTTTTGGCTTGGTCTACCCTGAGGCAGACAAAATTTTGTCTGACAGGAACTACCGACTGACAAGGATTCACGTTGGCCTGGTTCATACCTCTTGTCAGAATATGGACATCAAATGCATTACCCAAAATGAAGTTTTATCTCTCTACCTCAAAGATTCCTTTGCCGCTTTGTCAGCGTACATGATTTGTGTGCTTCATAATGAACAAAACACAAACTATGTCTTCCTCTGAACAGCCTGAATGAAAACCAGAGGAAAGCTGCCGAACATTAAGTGTTTGCAGCAACAGTGAGAGCCTGAAGCAGTATAATGACCTGTGATGAATGATTTTGTTTGTGTTGGTTTAGATGTTCTGTCTTGTTTTCTCAATAACGTTTCTGACTACTTTTGAGTCATTCGAGCAATTTAGACAATTATCTATAATATAGGTATATTGTCTTCTGGAAATAGGATTTCTGCAGTAGCTCTGTAAATAATAAAAATCTCTAATTTTAACCCTTGTCATGATTTCCATCCATTTAAATTTATGTTTAAGCTGTACAACTGTTTCCCAGTCAATGACTTGAGTGCCAAGTTATGCTTGTATATCAGACATTAAATATGCAGATCCTATGACATGGCAACTGAAATGAGCGATTTAAAAAGATATTCTAGGATTTCAAAATTTTGTGTTTAGGTGTTCCTGAACACCACCAGTGTGTGTGCTTTTAATCATTTGACTATAGAGCCATTCATCAAAGGCTTTTTGGTTTTGGGGGGTTTTTCTTTTGTTCTGTTTTCTGGAGAATTGGAATCAAAAATAATAGGTCTTTGCAAATTTGGAAAAGTCAATAGGGACATAGAGTTATAATTGACAGTAAGTACTACCCTGATATTCCTAGGCATAGAGCAGCTCAGGGAACTGGTGATGGTCAGAGGCTCACACTGCATACTGAATGGACCTGTGGATTACAGTAAATTGATGCTTTTGTGACACTGCAAGATGATTCATAAATATTAAAAAGAGTTCATGCAAATTCATGCTAATGGAGTTTTCTTGAAAATTAACAGAAATTAAAGTAAATATTTACTAGCATAACATATAAAACATTACCCCCACTTTAATGTACAAAATGTTTTCCCAACTTAATTATTGCAGAAGTCAAGACTCAAATCAGCAGAGAGTTTATTTCCAATATCTTTACTCACCTGCATGTGGCTGTGAATAATTTTGTATATATTTGATTTTTAAAAAAACAAGAGACATAATCCAAACCACGTAAGGTCTTGGATTCACCCTTTGGACTGCTGAACAAGTCGGTTCACAGATGCAACTGAAGAAGAAATAGGCAAAAATTGAGCCTGCACCAAGACAGAAGAGGCTCTTCCTCCGATTCCTGTGAGAAGCTCACTAAAGGAACTACATCCTCTTATTTTATTTATACTTCATATGAGAGATTTGGAAATTTCATTATTCCTCCAGTTTCTCTGCTGTAAACCCATAGGAAGCACCTCTTTATCTGGAGGAAGAAAAAGAGTTAAAACAGGATAGTGACATTTCTGATTGGTTCTGATAATGTATTTTTCTATTTAATTCAGTGAGGATGTTCTGGTTTCAACCAACACTTGGGTTCAATATATTTTACCTCCTCCTCTATTTCAGCTGATAATGAGTAGTAAGCCAGAGCACAGAAATAACTAGTATATCCCTGAGAGCCCCTGCGGGAGTGCTCCAAAGGCGCCTGCAAGGCCACAGCCACTCTCTGAATGGAAAATAAAACTAAGCACTCCACATCCCTTGCCATATTACACTGATGGAATGGTAACTGACAGTTTGGCCACCATGACCTGTTCAGCTAGACTGCTTGCAGACCCCACACAAGCAGCTAGTTCATGTAACATCCTCTCTGCAAGTATGCAGACGAGTATTTAGGAGCAACCATTACATATCCCCATACCTCCACTACACTCATTCCAGACAGCTTTATCTGCTGCTAGCTATCAACAATGATACTAATGTAAGTGTCTTTCCTAGCATCAATTTACTTCCTAGAACATATCCTTTTACTATTTACTATCTCTATTTACTGTATGTACTTATTGAGTAAGTATGTACAATTACAGAGTTTACATACTGGAGCATATCCTTCTAGTGTTTACTATATATGCTTATCTCTGTGTAGCAGTGGTGCTGAAGCACAGCTTGTATATCAGTCGCAAGTTGTGAATCCAACAGCTTGGCCTGCGTTTGCTCTCATCATTTATGGGACAATGCCAATTCCAAATCACAAGTCATAAACAGATATATTTACTTACTGTTGTTAATACCACTGTAGATAAAGTACTTTTTAAAGCTCAGTTAGTTCTCTGCACTTAAGTTCTCCATTTTTGTTTTCCCTTATTATTTTTTCCTTCTTTCGATCTGGACAATGAAAATGTAAAAAGGTGTCCAAAGTTTTTACATTTATCTGCTTAAAAACAACTTCCAGAGAATGTATTTTAAGTTGCAGAGTATTTCTGGGGGTGACAAGTCAGATAAAAGCTTCCTTCGGTAACATCTAAATGTTTGCTAGATTTTGTCAGCTGTCTGACATAAATGTGACTCGCTGATAGTCCTCAGCAACAAAATGCTGTGAGTGGCGTCCATTTGGACCAGGAAGGAACCTCATCTGCTGGCGCCGCTCCCTGTGAGCCACACTTCTGTATTAAGGGCAAGGTCGGATGCAGTTTTACTACTTTTAATACAAATAAGTGCAGTTCTCAGCCTCCCGGCTTGTTGCTGATGCTTTTCCCCGCGATACCGAGCGACGCAGATGTGCCGCCGATAAGCAACACTCAGCTGCCTAAAACGCCGGCCGCCTTCCAGCATGCCCAAGTTTCGCTTCCCAGCCCGGAGCTCCCTCCACGGCGCAGGAGCGGAGCCCGGGTCCCGCACGGAGACCCCGGGCCCCGCACGGACACCCCGGGCAGGGACACGGCTCCGCCGGACCCGCACCGCCACCTCCCCCCGCGCAGCCCCGCGCTCGGGTCCCTCTCCGCGGCACACCGCGATCTCTGGCATAAGGAGAGCCCCCGCACACCGAGATCCCCGGCACACGGAGAGCTCCCGCACATGGGAGAGCCCCCCGCACAGGGAAAGACCCCGCACAGGGAAAGACCCCGCACACGCAGAGCCCCCGCACACGCAGAGCCCTCCGCACACGCAGAAGCCCCTGCACACCGAGAGCCCCCCGGTACACGGAGAGCCCGCCGCACACCGAGAACCCCGACACACGCAGAGCCCCCCGCACACGGAGAGTCCCCGCACACGCAGAAGCCCCCGCACACCGAGAGGCCGAGAGGCCCCCGGTACACGGAGAGCCCCCCGCTCACCGAGAGCCCCCAGGTACACGGAGAGCCCCCCGCACACCGAAAGCCCCCCGCACACCGAGAGCCCCCCGCACACGCACAGCCCCCGCCCCCGGGCCGGCCCCCGCCG
>JAWWMP010000081.1:30188212-30213703 GCA_035047865.1 Dendrocincla tyrannina
TGCATCTGAGCTACTTTTCCAGATTGTCATGCCTGGTTGTAGAGACATTTCTCCAGAGTGATGAGTTTCCTTATTCTAAGACACACACGTCCCATATGAGGAGGCATTTAAACTTGGAAGTAGTGTCTCTCTTTCTCCACAAAGCAATGTGACCTGTGTGCCCTGGCAGCCATCTGAAGATAGATCATTTGCATCTCATCCTTGGTTTTGGGAATTGTTTTTAGTTTTGCTCCCACAAACAGAGCATGTGTGTGACTTTTACAGTATATATGTTAATGTTAAAATCCATATGTATAATTTTCAAATGCTAATCCCCCTTTTTTACCTTTGACTGGTTATTCACCTAACATTTCAGAAATTCTATGTTTATGAGATTAAAAAGCATGCATTTTACTTCAGATATTTTTAAGTACTGTAAAATGAAGAAAGCTATGAAATGTTATTTCCAAGCATCATGAGTACACTACAATTGTTGCAGAAGTGTGTGGGAAAATAACTGTTTGATCCAGAAAATGTGCACATGGTATGCAAGGAATTTTCATTGTGCCCAGCTGAAATTCCCTTATATTTGCAAGGAATGTTGAAAGTGATCCTTAAAAAGGAAGAATGTTCGTATGGGCATAGTTTACATTTTATCCATTATTCTCAACTGGATTTGTTTTTTCCTCTCTATGATGTCATGAAAACATGCTACATAAAGCATTCTTCAGACTGCAACAGAAAGATATTATTTTCCCAGTCTGATCATATATTATATTTGTTTCCTGCTTAGTGTGCATGCCTAAGTGTACATGTTTTGCAAACCATTGGCGTGAACATGTAAAACAGCTTCAAGCAACCCTCAGTCCTAAAACTGACATAAGGTCTGGTGTTGTCCAGGGCAGAGAAATGCAAGGGCATGGCTGCCTATGCAGGAACTTGAGGAGGGACAGCAAACTCAGCAGGCACAGTGCTGGAGTTCCCTACAGCATCCCTACAGAGATGATGCTCTAAGACCTTGCTTCTCCTTTTGTCAGGGCAGGAAACCTTTTCAAAGTAGGTTGGCTTGGCAGAGGTGGTGTCCTAGGTTTGCATCCTAGGCACTTGTCCGCACACTGGAACTGCATTATGCACAGTCTGAACCATAGCACTGCAGGCGTTTCACATCTTTACTCATCAGAAATGTTTGTACATAACCTAGCAAGGGTCCACCTCTAAACTGATGCTGCAGACCTCCATTAAAGCTTCTGTGGAGTCCTTGGGCACCTGCCCATTGTCTTCCCATCAGCCTTAGATCTCCACCAGTCAATTTTACGGAATGTAAGCTGCATTTGTAAAGGACACTTCTCATAGGGGCATTTGTGCTGAATCAGTGCTGGGTGACACCTACTGTACGCTGACTGTGAGTGATGAGTGGTGCCAGTGTTCTGGCTGTCAGTTTGTAACAGAGGGGAAAGCAGAAATGAAGATGTAGTTAAGAAGAACACTACTTTTTAATTGTGAGCTTGAGACTGCTCTGATGCACAGACATCTCTTAGCTCTTACAGAGAATTGAAATTCATTGCGGGGGGCGGGGGGGAAGTTAAAATTAACCAGTGGGCATATATCTATATAGTGAGCCAAATCAGTGGGGTTTCACTGAGAGCAAGCCAGCTCAGAATGGCTAGCCTGTCTGGGGAAAAAAAAATTAATAAAACCCCTAAAAATTGCTAGAGTCTTAAACTTTAGAGATGCTGCTCCAGATTGCATGTTCTCTTTGTTTCCTTTTCTGCACACACTTTTTTTTAAAAAGATACCTACTTACTGAAAAAAAAAAAAGTGTCTGACAGTTCTTACAATTATGGCTTCTGTCAAAATCTAACATGCCACCCTGACACCTCTATTGTGTTTGGGCTGTTTCAGTTATATTTTGAAGGGAGATGTTGAAAGATGAAAGAGCCTTTTGGAGAGTCATTAGTGTTGAATGAACTCACCATGCTAACAACTTCACTCAACTACTGCTTCAAAAATAATGCTACTTTAAAGTGTCTTATTTAGCAATTGCGTAACAGCTATTAATAATACTACAGTTTTTAACTTTCTATTTAACATATGCTACATTTTGTTAAAAGAATTATATAGAGATAAATGTTTGTCTAGATTTTATGCATAGAGAATATTAGTAAGGGAAGAGGTTTTAAATTTTATAACTTCTTACTGCTCCTTTTACATTTTAAATGATACTTTTAAATCACTACTTATGTTTTTCTGGAAATATACTGAATATTTTATTATTTAAAATAGTATACTTTTATAGCTGTTTTATTGATTTCAGTTGACTACTAACTTCTATTTTGATATTTATTATTGAGTTGACACTGTAGTATATTGAGATGTTTATTTTTCTATCAGAGCTGTAACAACTATGACATAGCATTATTTTAATGCATCATTATTGTACTTGCTTTCTAAAAAATAAAATCAATATTTAATCCATATAGATTTTTTTCATTTGTTTAATGTGTCTGTGATAAGTTAAAGAAGAGATATTCACCTCCTTTTAATCCTGTGCCCAGAATAATAAAATGCACAGAATACTATGTTTATCAGATATAGGCAAACAGGTGGATGCACACTCAGGATGAACTTTGAGAAGGTGGGAAGGAGCACAACAGCAGCTATCAGTTTGGAGTGCAGCTGCTTTACCCTGCCCAACCCAACTGAAACATGAATGCACCAGGAGACATTAGTACTTTGGAGGGACAAGAAGACACTCCTTGTATAAACATAATCTCTAGATTGATAGCCTTTCTTCTGCTTTGCTCTGTTGTGTGGTAGAGGAGCTGGCTTTCTGGGAGTGGGTAAATCTCTCTAATGCCTCATTTATGCTACTCGCTGCAGGTTTAAGTCACTTCATGAGTCCTGGAGAAAATGCATCACAAGGTGGGGAAAGTGACACAAATTCTGTTCTTGAGCAGAATCAGTCATAGCATTTGCTTTGCAGAAGCCACAAAATCTTTCCTGAAAAGGACTTTAGACATGCTCTGTGTAAGGACATCATGATGCCTCAGTAAGAGACATCTGTGGCAGTAAGACTCCTCTCAGAAATCACTGGTAAAACTATCTGTCCGTGCTTCTAACATGATCCATGTTTTGTGCTAGGAATGAGAGAGAGAACTGGAAACAAGTGACAGCTGATGTGTGCTCAGTAATCACATAACTTGGTGTCCAGGACTTAGCAATAAAACAGAAAAACTAAGGAAAAGTGTCCATGAAAATTAGAGAGAAAAAAATACGCAAATATCACAAGGATGATCATTAACCTTTCTTGCTTCTTTCATCAAAGCAAGGAACATCATCCCAATATATGCCTGATGAAACTGAGAAATTTCCTTTCACAATGCAGTAGTCGTCAGCCTTCACTGACACACAGAGCAAACTCATGCAACCAGTCCTACAAAGAGAAATACACGTTTTCCTTGAAAGCTCTTTAGTAGACATAAACCTAGATATGAATTTCAGACACATAATTCAAGTGAATAACTTGAGCCAGAGCCATAGGCCTTCATTTCGCCATTTGATAATAATCTTGAAACAAAGGTTTTGTTAACACTTAAGTCTCCTATAGACCCAGCTGTATGGCATACCCTGCATGTTGTGGAGTGATGGTAAGTGATCTGTATAAAGCCTTTCTTTCTTTCTTCCTATATCCTGAAATCCAGCAATGAGTCATGCCTATATACCTTTAAATATCCAGATAATGACAGGGGGTTTGACACTAGTAGCATTGTATTTAACCATTTTTTATCCATAATTATAAAGTTGTTAGCAAAGGCACAACAGTGCCCTAATTTGTTTCTAATGTAACACAATTGCTATTTTGTTGCAGATGCCAATGGTAAGGAAAACGCTTACTGCTCAGATTCTCCAATGAGTAAAGAAACTTAAGTTACAGTCTCTAAAGCTGGAGAAGGAAAGAGATCCTGATTTCAGCTACTTTTTTTTGACAGCAGTCATGTAGGTGCATGCTATTACAGAATTTTTCTGCCTGCGTGATTCTTTTTGTGGTAGGTGCAGAATTTGATCCAATACTCAGAGAGTATGGCATTAGGTACAGTTGGTTTGAGTGACAATCTGAATAGGCATGATGACAACCAAAAGAGTGATTAGAATTAAGAATAAAAACTTTGTTAGCAGACTGATTTTGACTGCTAAGGAGTTAATCGGAAGAGTGGGTGATTTCTTTTGCTTTCATATAATCTACAAAGACAAGAACCTTAGACATACATTCCCGCTACCCTGGGTTTAAAATCAAACAGTTTAATGTATTGTTTGAACTAAATATAAATCTGGCTTTACAGAAACCCAAATGATCTGAAGCTTTGATTAGAGCACAGGCTCTGTCAGTGCGGTTCAGAGGCTTCTGACTGCTCAGCTTCTGCTTGGGAGTCTTCTAGTGGTCCAAATTGGATTGGATTGTACAGAATTCATGTTAACTAGACATAGGCTGACAGTCTGATTTATCAGTACTAGAGGCCCCAGCATTATCATCTGGCTCCTCATCCTAGGGAAACTGGTGGATGGCAGAAAACAGTATTTTCCTTTTTTTGCAAACCCTTCTATCTCCTCAGCACAGAGCATGACATGGTCTCTGATTATTTTCTTGGCCTTGAACTGCATGATTCATGAAGGACGGTTACTGTTTAATGAAGATGATGTGTATGCAATTTGATAACACTAAAATATTAACCACAAAAGCATAGTAATGCCAAGTTATGTCGCACATGCTTATTGAAATCAGTGCATGGGATGTATTTCTTTCGGCTCTGCAGCTTGCCAAGTCCCCCTTTTGGGGCTCTAAGCCTCATCCTAGGCCTCTTGTTTATGCCTGAGCAATCTGGAGAGCCCAGGACCTGTTCATGAGTGGAGTTCCTCTGCTCTCAAAACTACTCACAGGAGAAGCCTTTCCCACAAACCCCCTCTGACTCTTTGACCTTTGACCATAGGCTTAACACATCCATTCTGAAAGCATCACTGAGGCTGAAAGTTACAAGGCTGAGCTGCTGAAGAAACAAGGGATGTTAGAGTGGATGGGTTTTTCACAGAATTTTGACACACTTTTGCTTTCTTCTGCTCTAGACAAAGCAGGAATTTCAAAGACTTCTACAAATTAACTAGAGCAGGAATGTCAAATAATTCTATAACTGAAATATGGTGCTCTGTAGATTATCCTTATCTTCAGGAGTGTTTAAGATTGGCTTCTGTCCTTGAATCATTTTGCAGCTGCACCCAGGGTCGTGTGGGGAAAAGAAATAACCATCAGCTAAAATAAATACTTCTTGTGTTTGTCAGCTTCTTGTACATCTTTCTATAGCTAAACTGAGCTCTTGGTGTGCTGCCTTTGAAAATTGCAGACACTAAATCAGAGGGCTTCAGGAAGAAACAGCTGGTGAAAGGTTTTTTACTTTTGGGCAGACAAGAACAAGTTAAAGTCTGTAGTGCAAAGCTAAGCAGAGCATCTCTGAGCTTGGTTGGATGCAGTCCCATTGCTCTGCTCCTTTCCAGTGTTAAAAGTCAGGGCTGTTTCTTGGTGAACTAGTCAGTCCTCAGATACCCACAGAAACTATCCCTCTTTAAGCTTTAAATCACTGCTTCTGCAAGGTGTATGCAACATACAAAACACAGAGACACATTCCCTTTCCAGTATCTCCATTCTGATGACAATTTTTATCGTTTGTAAATATTTCTTAATGTATAACGTGTGTCTGCATATTTCAGCTGATTTAACTTTTCCTCAGCATCAAGAAGTCATCTCTGCTTGCTAAACAGCCTGTCAGTCTATATACAGACATAGTCTCATATACCTTTTTTGTATATATTTGAAATGGGATTCCTCCCCTAATTTCTTATCCATAGCAGGATCTTTCTTTTGAAATTCTTATATGTATCTCAGTTCCTATGAATGTCTAAGCTGTTATCATGTTGAAACTGTGACTTGAATTGTTCCCTAGTGCTCTTCTTGATTCTTTTTGCTTTTATCTTTTCTGGCTGCTGCCTAGCACATTAAACCTAAAACATGGAAGACATACACAGCACCTTACACGAGGATTTCTGATTCACAAATAGGTCCTAATCATGATGTAAAAAGTAATAAATGAACGTTTCTTTAGACAGTTTGTTCCTTGTGCCTTTGAAAGTAAGGTTTTGATATTTTTAAAAAGAATGACTCATTGGGTCTAAAGAAAGAAAAGATAATGTATCAGATAATTTTGCAAACCCAGTGTCATTCTCAGAAGGAAAATTTATTATCATATGACAGATTGAAGGTGCTTCATGCTGTCTAAAGTGAAAACCAAGTAGATTAATTTCCAGACCAAAAAACAAACTGGTTTCGACAATTTTGTCCAAGTTTCAATTCTGTGAAATCTCTGGGCCCTTGTGGTTCAGGAGAAGAGTATGTTAGAAGTGCCCATACTGAGCATCTTTGAATATCAAGTCCATAAGGTCCCATATGTATAACAAATTAGGAATGTTCACATAATATGCTATATGCCTTCTTTGAAAAAGAACCCAATCTTATACAGAACCTGTTTGGCAAGCCAAAAACAAAGGAAGCTTTATTTATTGTCTTAGCTGATGTTCCCTCTTGGATCACAAAGAATTTATGCTAGCAAATAATGTGGAGTATTCTTGTATTTTCTATTTATCCCCTTTTCATTCACCAAAAAAAAATAGTTTGGATTTGAAGTACCAGAAAATAAAGCAATGTATTATTTACTGTAAGTTCGTGTACTAGCCAAGAATTTTGCTTGTCTAATTAGCTGGCTTTTTGGCAAGTGTGTTAATGTATTCAGTTATGGGTTTGTTTGTTTGTTTGAGGTTTGGGAAGGGGGGTCTGGGGTTTGGGGGCTTTTGGGTGGGGAAGGAAAATTTAACAAATGGCTGTCAACATCACTTGAAATGTCTCAAAGGAAAGTGTATTACGGAGTCTAATTGCTATTATTTAAACTATTTGATACATTTGGTGACCTAGTTCCTATGGAATTCATGATTTTACTTTGCCAAATTTTACTCCCTACTTGATCAGTGCCCAGTTCTTTCTGCTTCCCTGGGCCATTGGAGGTGCTTGCCAGCAAAGTGAAGTCTGCAATGTCCTTTGAACCAACAAGATAAGGGAATTATTTTTCAGCGAGCTTTGGCAAAAAAGGACAGTATTATAATTTTGCTATGATTACAGCCCCTGGGTTAATTTATACACAGCTACCCCTGAAGTCACCAGCACAACCGAAACCTTGATAATTCTAAGGGTTATTATATGAGGGACTTTCTTGAAGAACCTTTTTTTTCAATTCAAATCTTTGAGATCTCCCTTGGAATTATATTTTTCAGACACTTTATTTCCCTGTGGTCCCTCCCTAGTGGACACTGAAATAGGATTTAATTTACAGTATTCACAAGAAAAGTGAGTGACACTGTGCCCTCCTTACCTTGGGCATACGGAAGTGACAAGTGCTCTCAACACACCAGAACCATGTTCAAACAAGACTCCTTACTTTTTATATCAGTCCCCTGTGGGAATCAGGGAGCTGCTGCATGAAGAACTGCTTCCTCTGGTTTTGAATGCAGCACTTTAAATGTAGGAGCTGTGGGCCATCAAGCATAGTGGACATTGAATCCCAAACACCCTCTTCTGTAGAAGTTGTCACGTGTCCCCAGGTCACCTTTCCCAGACTGTGGAGCCCAAGCACATATGATCATTTATACCAAAGCCAGTCCTTATCCTTGATCTTCTTTACAGTCCTTTTCAGATCCTCTCTTTTCACTGGCATTCTCATTTCCTTCATTAAGGATGAAGGAATAGAACTATTTTCAAAATTCAAAATGGACATGAACCACTTACTTACATAGGGACATACTGATGTGAGCCTTTTCATATTAGTTTTATAATACTTCTTAACATTTTTCTGACTTCATTTGATAAAGAATTTTCATGTCTTTCTCCTTAACAGAGGTCTTATACTGAATGACCATCCTATTCTGTTTACTGCTGAAACCACTGAATGAAGGAAAGATGATCACTCGTGGCTCTATTGAATGCAAATGCTAGCAGTTGGGTTCGCCTTTAGTTCAGGCAGAATCTCTTTCTTTTCTTCATAGCTTCTGCTTAGTCTACAAGTAGTACCATTCCTAGTGAAGCAGAAATCTCTGCCAGATACAACTCTCCCAGCATTACAGCTCAGCCATTCTACTTCTCTCTCCAGTTCTGCACAGACTAAGGTAAGTGCTTCAGAGGAAGTTCCCAGCTTTTCTTTTCAGAGCATGAAAGTTTTTTCCTCTAAAATCTCCTACCTTCCCTCTTCTGTATGTAAATGATGCTTACCTAAATAGTACCAGCTAAAACCCACTGCCTTTAAGTTTTACCAGATTTGCCCTTAGTAGGCCTTAGTATATTTGTCTCTATGTCTGAATCCTTTGGTGTATCAGAGCATCTTGCTCCTTTTCCCTTACTGCTGTACTTTGTAATTCCAGAAGGGCACTCATAATAAGAGAGGGCACATAAAATCCAGCTAAGAGAAACCTGTTCCTGTAGTCATGTTTCTTTTCATTTGCCAGTATGACATTCCTGGATATCTCATCTGTCAGCCTTGGTCTCAGCAGAAGTAAATGGCTTTTTTTAAGACAAATTTTCAGCAACTGCAATGTGTCCTAAATGAACAGCTCCATTAGCTCACTTACCTCTGGGCCAGCTATCCTACCCTGATACCCATACACACATATGCTGGCTTTCCCACAGAGGAAGTACTTATATGTCTCCCTCTTTCCCTGCAGGAAAGGCGTTTCTAGTGTTCTTCCTTTCTTTGACCTTTCTGAACAGCTATAACATCAATTCCTAAAGCAATCTTTTTGCCAGCTGCTCCTTCTTTCATTAATCTCCTATAGTAAATGCCCTGGCAGCCAGGAGGGCCAACTGTGTCCTGGGGGCCATGAGGCAAAGCATTGCCAGCCAGGTGAGGGATGGGATTGTCCTGCTCTGCTCTGCACTGGGGCGGCCTCCCCTTGAACATTGTGTGCAGCTTTGGGCATTACAATATAAGATATTCAGCTGTTAGAGAGTGTCCAAAGGAGGGCAACAGAGATGGTGAAGGGCCTTGAGGGGAAACCATATGAGAAGTGGCTGAGATCACTTGGTCTGTTCAGTCTGGACAAGAGGAGACTGAGGGGGGACCTCATATTCAACATGCTCATGAGGGGAAGTGGGGGGGGCAGGTACTGGTCTCTTCACTCTCATCACCAGTGACAGGACTTAAGGAAATGGCATGAAGGTGAGTCAGAGGAGGTTTAGGCTGGATATCAGGAAAAGGTTTTTCACTTAGTGGGTGGTTGAGAAGTAGAAGAGGCTTCCCAGGGAAGTGGTTACAGCACCAAGCCTGTCTGAGTTCAGGAACCATTTGGGTGATACACTCAGGGACATGGTGTGATTCTTGGGGTGTCCGGTGCAGGGCCAGGAGTTGGACTTGATGATCCTTGTAGGTCCCTTTTAACTTGGTATATTCTATGATTCTATGATAGCACAAAAACCAGAGAGCCATCAACCACTTTTGCTCCTATCTGTCTTGGTTTAAAGACAAATATTGGAGTGGGAACTCCAATAAAATGAAACCACTCCCATTTTATTCCACCCATAATATGAAGAGACAAAAATGCAAAGAGGTACAAGTGAAAAAATACGTTTACTGACAAGGAAATAGCAGCACCACAAATACACAAAGGAAATCACTTAAATCAACCAAGGCAGGAACCGTATTCTAGCTCCCCACTCTCCAACTCCAGGACAAAACAAGGAACAAAGTAGTGGGGGGTTCCAGCTGCTGGACCACGTGGCTTGGAAGAACAATGGAGACAATATGGCAAGCAAGTTTCTGCAGTCTTATGCCGTTCACTCAGCCAGAACACAAAGGGTTAAAAAAAAAAAAAGGGAACAAAGTAAAAACAACTCGTTCATTTGAGTCCAGGGTTGTTCTGCTGAGAAGCCAACTTGGCATAGCACTTCTTTTTAGCTTTTCTACCTCCCAGCCAATCCACAGCTTTCCACAAAGGGGAAGGTGCCTGTAATATCACAACAATTACTCAGCATATCTGCTACCTCCTACCTTAGTTTCTGTCCATTCACCATACTTCGTTGCACAACTGTGGGAGTGTCGAAGCCTGGCTTCCTGAGAATTGATTCTGCAACCTTTGGGATCCATCTTTTTTCCTATCTTCAGAACTTCTGCAAAGTATTTTGAACAAAACAAAACCCAAAACCAACGTTAATCTGGGTAATTTATATTCAAACTTGGTAGATCTTAGAGAAAGGGTCTAGAAATCTGAGGAGGTTCTAAGGTTTAGGAGCTAGAGTTGAGGTTATGTGTGAGTCATATAGCAAATGAAAATTCAGTATATGGGCCCTAAACTGTCCTGCTGTAAATGATATCATCTGATAACCATATCATTTGGTAAGCAAGGCTTCCTGAATTTTTAATGAGATAAAACTATGGCAATGGGAAGGATTGTTTCTTAGTCAAAAATTAAAATGAGACAGAAACAAGGGTGCATCTGAAAACAGTTAAAACAAGGACTATCCTGTCCTCTACTATGCTGACTGTCGCCTTAAAAATAGTCTCTTGGCGGGATTGGTAAATTGCTATTTCAGTCTTAGGCTTTGTTCAAAGACTTAAAAATTTTGAACTTCAAAATTTTGGCAGAGATTCCTCTAACTTTTGGCACAGCACAGTCCAAAATACACTCCTATGTTTGTTGAATCCCAAAAAGTGGAAAAATCAAAACCAAGAAAAGACTACCAGGATAATTCTGAAAGTAAGAGTCAGCATAGAGGAACTCTCTTAAGATACTTTCCATGGTAGGAATCCCCGAGGCTTTTCTGCATGGGATATTTGGATAAAGGTAGACAACAGGCTGAAAGAATGGACTGACAGGAGCCTTGTGAAATTCAGCAAGGGCAAATGCCAAGTCCTGCACTGGGACAGACTAACCAATCTAGAACAGGATTTGCTTGACTGAGGAGCAGCTCTTTTGGAAAGGAACTTGAGACCTGGTGGGTACAAGCCAAATGTGGGACAGCAAGGAGTCCTGGCACCAACGCATGCCAGCAGCATCCTAGGTTGTATTTATGGAAGCATAGCAAGTGAAATGATGGAAGCAACAGAACCCATTTTACTTAGAAGTCATTAAGTCACATCTAGATACTGCATCCACCTTTGGATCTCAGTACAAAAAAGGTATTGAAGACCTTGAGCAAGTCCAGCAGAGGGGCACTGGGATGGTTAGGGTTGCAGCACTTGTCCAGTGGGAAGAGGCCAAGGCATCAGGGCTTGTTCCACCCCAAGAGGTGGCTCCAGGGCACCAAAGAGCAGTCTGCCAGTGCCTATGGGAAGGTGATCAAGAAGAGTGAGTCAGTCTCTTCACCAAGATTCATGGTGAGATAATGGACATAAGTTGAAACAAAAGATTGAGACTGGATATAAGGGAAAATGTGCATTCTGAGGGTAATTAAGCATTTTAAGTAGTTGCTCAGGGAAGCTGTGGGGTCTCTGTTCTTCAGTATTTTTAAGTCTAGCTGGACAATGTCCTGAGCAAACCGTTCTGATTCAGTGCTTCTCTCCTTTGAGCAGGAGGTTGGACTGGAGAACTTTCAAGGTCCCTTCCAACCTGAACAGGTCTGTGAGTCTGTGATATATGTAGAGCCTGGTTAACTCTCAAGCATACATTTTTATTTCACTCTGCATTACCTACATTTATTTCAAGAGGCTTGCTGTATGCAAGTGGTCAGCAGTACTGCTAGCAGCAGTTTGTTAAGAATGTGCTGGGAAGGAAAAGCTGTGACTGTCAAACTCATTTACAAAACAGACAGATACTCTTCATTGAAGAAAGATATACAAAGAAACTCAATACAGTGACATTTATAGCATACATTGGTTCTTGAATGTGTATTCCTTATCTGGCAATAGAATATTTTTGCAATTTAAACAAAGAACCATTTTCTGCTTCAAGGCATATACAAATCCCTTCAGCTTCAGTGGGAATAGCCTGCACATAGCTGAGGGCATGGTTTGGCCCATGCTCAATTGCCTTCCAAAAACATTTTTCCACATTTTTTTTTCTTGCAATATTCATCTTTTTCCTTTCCAAAGGTTCTGATGTCATTCCTGTTGCTGAAGTTATAGAGTTCAATTTAGTGGGAACATCTTTGAAGTTTAATTAGATTTCTTGAGTAATCTGAAATACAAATTCACAAGATTGCTTCAGGCCAAAAGTGTCATACAGCAATATTAGACCAGATATTATGCAATTGTTCTGTAATTCATGCTCTCTTCCCGTTCATGAGTTTTGTTTGAAAAGCTTGTGGAATATATCACATGGAATGTGATATATGTGGAATATATAATTGTGACTTATCAGAGAAGTGCCAAATGTTCCTCATATAGTCCATTCTCACATTTCCTAAGGAAAATGTTCCTTCTCACGATCTTCCCTTTCCCATATTAAACTGAAGTTTGTCCATTACACCAGGGTAGAATCGTCCCTGTCCAAGAAATTGCAAGGAAAGCCTCATCTATACACAAGATCTGTTCTGACTGCAGTGTCCAAGGTCAGGTACAGACTGTATACATAAAGCTAGCAAGGCAAAGTATTATAAGCTAGACACAGCTGTCATCTATGCCCTTTTGTCCAGAAATGCATAAGTGATTATGCAGAATTATTCACATATGACTATGAAAACTTAAAAATGGGACCAGTCCTGGCCTTGTCCATCTGCCACAGTGTTTGCAGCGGGTGTGAAATTAGGTCTGATTTGCCTTTGGGGCAGGGGCAGAGAACCAGAAAGGGAGGGCATAACATTACACACACATGGCCCCCCCCAATGCTTTACTCATATGGCCCCTCACAAGACACGTTTGTAAGTGCTGGGGAGTGGGGAGAGATGCTTTATCCTACCATCTAGCATCTCATCACTTTCCTCATGCCCAACACGCAAGCTCCTCTTCTTTCCAACAGAGAACTGAAAGCAGCATGGGCTACAGTGCAGCAACATCATGTTCACAACTGCAACATTTTCAGCACAGAAGAACCTGAAATGTATTTACAAACTCTAAGTTAAAATTTAGCCTTGGTAACTTACTGCCCAACCATATTCTATCTTTGGTTGAATAGCAACAGTAAAGCTTGTGTCAACTTGTCCAGCCGTGACTTTCTCCATGGGCTGATGTAAAACACCACAGTCAACAAATGCAATCTCTCATTGCCATGTGTGAGGAGCAGGTGCTATAAAGAAAGGCTCTCCTGGCTGAATGGCTGCAAAAAGGTCATGAGAGAGATTGTAAAGCTACAAGATAAAATATTGGTGACGTTTCTAGATTTAATGGTCTGGCAGAGGAGCACAGAGCAAATCATGTCAGTGGTGGTAGCAAGTGCTTGGTTCATATCTCTTCTGCACTGTTCCCCCTGCTCTGCCAGGTACAGGGACCTCAGGGCCAGCTCCTCCTAAACCCTCAATTTTCTTGGAGGTTTCTCACTGAGGCACAAACCAAGCATGACCCTGTTAAGATATGAGGAGGCTGGTGTTAATTTCCCTATGGCTTGAATGGCCGCTGGTCAGTAATAACATGCACTGAACAGACTAGGAAAACAGAGTGGAGCTTTCCGTGTAAAAGCCTTTGATCAATACAATAGAACCCATAAAATGGGTATTTGTGTAGGTCAAGGTCATATAGAAATGTGGGGGTTTTCTTTATTTTTGGTTTTCTCCCTGTAGGCATTATTAATATTGCCTAAAGTACTCGGATGCAGCAGCAGCAATATTTTTCTTATTAAATTGTGATCATAAGGGTAAAACTCTTCTCATAAATTTTTTGAGGTGAAAACAACTGCAGGGATGGCTATAGCTGAGGGAGTGACTTCAGCCCTTATCTACTGGCTGATATCTTATGAAAAAATAGAGTTCGGCAGGAGAAAGTGTGATTATGAGAAAGATTAATCCACTGTCAAATATTTTATATCATTTCAGAATCAAATTGCAGGCTCCAAGCTATTATGAATATTAAACAGAGAGATTCTATAAACAAGGAAAAATACGATGCCACTCATGATAACTTTAGCAAGGCTGTCTGATACTACAGCCATGAAAGTGGATTGATTCCACAGGGGAAAAAAAAAGATAAGAAGACATTAGATATATGTATATTTTTAGTAATGGCTTT
This sequence comes from Dendrocincla tyrannina, assembly GCA_035047865.1. Classification (NCBI taxonomy): domain Eukaryota; kingdom Metazoa; phylum Chordata; class Aves; order Passeriformes; family Dendrocolaptidae; genus Dendrocincla; species Dendrocincla tyrannina. The sequence continues at coordinate 30,202,429 of JAWWMP010000081.1, forward strand.
CTTTTTCTGTCAAAAAATGAGCCAGTTGTCAGTCTGAAGTGAAACTGCAGTAATTTTGACATTTCAGAGAAAAAAAAGAGGAATAATCTGGTGTTAATTTCCCATTTTACATAATAAAAATGTCAAGAATGAGGCTAAAGAAAGGCAGCATTGTGTTTAACTTTCACATATGTCCTCTGATGTTTTGATTGTTTTTTATCTTGTTTAATAAACAAGGAGAGAGATAGAATTCCTAGATTAAGATACAAACTGAATATTTTTTTTTAAACTATGCATTATTAATTTGATTTGGAAAGCATGTATATCTATAGCTGCAATAAAATATTCTTTAAAATAAATTCTAAACCAATACATGTTCACTTTATCTTCCTTGAAATTCAAGATATAATACAGTATATACCTGTAGGAATTGGAACTAATAAAACCAGTTGCAATTAAATTTACAGTGTTTAAAGATAAAGTAAACCAGACTTGCTTTCAGTTACTTTATAGGGTATATAGAAACACATCATCAACTTACACCCTTATATTTTTCCCACATTTTCAAGCATGAGCTCAATAGCTACATCTGACAGAACTTGGCCTCTTTGCAAGTACTCCTGGTAATGGATCAACATAAAATTCCTTGGGCAGGGTCTGCAAGGGTAAGATTTAGAGGTGACTTATACATCTTTATCATCATGATGATGGCAAACCACATGGTTGCAGTCCATGACATTACCCTTCTTTAATGAATATGGGAAAGTTTAAGATTCCACCTGGACGTCAGATGGTATTGCTTTAGCCCCATTGTAAACAGACTTAAAATTATATATGGACTTATTTGGGCCTACCGAATCCACAGGCAAAATCTTCTTTTTGTGTGTGTGTGTGTCTCTGAAATAAAAGCTTTATGGATATAAACTTTCCATTCTGTATGTTCAGTGCTTATTTCTGACTAAAAAAATCCAAAAAACAAAGCAATTGTCAACAGAACAGAGCACACAGAACTTCACTGATGCCACAACCCGCAAACAGCAACAGATCCCTTTTTTAGGTTAAAACTTGTATTTGGTTACAGTCCTCAGTTTAGAGCTCATAGCTTTGACACCTGATTCACTATTGCATAACTCCAGTTTTATAAATGGCATTTAGAGTAACATTAGAATGATGCTTGGATTAATCTGTCTTGTTAATCTTATAATAGTTTGTTTTTCCTTAAGTTATTATGTGTTGAAAAAGTAACAGTTGAATGTAACTTTCATGGACATGTGCCCTTTAGAGGAAGCGCATTGAAGAGACAAGGCAGAGGTGTTTGATGCATTCTTTGTCTCTGTCTTCAACAACACGGATGATGGAACAAGGGGGTCTCAGTGCCCTGAGCTGGAGAACCATGACTGCGAGAATGATCAACTCCTAGCTGACCCAGAAACTGTGCAGGATCTGCTGCTCCAGCTGGATCCCTACAAGTCTATGGGGCCTGATGAATCCTCAAAGGGCTGGCTGATGTCACCGCAAAACCTCTCTCTCAATTTTTGAGCCATCTTGGGAATCCAGAGAGGTCCCAGCTGACTGAAATCTGGTAAATATTAGCCCAATTTTCAAGATGGGCAGAAAGGAGGACCACAGAAGCTACAGACCTGTCAGTCTCACTTCAGTGCCTGGTAAAATTATTCTGGGAAGTATTGAAAAACACCTCTGGTGATCAGTGACAGAATCCAAGGGAATGGCCTGAAGTTGTGTCAGGGAAGCTTTAGGCTGAATAAGCCTAAAGAGAGGCTTATAAGAATAAGAAAGAGGTTCTTTCCCCAGAGGGTGGTTGGGCGCTGGAACAGGCTTCCCAGGGAAGTGGTCACAGCACCAAGCCTGACAGAGTTCAAGAAGCATTTGGGTGATACTCTCAGGAAGTTCTTGGGGATGGTCCTGTGCAGGGTCATGATCTGGACTCGATCCTTGTGGGTTCCTTTCAACTCAGCATATTCTGTGGTTCTACTGCTGCCTAAGGAAAGGACTACTAGTATGGACTGAGAATTGGAATATGCTATAAAACAAAAGTGCTGGGCAATAAAATTGGGGTGCGTTAATCTTTCATTTGAAGGCTTAAACATGTGATAGCTTTGTGAGATGTAAACACAGCATTCACTGGAAGCTTATGAGTACATCTCTACTGGCAAGTTGTTGTCTTTCGGTGTCTCATGTTTTGCTCTGAAGCCATGTTCTCCTAGTCACACAAATGAAACATGACCACCTGAAACAAACGACTCAGGCAAAAACCTCCCACCTCACTTACCTGTCCTGCTTTTCTCCCCACTTTTTGCACCAAATGATTTATAAACTAGGAGGAGGATGAGAGCAGCATAGCAGAGCTGGTGTGCTGGAGCTAGCGAATGGCCAGCTCCAGAGAACCTCAGAAGGGAATCCCAGCCCTAGCTCAGGATTTGGGCCCTGTGATCAGCACCCTATGCTCAAGGCTCCCCTGGTTCAATGCAGCAGTGCCCACAAATGTCAGCAGCTGCACTCCCTATGAGTGTAACACATTCCTCTTTGCCTTTTTTTCTGCATTTTAAACAGTCTGAGGAGAAAGAATTGGGATCCCTAACTCATATACATTCTATAGGAGGGCTCACTTGTGCACTATAGTCTGGTGGTGTGCCAGGACTTCTTACAGAAAAGTGAGTTCTGCCTCTATGATCATGCTCTGGGTTTGTGTAGGACTCTTTGGTAATATAATGTACGTGCTTTTTTCAGTTTTATTCAGTGATTTTAGGTCTCAGGGGTACTACTTCATTCCCCCACCATGGGGATCCCTCCTCCACACATGAACTGGTGAGCTATTCGTACAAATACTGTTTACTCTTCTGGTTTTGAATTATGCCTATTAAAGAATTTGCTTTGCTGTGAGAGAGGCGTCCCTAGGATTTGGAACTGGCCATGTGCCACGGTTTCCACATGTAAATCCTTGGAGCTACTCTCAGCCTTTCCATTGTGGCTCTGTGCTTTGACAGCCTTCATGGGTAATGTTACTTATTTATTTTCTCTTCTTTTGATGTGCGTCTGAAATTAGGCATCTGATTGTGCCTTTTGGACTTTAAAACAAGTAAAAAATGTTGTGGAATATGCAAAATGAGTCGTGGATCTGATGAAATCTGGCTGCTGTCCATTTACCAGAAGCCTCCCCACCTTTCCCTGATAATCCCAGTACACTCCTTCATGTCCCTGCTTATTTGGTTGGCAGACCAGAGGTTGAAACGATGCATATGCCCTTTGGCAGACTGGTGTGCCAATAGGTCAGCAAAAGCCAGCTTTGGGAAAGGGGAAGAAGATGCTGCTGTTTCCAAGTCATGTCCACAGGTACCATTTTATTCAACCCCAAACTGGGAGAAGTTTCTGCGTTTAAGAACTATAGGCTGCACTCATCTTTCAGAAGTTTTTAATGGCAAGTGACCAACTGAAAAATTATGTGATCACACAAGTCTCCCTTTCTCCTGCATTATTTTTATTGGTTTTTTTTTTTAGAAAACCACAATAAAAGTTAAATCAGCAGTTCTTAAACTTTTCCTCTGTGGTTAATTTGAGCAAACAATGGTGCCCACCCACTTTGCAGTTCTCACAGGGTTTATATCTCCCCATGAAAAAACAGCCAAAATCACTGCTGAAAAGGTAGTTGGGGAGGAGAGGTTGCATTTGAGCAATAGGCTGTAAATAAGGTCTACCAAAAGGACGTTGCTGCTGTTGTTCTGTATTATTATCATACTACTGAACATCAGCCTTACATGACTGCTTTTTTCTTGAAATACTACTTGCGTAACTAGAAACATATCCCACAGTAGGCAAAAAAATCATATGGCATAGCCTTCTATGTTATGATTTATAGACAACTTCCTCATTTTTCCTCAAGGGAGGAAAAAAAGGTGTGGATCCAAAGAATGCCAGCAAGAAAACACATCAAGTAATTACAGTACACTTGACAACATGAAAAAAGTTTTTTAATTGAATAAGCAATGAGCTTCCAAAAAAAAAAAAATCACCTGGGAAATTAGGGCCACTTCCATAATTTCAATGTTTGAACCTATTAATTTTAATTTCTTTTTAAAACAATAAGCTTAATCTGGAAGTTTAATTTCATCTGTTAGACCTTTATACTTTTATATTTTTGGCCATTTTACTATTTTTTTCTTTTATTCACAAATTTGAAAACACTGGAGCTCCATAAACAGCACACAAAGCAAAGTTCAGTATTGTGACAATTGCTCATATAGTTGTTTTGGTTGGTTGATCTATTAATGTAGTGGTGTTTGCAGAACATCGTAAATTGTGCAATAACAAACTGCATTTCCTACTTGGTGTATGAACATTTTCCAGTTTGGTAAATAACTACCTTGCATGTGGGTTGATTTGTTTATTCAATTACATCTGAATAAAAAAACAACCCAGTTTTGCAATAGTTAAATAGAGCAATTGTGCCATCCAGTGGCTAGCTAGGTTAACTCATTTCTTCTCCTGACACATGATCATTTTTTTGGGTGGGGGTTTTTTTCTTACTGAAAAAATATGTGATTCTTGTAATTTACAATGTTCATTCCATTGCTGCATACCACTTATATATGTAATAAAAATTATAATTTTATTCACACTTTTTTTTTTTCTAATATGCTACTCAAACTCAAGGTCAAAAAGAGTAAAAAGATGTACCTTATATCCTTCTGGTCAGCTAGAGGTAAATTACAGGTTATTACACATCCGATTATCAAATATCATAGACCATTGACAACAATGAGCAAAGAAAAATAGAGTGCTTGGCTCAGTTTGTCTACTGGGACCATGGACCATGGCAGAACCTTTAATGAAGTGTTCCTAAAATAACTTTTTGTAATAAGAACCGTAACTGAGTTTATATATTGGTTCATGAAACATCTCTCTGACTGTTTGAAAGTGTCAGAGGGGGCATACAAAATAATTGTACAGTATGATTATATTCTCAGATATCTCACTCATTTCTTGATCATAATTTCTAAAGCAATTCTCTGGAGCATAACCTGAGATCTGGGCTTTGCTGCTTGAGTCTGCGCTGAGTAGATTGGGAAATGTGGTCACAAGTCACAACCTGAAAATGTCTCCTAATTTTCAAATCAAAATCTACCGTGGCCACTTCTGAGGAAGAAGGACCTCCCTGACTGCAATATTTTATTGGTGATCCAAAAGCCTGTTTGGGGGAATGCCTCATTGTGCAAATTAACTTACACCAGTGTCCATGAAAAGCTTGCAGTTTGGACAAAAGCAACGTGTGGGTGTGGGAGGCCAGGCATAAGCATGTCAGTATGTTTTGTCTCAGACATTGTGACTGTTGCGACAGGAAAGTTGTGTTTGGAAGAGAGGGTCCCAAGGAGGTGGGATGGCACCATTCTGAGCAAACTTCCTTTTCTGCCTGGAGGCTCACGCTCAGTGCGCCTGCATCAACTCCCACTCTCTCCTGACTCACTTCCAGGAGGGTTCCAAAGGGCTAAGTGCAGATGTGCACACAATGTTGCTGCTCACGCGCAATGAAATGGCACAAAGAAATCTATTTTACATAAGACGCGTGCACTGGGAAAACTACAGACATCTCACAGTCCTAGTGTACAGTGACAGCTTGCTTCTCACAAAAGAGCCTTGCCCTCTCCTGACCCTTGCAGCATACTCTTTTAAGATAGATCCTCCATTTATTTTCACTTGTGTTTAATTGCAAGTTTCCAGTTTCTTGGGCTCAGCATGCAGTCCAGCTGCAAAGTCCTTACAGAAGCAGCATAAAAATGTGTTGTTATCCCATGCGAAGCACTACTTCAGGTAGTAGAAATAGTAGTAGTACTATCCTTTCCATCTTCCTTCTCCTCTACATTGCCAACACAGATGTAAGTCCCTATAACTCAGTGTGATCCCCTGAAGGTTATGTATTTCCTAATATATTTTCTTGAACACAAGCAGGTATTCCCCCATGCCAAGGACTTTCAGAGAAATATCTGTGCAGTATTGCCCTGCCTTTTGGGGACATGAATCACCATATATCAGTGCCAATGTACTCCACCATGCTGTGATAGCAGAGACTTGTTAACATGCTGATAATCCTTTTGCTACAGACACAGGAAAGCCCTCACACAAAGAAAACTTTTGATTGAAACAAAACCGTGTATTGACCTAAAGTTTAGAAGGTGGTTACAGATTTAGTGTCTTGACTTCTAGAGGGCCAGTCTAAGAGGGACTTAAAACAACTGGCAAGATCCAGCACTTTTGAGGCTTCTTAAAAGTGAGGCAGCAAAACCACTGGTCACTATTGAAAGTGTTGTTGAGATACTTTGTTCCTCATGCATACAGCTCACATTTACAAAAGAGCATTTGTTCACACTGTGGCCTCCCACCTGGAAAGAAGATTCATTATGTTGCTTTTATTCTAGATATCACTAGCTCTTCATAAATGAAAGAGATTATATATAATATGATACAATGTAATATAATAATATCTCATATATCATTCATATCATATAATCATATATAACATGATATAACAATAATTACACTATGCTTTATAATACAAATTCTCTTGTGCTATATTGTATTATTTATAATATATACAAATCTATTCTCAGAAAAGAGAGGGATGACAGCTAAATGCAGAGATTCTCTGCTAGTTGTTTGTTGTTTTTTCTTTTCTAAATTGTTATAAAAAGATAATGTTTAAAAACGAACAAACAAAAGACCAGCAACATAGTCCACCATCAAGATGTCAGCAGGAAAGAAGAACCAAGAGCTTCTCTAGCCAAATTTTTCTCTCAGCTGCAAAACTCTAAGGAGGCCAAATGACAATTTTGAATTTCCTCCTCAAGGACAAGACCCAGCTTCTCAAGTCAGATAAATAATTCACTCTGCTCTGGAGCCCTTTGAAGAAAGGAAGTGCTGACAGTTGTCACTATTTCACTCCCACTGAGCGTGTGTCTGCTGGGCAGACCTCTGCCACCCCTCCTGCATGAATCTCATTGATCAAATCCAGCTGAAGTAGGGGCCAGGTGTGGGTACAGATTTGTGTATGAGATCAGCATTGCTGCAGTGACCATGGTTCAGATCAAAGGAGAAAGAAACTCAGTTTGAGCTGTCTTGAATGAACATTATTGAATTTCTAGTGAAGAATATTTACTGGGCAGAGGACCTAAGGTTGCATGGAAACTGTCATCCTCATATTTAGCACCAAGAGAAAAACCAATATTAGTGCTTTAACATAGCTAATAGCCTGGCCATGTAGTTAATAATAAGCCAAATGAAGGGAAGTTATGGTAGGGATATTTTTTCCATTCTCACCATACTTCTCGAAGTGTTGGCATAGCTTTTCAAGTCATATCTCAGTAGGAAGGAGATAAGACTGTGCTTATTAGCCCTCTGACTCCTAACCCTGCCCTGCTGATGCAAAGTTAGGCTGCACCTGCGAACAAGGAGGCAGTCACTGGTCTGAACTTTCACTCCACTGGTGTATGTGTAGCTTGAATTGTCTCACTGTACTCAGATTCCAGTGTGCTTGATTTTCATCGTTCCCTAATTAAATCACTCTACCCCTTTCCCATTCATTTTGGCCTCCCTAAACCTGACTGCCTGTATCAGCTCTTTTCAGGGAGCTCTTGGGTCTGGAGGCAGGAACTCCTGTTAAGTTAAAGCTACTCTCTGATAGTTTTGATATGCCTGGGCACCTTCCAGAGTCTGCTGTGTTAATGCACAAAAACAACGCTCAGTCAGGCTCATCGTTTTTAGGACAGTGTAGTTGCCCCTTTTATGGCTTGTTTGTTACAGAATAGAACTGCCACACCCAGCCTCTTCTGAGGACACTTTTATTGGCACAGTCTACAATGGTCATTTCCACTTATCATAAAAATCAATTGCCATGTTATCGGGTTTGTAAGGAAACTTGGTCAAAGGCAATCATCAGACATGACTCTCTGCCTTCTTTCAGCTATGAGCTCTTCTGCAGCAGTAGTATTTGTGAGCTACTCTGACACAAATTGTTCTCAATAATTAATTTCTGTCACAGTGGTCACCACCCAGGGGAGGATGCCAAACCTCTTTTTGTCCTGTCTCATTAATCACAAGTAATGAGCATGTGTGCAAATTACAACTCAGATTTCTAAAACTTCAGGCAGGGAGGCAGCACCAGAAATAAACCACCAGAAAGCAGCAACAAGTTTACTTTGTTCACATTCAGATCTACAGCTACTTGGTAATGTGTGTTCACTTGTCTTTTCTCACCATCTATGGTTACGCTAATCAGGCTTTTCCCCCATTTGTAGTATTTTCATCCGGTGTATCATTTTCTTCCTGTGTTTTCCAGTGGACTTTTCATGTTTAAGATTCTTCTCTGTTAGCAGTTAATTTTCACTTTTACAGAAATCATGGTTTTACTTTAATAGTCTTCAGTAATATGTTGGATCAAAAGCTCAGGGCCTGTTCAGCAGTTACTGCCTGCTTTCAGTACTGATAAAAGTGTCTTGGAGATGCACCAGTTCTCCAAATTCTTTCTAATATTCATGTTTGCCTAGAATTATTATTGCTGCTGTGATTGCTGATTTATATAACATAATAGTGAAGAGAAGCAGACTATCTTCAAGATGGTTCTAGCTTGTAAGAGGCTCCTTGACCTTAATCTTTCATGAAGCTTGTTCCAGAGCTTCCTATTCACTTGTTACCTTCTTGCATATCTGCAGCACCACTAACCTTTTTGGAAAGGAAGCAGAACGATTAAGTAGACAAGTTGTGGACTGTTAAAACATTGATTGTGTTAAAATGTATAAGCTTTTGCCCACGACATGTGGTGTTGGCCTTCTTATGACAAGGGAAGGAGATTTTAAAGCAGTTTCCTCAAAATTGTTCTTCTGTTCCTGACAACCTCTGATGTGTAAGTGTTGGTTCAAGTCTGGTTTTTATAGATACCTAATCATGATGGGTCATAAATGCACACTGTCTAGTTACAGATAGAGTTACTAATAGGGTAAATGATTGTAACTAGCTTCAAGAGGCGTAAGCTCTTATCAAAATAGATGATCTTCAATAAATGTTAAGAACAACACCACATGGCAAAACTTACAGGCCAAAGTGGCTCCAGCACTGGTATAGGTTTCATGGCTTCCATAAAGAATTCTCCTGTTGAAAGCTCCCAGTCTTCATTTCTGTCCAATTTCAGTTGATTTGATGAAAAGCTATTGATTCTGATGGGTTTGACTTTTGTTCTTAGGGAGTTTGATACCATTTGTCCTGGTTCTGGCCAGGACAGGGTTAATTTTTGCTGTAGCCAGGAGGGACATGGCTAGGACCCAGAGGTCATTCTATACCACCTCATGTCATTTTCAGGGGAAGGGGAAGGGGTTCTTTCCAGGTCCCATCGTGTGGCACTGTCAGATATTGTCAGGGATCCCACATGGTGAAGTGTTTGCGTGTGAATAGTTCACGTCTTGTACTCTGCTATTAATATTGTTGCTGCTGCTGTTCACTTTCTTATTTCATTCCTGTTTCTAGTAAATTGTTCTTATCGCCACACATAATCTTTACCTTTTGTGCCTCCTATTCTCCTCTCCATCCCATCATAGGGGAGCGATAGTGAGCGAGCGGTGTGTGGTTTGGAGTGTTTTGCTAGGAAGACTAAACTGGGGAATACCATTCCTAAACCATGACATTTCATACAGCTTTTATGGGAGAGGTTTGTGGAAACACCTTTGTCCCATTTGGGAATGGCTCACCACTAGGTCCCCACACTCAGATGAGGGCAGGGCTTCAGTGAGTCATCCAGGAAGAGCCTTGCTCTGGGTCAGAACTGTGTTAGCACATGGTGCTGTGTAGCACATGCAGCTGTGTGAGCTGGATTGCCAGTGGGGAGGAGAGACCTCACAACCCACGAACTGTGTCACAGCACATACAGAAAGATAAGGCTGTGGCAGGGCAGTGGCAGAGCAATGTGAAAACTAGGCCTTTTTCTGTAGGTATGCTTTAAGACATCAAAGTGCTTTAATTTGGGTTAGTAGAAAACACTGAGTGTACCAGCACCGAGTATATTCATCAGCATGAATGCTACAATGTGAAGATGAAGGGTAAAAAGATGAAATTTTTCTGAGATGAGATCAAAGGAGTAGAAAGAGAAGCAGGGCATGAAGGAGCAAGGTTAATACAAATTTTAGCTCACCTTACTGTAGAAATTCCTAAGTGAATTAATTTTTACCAAGAATCAAGTAAATTAAGATAAATGTAATTAAGTATTGAATGAAAGGCAGACATCTTACACCCGCACACATATGCAGTCTTCTCTCTTGCAATTCCCTTACAAATAATTGGCAGTTTCTATGCCTGGATAGACATTTCACCGTGATCCTGCAAATTCTAATTGGTCTCAGTAAATTTGCTAGACCTGATCATCACACCAGCAGAGGGATGGCAGAATAAAGCTTAAGAGCAGAGTAGCATTATGGTCTCAGTTTGCCTATGATCTCTTGGACCTGCTGTTGTGTCATTAGTACAAAATGCACGTGCAGAAACAGGCTGAACAGAGTTTTGCTCCCTGCAAATTTTGACTGCGCCAGTTCTGAGGGAGTTTTTAATTCAAAACTCCATTTGTAAAATAAAATCAGCACAGAACCCCTGCCAGATTTTTCTGAGATAAAATCACAGACTTAGGTGGTGACTTAATTGGTTATTCATTTACTTTTTTTATTATTTTTTAACATGTTGTGTTAATGTCTTTCTAAAAACTAGAACAAAGGCCTTTTCTGCTAGCATGATCTGGGAACTGGTGACACCAGATTGAACACTGCTCCTTAGCAGTCTAGTTGTCTTTTGCTGGGAACAATGGAATTGCGTTAATAAATTTCCTTTACTTCTGTAAAAGTGGCACAAAGATGCTCTGGCCAACATCCAGACTTTTCATGTCAGATCTTAAAAATATCTTATTGCAGATATTTCCACACTTGAAGAAGGATTTTTTGGTAGGACTGGAAGATCTGCTGTGCAAGAAGCACTCCTCTCCTTCCCTGCTGACACTGAATTTGTGAGCCTGAAAGAAAAATCCAGCCATTTATACAAGACAGTACAGTCTGCTGTGCCTGTACAAAAAGCACTTGCAGGTACCAGTGACAATGTTGAAAATGTGTATTCTCCCAAGTATAAGGTGACATTTTAAAATGTTCACCGCCCAAAAGCCATTAGACAATGGACAATTGGGAAAAAAAAAAAACAAACAAAAACAAAACAACAAAAAAACCCCAAAACAATAACAACAAAAAAAATCCCCAAAAATATC
>JAWWMP010000081.1:30215709-30237758 GCA_035047865.1 Dendrocincla tyrannina
AAACAAACAAAAACAAAACAACAAAAAAACCCCAAAACAACAACAACAAAAAAAATCCCCAAAAATATCCTGCTTTCATGAAGAGCTCTTCTTATACACCAAGTGCCTTATTCAACAATGAATTTACTCTCAGCCTTGCTCTGCACAATGAGTGCACAATGAATTTTTGATAAATTATTATGGAATGAATGCCAGTGATGGAATTCTCTTTCTTTCCATCTGAACATTTTTGGCCAAAAGGAGATGCAGGGTTTGCTAAAAGCTTGCAAACTGGTTTGGCCAGCAGGAAGCTGCATTCTTCGCTGTAAGAAGAAGGTTGTTTCCAATTTGGATCAACTCTCAGTTGTGGGAGCTGTTCCAGCTATCCGGGCCAGTAAAATGGAGCATATGAACTACACCTCACTGCTCCTCTCCAGCACTGGTATCTCCAGCTGTGCCCACAGGCTACCAGTGCCTTGGAGGATTTCCAGTTGGTACTAGTCAAACTAATTTGACCAAACTTATTTCTTTAAATATTTTCATACTGTAATGTCTAATTAAAAGCATTCTGTACTTTTGTTTCCTTATTGAGTGCTGATCAGATCAGATAACATGGAGTAAATATTATCTCAAACTAAGCAAGGTATGGAAGCCATCAGATCACAGTATTTTCTTATTGGTTTGGTTGTTTGGTTTGTTTGGGTTTTGTTTGGGGTTTTTTTGTCATTTTAATGAACTTTCAAAAGTGTAAGAAAAAAAAAATCGGACATGTATTTGGAACAGCTTAAGCTGAAAAAAAAATGAGGTGGAGCATCCTAAGCATTCTTTGCCTGCAATAAGAAAGGCATAACCTGACAAAACTACTCATACAAAAAGGCAGTCCCAACACAGCTGCCACAGTGACCAGCTGCCACTGCCCTTGAAGCTATGCAGCTCTTCTCTCTGCACACCAGCAGTGCTCTGTTCCTTCAGCTGTAATGCCCACCTCTTCCTGGTATTAGCTCTCTACAGAACTGTTGAATTATGTGGTCTGCCTTTTTAAAAACAGCCAAAAATATCATTTACAGAAGCGTTAGTCCAAATATGACCAAGTACTTAAGAAATTTTTATGTATGCTCATTACCTAATAGAATATTTTCCACTGTATTAATAACCTCAGCCTCTTTCATTAATCACATAGAGCACAGTACCCTCTAATACCTCAGCTGCTGTCAGCTGGACCACTCTGCAGGTGCATATTCAACAATTTTTTCTCAGTGCTGTAGGAGACACTAGTATTTGGCCAAAATGTACTATAACATGGACTTTAGAATCTTGGGTCATTTAAATTAAGAAGGAAGACCTTTTCCTTTTTTTTTTTTTTTAAAGAATATTCTGTATTTTTTAGTTCCACTTCAATTAATATCACCATAAGGATAAATCCCTCCTAAATAATATAATCATGGAATTTTACCATGAGCTGTGGTGCAAGCACTTATAGCTGGACATGATCAGGTTGCACATGAAGGCTATGCTTTTTCAAAGCAATCTTCCTTTAGAGAGTTAACTGCATTCAGTGATTCAGAAATACTATAAGCATAATTTTTTCTGGCAGTATTTTGGCTTTTCTACTCGCAATCCCAGCTGGGTCCTTCAATTTTTAGATAAGGAGATACAAAAAATAAACTTTGCTAAGAACAGAGCCAACTTGAACAAACCTTCAAAAATGCTGGATACTTAGTCTGGGATAAACCCAAATACATTCTTTTGTGTCATCCAGTTCCATTATCTAACATTTGAATGGTGCATCACAAGAAAATCAGCATTTCAGTGAAGGCAGCAGCAGTAAATTACTTACTTTCAGGAAAAGTACTATCTGCTTTAAAGTTTCCTGGCCTTTGGTTTTGATTTGTTTGAGGTTGGGATTTTTTTCCTCCTTTGGATATGAATGTTTTTAATCAGTTTCCTGAAAGTGTGCACTGTGTCTGCAAGTTCTCTGTATTGGCCATCTCCCCTAATGTGACTCTGTTTTTCATGGTTTTTTATTTTCTTTCATGTATTTAACATATAATAAATACAAAGTTAGAAAGCCTTGTGATTTTTGCAGTGCCAGTGTGGTCTCGTGATTAACCTGCTGAGTAGGGCATGAAATAGTAAGAAACAAATGTTCCATGAGACAGGAACTGCACACAGTAAATGGAGCAAACCATGTTTTAATGCTTTATATGAATGGTTGGTTCTGTTTTGTTTCCCTGAGGGTAAATAAATATTTTATTTTTGGTTGATATACTGAAACTAATGCTGATTAGTGGTAACCGCTTATGAAAAAAAATAAGTGAACTACATATATGGGAGAGAAAAAGGCATACAGCCCTGCTTTACTTGAAGTCAAATACATGCGCTTCAAGCTTAGCTAAAAAGCTAGACCTTTTAATTTCATTTATATGTCAAGACCACCTCCACCAATGCAGTAAAGTGGGTCAGAAGGTGATTGAATTTCTAAGTAGCACTGGTGTTCATATCTGTCACAGTGCATCCAATAACTACCATTACAAATGATAGATAAAGTCAACAATCATTCATAAGAATTTTATTTTGGAGCATAAAGATCTGTCTGGAAAAGGATCTTGAAGCATGAGAAGTTTTCTGACTGGCAGAGAAACATTCATCCAAACTTCATATAAGACGTCAATTTGCAATCCTGCCCTGTTAGGACCAGATAACGGTTTTGGGGAACAGCCTCCTCCACAAAGCAAAACAAATCCTGGAGAAAATTTTAACTTCCCATTAAACTTTTTTCCTTCAGACAAAGCTTCATATTGATCCCTTTTGCTCGGCCAGTGTTTGCTTCACAATAGTTGTGCAAATCTACACTTGTTTCAGTTTGACTTGCACTCCTCCAAGGAGTGTGCAAATCAATCAAGGAATGGCAGGTACACTGGAATTAACACATCCTCCTCATATAAGATATCAGTGGTCTAATCAAGAAAAGTCAGTCATTTTAGAAAGATCTCATTGTATTTTTATTACTTTCCCTTTGCCAAAGTATTTGCTTTATTCAAAGTTCATGTAACCCTGGAGTAAAAATTGGTTCTGACAAATGTTTATCTGTGAGACCTGTGCAAACCCCCTCACAGCCTTCAGTTGTCTTTCTCTTCTTTTGATCTTTCATCTTTACATGTTCTATAAAAGAAATAGTAAAGGACTGGCTCTTGCATATCTCTGAAGCAAGATCTGAAATATATGTAGTAGAATAAATGAAATATATATATATAAACATATATAATGGAATAAAGGAGATCTCAGTGGCTCAAAGAAGCTTTTTGAAAACACCTAAATTCTACCAGATAAAAATAATAAATTTACCTCTCTTGAGATGTTATTTTTTCAGGAAGTGACATGCATTTCAGAAATCCTCTGTCTAGAAGCCCTGTAATTTTAAAGTTATTTTGACTCTAAAGTAAACCTTACTGCCTTGGAGGTAAGATTGTGCCAACCCAGACATTGGAAATAACAAGGAAATTAGCCATGGGGATAATTGGAGATATGATTGAAAAATATATAAATGTCTTTTGGAAAACTCCAGCTGAAATGCCACTCTGATAGGAAAAACATTTCAACTGTTATACAGCAGATGTCAAATTTGTCTGGAATCTGGTTCAGAGAAGAGAGGTCAGAAGGACAACTGGAAACCAATTTGGTTTTTTTTTAAGGAGTGGAAGACACGTCATTGTGGATGTCTTCTAAGAAAACATGAAACAATTCCAACTTTCCTCAGTGTGGTTTCCCAGATGCTGGAAGAAATGATAGAAAATTCATTTTTCTTATGTATTTCAGACTGATTTCTCAAGCATAGACATGTCAGAATATGTTGAAGATATAATCATGAAGAAGTAAACAATAATCCTTATCCTTATAAATAGTAAATTATTGACAACAATTTAACTTCAGTGGTAGGCCATTTTATCAGAAATTAATTTACAATTTTCATGACGTTTCTACCCAAAAAACACTCACTAAGGCTGGAAATGTTCTATATTGTATGATTTGGTTTGGTTTTTTGTTGATTTTTTTTTGTTTGTTTTGGTTTGGTTTTTTGTTTGTTTGTTTTGTTCTTTGGTTTTTGTTTTTTTTAATGAAATAGGTGGCAGCTTTCCAATATCATGTATGACCTCACTGAAGAAAACATTATTTTGGTAAGGAAAAAAAACCCATTACTTTTCACTAGTAGCTTTGGAGTTTTTGTTTTATTTTTGAGAAAATATGTCAATTTCCAAAATTTAAAACCGAAATGTTCATCTCCCCACCTCTCAAATCCCATTGTTTTGCCTCTTGCTGGACAAGACCATACCTATGACAGCTAAAACTGTGGTCTCTGATGGACACAAATGCGTAAAAGTGTCTGAAAATTCTTCTTGGAAAGCAAACAACTGAGACAATAGACAAATTTACACCGGTGAATTTTTTACATGCCTTTGTCACCTTTTGCATCCTTACATCACCTTGTTGTGATGTTATAGAATTCATTCTGCTCACAGTGCTGTAACTGTACTTCCCCTGTACTTCTGATGGAGCAAATTCAACACAATGTGAAGATTGTTCCTTGAGCTCTCTGCCTGCTGCTATACATTAACATGGTACAATACAAAATCTACTGAGCTGTGCTCAGCAAGGACCAGCTTTTAAATATTGTCTTGTGCACGAAGGCAACCCTTACCTTCTGCCCAGCAAAGCAGCTGTGCCACTTGCCCTGCCCTGCTCCCAGTGATCTTTGGATTAATTAGTTAACAGTAGAAAAAGGTGTGTCTTACTCATCACAGTGTCTCGCACTGAGTGCTCATTACATGATGATGTGCATGGCAAAAGGCGGCTTTTCTATACTGAAAGGTAAGCTGAAATGAACCTCACTCCCTGTTTCTGTCACCTTGTATGAATGTCAGGGCCAGGTTCCTGGTTCATAACCTTTTATCGCTTTGAAAATATTAAACATAAACCACCCTCTGATAAACAGTGATAGCGCATCTTGTAAGGGAGTAGTAAAACAGATAAGGCAGTTAAGAAACTTGACTTAAATTTTCACCTCTGGCTCAAGGGAGTTTCCTACTCCCTGGGTACAAAACCAGTCTACAGGGGAAAATAAAACAGTAACCAACTGAAGGTGTGAGGGAGCTAAGGGTCTTGCATCATTGCAACTCCTGAAAGATAAGGAGAACAGAAAGAACAGGAACTATGTTTTTATTTCAACTTTTTCTGACTCCTCCAACAAACCAGTAGCACTTCCCCTGTCTGTTTATGGTCCTTTGGTCGACAAAGGCATTTTATCATTCTGATAGTGGTTGTATTCAGTTATCTGCCTCCCACTGCATGAACTTCTGTCTGTTGCTAGTAACTTGTTACCAGGAACTTAAGTGCAATTTGATTCTGATAAACATCACATTAAATGAAGATCAGACTTAGCAGCAAAGTGCAGACTAAAAATTGGTCAAACCGATCGCCAATTCTATCTCATCTATAACACCCTCAAGGACCTTGTGGTGAGGACACCATAACCCAACCCTTCACTTGTCTATTTCAAATTATATTTTTACCACAGTGTTCCAGATTTAAATGCCTATTTTTGTAGCTGGAGTTCAGTGCTAGCACTCACTTTACTATGATTAACTTAATCGTCTACTAGGACACTGTTTCCCTTTTTTTTTTTATAAAAGACAAGCAAGATAAAAGGTTTTGTTGCTTCACTAGTTGAAATCCAGTCAATATTGTAATGCTTGCAAACCCTCTTTAGTCTCAGATGACAGTCATTATCAAAGTCAAAATATTACTAATTTAAGGGTGTTAAGTAATAACAGCTCCAAGAATAGAATTGTTCCCACTCTGAGGGGGTCACAAGTGTATACTGTGATCATAGACAGAAGGGAAACATCTGGATTTTCCTTTGATGCCCAAGGATTTTTTTGGTTTGTTCTGCAAGCTCTTACAGAGCTGAGACTGGGACTCTGACTGCCTTTACTCCCTGGTGGCACACACACAGTGCAGCAGCAAGGCACCTGTTCTTGGTGACCTTTGAGAGGCACATAGCAGGGATGAGCACAGCTGAGCCCTCACAGTAGTATGCAAGAGGGCTGATAAAGCCAGTGGTGGCAGAAAGGGGGAGTTATTTAAGGTCAAGGGCGGAGGGGAAAAGGAACAGCCCTGGGAACTAGAGCAGGAGGTATTCTGTTTGCTACAGTGCCTTTCTACAGGGTTGTTTACACTGCATGGCACAAAACACAGGGCACGCCTTTTACAGTGGCAGGTAAACAGGAATGGCCTCAACGCAGCAAATCAAGTTTTTAATTAGATTGCCCTTCACATTTTTATCACGTGTTTCAGCTAGAGCCCAGCCTGCAAATGCTGGCTGCTGCAGTCAGGCTGAGTGCGCTCTTACGTGTGCGTGACTCTGCATACTGATAACTCACCAACTTCTTCAGCGTTCTCCCCACAATGTTCCCAGTATGTGTCCTTACTGTTTGGATTGCTACTGAGCTAAGGAACAATTACTGAGATATTTTTCCTCTCTTTTAAGTAAATCATTCAACATGTGGGAGAGCAAATAAAGGATGGAAGGTGCCTTTTTCATGAAACGCAGTAGTAGCTCCTCCACAGTCTACAGCACACATGATGCTTTACAGAATGTCTGAGCTTTAAACACAAGGTGTCTTGCTGTAGCCTTCCAGATTTGCCAGGGTTTCTTGACCTGCCTGGTACAGTTCTGTGCTTAAGAAAGGTCAGCAGCTTCTTTCATACATCATAACCTTCAGCAAAATCTGAATAAGTGTGATTCACATTAGTAAGTTCTTTTGTAAACTGGGAAAGTTGAAATTAGCTTTAACATGTCTGGTAACACCAAAGAAATGCTAGTTGCTCTTGTGGGCAACTGCTATTCCCAATTAAAAATTTGTAGTTCTGAGCTTTACCTCACACAGTTCATCCCTCTGAAGAAAATAAAATTTTATTGTATTTTTTTCCCTTTGTTGCCTGATGTTTATCTGACTTTTCTGTCTGTAGAACCTAGGCATTTCATCCTTTCTTTTTATTCTTACAGTACTTCTGTGGATCAGGGAAGGTTTATTTCATAAATTCCATCTCATAAATAGAAAAATATTTAATACCTCCAGTAAAATCCTCTTTTTTTTTTTTTCCAATAAATGGGAGGAGAAAATTTTCTGCCCAAGATCATACAAGTTAGAGGTAGAAGATTTAAAATATCAAACAAATCACAACTTTCTAGACCATAACATGTCTAATGATTGTGTAATAGAGCAAAGTTCCTATTGTTGTAAGCCCAGGGGAATGATATACTTAAAGGAGTAAGGGATATAACATAAGGAAAGTTTTGTGTAGAGTTTTAGTTTAATTCCCCAATTAGCTTTCTTGAATCAAGGTTGAATCAATCACATCAGCATCTGATCTACCTCTCTTGAGGACACTGGCTTCTGGTGAAAGAACTTCTATTTAGTTTAATTCAGGATATGCACATAAAAGCAGACACTGATAATACAATAACACTCCTTAATTTCCATATTCATGTCTCCTCTGTACTCAAATCTTAAAATACTATCTTAAGGAAGCTACTTTGAATCTTTATTTTACAATATTTTGTGAAAGCTTTTGGAGAGTAGTATTTTAAAGAGTATAAAAATAATCTAGCTATTTGAAAATACTATTTAAGAAAACACATATATGTAAAGCCATTTGCTTTTTGTAGTTATATAAAAATTAATTTTTCCATAAAATAATATTAAATGCATTTTGAAAATTTCCCTGAATGCTGCATTTAGTACTAAGTGTTCTTCCTACTGAAATCCAAAGGAAGAGATTCCTTCTTCACAAGATGATAACCATCAAGAAATAACCTGAACTCTAATCAGTGCCACAGAAATATTGAGGCTGTCATGACAGCAGCATTTTAGAAATACTTCATGGTTTCTCCTTCCTACTGAAATTTCAAAGTTACATCATACTTTACACTGTCACCATGATAGTTAGAAATAAATCAAAGGAAAACATTATATACCTCTCTTTTTAACTGTCTACTCGATTAGTAACTCTTTTTAGGCAATTACTAATAATATTATGTTATATTGGTGTAGATAAATTTCATTATTTTATTTGCTTGTATTAAATCTGAGTGGGTAGAATAAGTCTTGCCTGTAATACTGCAGTCTTTCTTCTTCAGTGAGAACATTTTACTGAAGACTTCAGTAACAACAAGAGGATGCTAAAGCTGAATGGATTATGGATTTGGTTTATTTAAAAAAAAAAGAGCATGCTTACTGAAAGTTTTGACCATTCTTAACCATTTTCTCTACAGGCCTTCTTATAGCGAAGATGGGATGGCATTAGCAAAAATGCTGTGATGTATGCTAACACTCAAGGTGGGACACAGTTTCCACATTCAGATACGTCAGTGTTGGTGTCTGCTTGTAAAGGTGTCCAGTCCCATTACTGTCAATGAAGATCTAGTCTATAGAATGAGATATCCGGAGTGCAGAAAACTGGTCATCTTACCTTAAAATAGATGGCTACATTATTGACTAGAATCCTGCTCGCTATACTGGGAATTTGGACATGCAGTTCATACGCAGGCATCGACATGTTGTCACATAAATGTAGGTATCTGAGTATGTCGGCAGAGTCCCATTCCCAATGTAAGTTGTAGAAGAACCAAATGCAGACCTGTAATTTTCCAAAGAGGATTTCAATTGTCCCTCATTAGCAAGGAGAATTTGTTAATCACCAGGTGTCTAATCTTGCTTGTAAAACTGGCTCATGCTGTGTACCTAACTGGGCAGCATTAATTGGACCAAAACAGGACTCAAAGTGCTCTGCCAGATATTGGACCTCCCACCAGCTTGACTTCATCTCCTCTCTCCTATTGCACCCATGCTTGTCTCCTGACACCAGAGTACCCTTTTTCTCTGGAAGACTCTGAGTGACACCCATAACCCACATTCAGCAAAGCAGCAATATCCCACAGCATGATGAGCTGCTAGTGGAGAAGAGCTTCTCACCCTCCCGCTTGATCATTTTTACCCCTTCAGTAAGTCTTGGACTTTTCTTGTTCCACAGCTGAACTTTTGTGTGCTTTTGGTAAAGGAGGGATTGTTCCCTGATGGGCTCCGGTTAAGGCTAGATATGTTCGTGCTGGGGGCTGGGGCTGGAAAAGAGACAATAATGGCTTTCTTGATTAAAACATACATAAATATTCAAGTTCTTAGGAAAAATAACTGGGTTCTGAGCTTAGATTATTTTTTTTTTCACGTTTATAGGTAGGGCAACATTACAGAATGTTGTGTTCCATGGTATTACAATACAAATAGTGTGGAGGTGTAAAAGCGAATGATAAATGTTCAGATTGTGTCTTTTTATTGGTTATGGAATAGCATCCAATATAAACACAGAAAAAAAATCCAATGCATTCACAGTGATGCTGTCTGAAAGCTTGTTCTAATTGTTCTCTTGGACATATGGTAGGAATTTACTTGCAATTCATTAAAAGTTTTCTGAATGACATCAAAAAGGGAAACACACAGCGCATATTGACTTCAAGGATATTTAGTAATGGGTAGTGCAGCTGGGATCTTCTAATTATTTCCATAAGTATCAGTTCATCAGTTCAGTACAACTGGGTCCTAGTGAATGACATAGACTGCTATAAGGAGGAACAGGAGGAAAAAGTCTTTTTTTTTTCCTTTTTCATTGACCTAAATAAATTTGTATCCATTAATAAATCAAAAGCATATGAATAGCAACCATTTTAAAGCTGAATTTCTTCTTTTCTTTGAGTTTACTTTTGGTGAAACTGATCTCAAGTAGTTACTTTTCAGAATGTCTATTTCACTATCATTCTGCAATGCAGCTAAAGATCCCTTAAAATGAAATATTTCTTCTCTGAATGTTATGGGACAGTTAATTGATGGATGCACTACCTGAATTTATTCCTCTACTAAGTCATTCATTAAGCAATTATGGGACCATTTAATAGCTTCAAGTAGCTTTTGGTAGTATAGCAGACATAATTTGACTCCCTTTTGAGAAGACTAAAGAAGAATTACAAATACAACACAGTTATTACAGTTATTTTTCAATGTTCCTACTTCCTTCTCTTCTAATCATAGGTACATAAGGGATATATTTCAAAAACTAGTCTCTGGCAGTCTAATCCTTTTTGGCAGGCTGTTGCTGTCTTAAAAAGCCTAATAATTTCATGCATCTTTAACAGATATTCACGTATGGTCTTGTGCATACCTTGGAAGCATCAAATCCTCTTTTAAAATAAATATCTTTTATCAGATCTTTTTGTTAACCGTGTTAATTTAGGTCTAACCAGAAGTTCATTAGAATTCTTGTAATCTCTTTAGAAAGTGATACAACAGAAGGAAAGTTTGGTGAATGCCCAAGCATAACTGTGCAGTGATGCATACAGAAATGTGCACTTACATAACTAGTTTAAGATTGCAAACACAGAACTGAAAGTTCAGCATTGCATGAAAACAGTACAGAGAGTTCTGATCTAGAGTTTACATCAACATGACAAAACCCAGGATCTGTATCGCACTAGCCACTTTAGTTGCCTGAGCACTCCCCAGTCCATGTGAAGGGCTTCCTTCACTCTTTTTAGCGTAAATTGTTAAATATTACACTGGACAAAGTTGCTTCTAAACTCTGCTCACCTGCCAGTTGAAGGTCTGGATAAGGGACTTATGGGAAAAGGATGTAGTTTTAGCTTCCCATCTGCAGAGCATGCAGATAACAAAAGTCAGTGAATACTATTACTTCTCAAAGTGGAAGAAGGAAGAAGTAGAAAAAGGAGACTGTAGTAATAGCTGAGCGTACTTACTTAAAAGGGAAGGAAACTTAGAAGATGATAGAATCTTTCTCTTAAGCACTGGAGTTTGACTAAATCAGCTTTGGGACATGGAGTTCTCACTCTGCCTCTCATCACATGTTATCTATGCGACAGACAGGTGTCATATTTTGTTCCTTCCCCCAGCCCTTTTGGTTAGTCTTGTTCCCTCTGAACCAGAACTAAGTGCCATAATACCCAGCATCAGGACTAGCCACCAGACACTGCAGTCTGCAATGCAGGAATCACTGGCTGGCAGAAATTCTACTGCTTTTGATGAAGTGCCAAACCATTTTTCCTCAGAAGCGAATACGGCCAAGTACATGTGAATGGTCTGTCATGGAAAAAACCTAACTAGCCCAAGGCAAAATAATATTATGACCTCATAATGCAACTTTATGAGCACAAGCAACATCTTCTCTAACCAAAGAGATTTAAGCCAGGTTTATAATTACAGTAATTTATTCTGGTGATTGATTATACTTTGCATGAAAGTAGTACAAGGCAGCTGCCTTCAGAAATTTTCCCCATCTCCTCTGCTCCAAGATAATTTCTCATTAATCCTAGGATGCCTTTTCTCATTCTTGCCTTCAGGGACCATATAACTTGGAGGTGACTATGAGGAGTAATAGTAGGGGGATAGTTAGGAATTTCAACACCTAAGGCATGGAAAAAGTTTTGGGAACTTCTAAACAAATTAAAACTGTGGGTTTGGCGTGAGGGAAGTGGTGATACCAGCTGCACACACAGGTGCTGCATCTCTCAGAAGAGGGGACAAGCATGGTGTGGAGCTGAGTAGGGGAGCAGGTAATTTAAGAAAAACTGCACTCCTGAACTGCATGGTGTCAGCACCAGCTGAATCCTGATATACCCACCCTCTCCAGGGAGGAGGTGTCCAAATATTTAATTTAAATAGAAAGACCATTTTTATTTGTGTTAAGAGTTTTATTTTAATTCGGGTTAAATGCCTTACATGTATCTTCAAACACTTTTATTCTGCCTCTGCTTTTCAACTTTCCTTTTCCTAGATTAAATAGTATCAGTAAAAGGTCACTGTCTGCAAAGTCTTTGGGAGAGAAAAAAAAAAAAAAGAAAGAAAAAAACCCCAACCAACAAACCTTAATTTTAACTATGGCTTGTCCTGGCAAGAGAAACACTCAGTGATATCCTCATAACAGTCATGAAGTGCATGCTCAGAGAGCAGAGATGTTTATGCTGATTCCTTTAGATGAAAATTACTGCATTCACTGACCCTTGGGAGCATATAAACATTAAATCAGATCATCGTTTCATAGTAAACACAGGTTACCTGTAGGAATAACACCTGTTTGGATCAGTCATGTTATTTAAATTATATATATACAAAATATATTATTGGAGGGGAAGAAGCTAGAGCAAAAGAGGGATAGGTCCTTGCCCTCAAGATTTGCCATTGTGTTGAGATATACAAATATTTAAAAGAAAGTAATTGTTATTTGGTAATTCCCTCTCAGAGTCTGAGATTAAAAAATAAATGAAATTGAATTCTCTGTGCTGCTCACACACTGTCCAGCATTGCCCATCACATTCAAAATGTTATTCAGATCAAAGAAAGTAGCTTGGCTGCTGCTACCCTTGTAATCAAGACATCTGATACTTTCTTCAACATTTTCGTATGTGAACTGTTGACAATTCACTATCACCTAAATTTTTGATGTGAGATGGGACTGAGTCCTTGAATAAGACCTTTCAGAAAGAAGAATGGCCTTATTTCACACAGCTTTGTTCATCCCAGGGTTATGTTTGTAAAACAGCGTGAAACCCTACCAGTGAACAAACCATATCAGTAGTTATGTCTACACTAACATCCAACTCCAGAAGAGGTCTATGGCCTTCATGGTTTCAACAGCTTTTATCTGTTTTGCTCAAAAATAGCCCCTCTGGAGGGCCACATTTCTAAGGCCTACACTTAATCTGAGTTTCCTTGCCATCTCATGGTGGTGCAACCAAAACCCTAAGACACACTGTTTACTTCTTGTCTTTTAACCATCCATAGTGCTGTATATGACTGCAGAGCTGTTTCACAGTGATGTTATAAGGAAAGCAAAAACACAAAGAAATAATTTTATAGAATTAAGTTAAGGACATGCACTGTATGCTCCAGGATATATAATGACAGTGCAGAAATAAAGGCACAGAGACAATGTTCCAGACAAGCAAAAGGTAAAAAGAACCAAAACTGTTGTATAAAAACTAGTTCTTGGGAGAAAACTCAGAAATAAACGATTATCAAAACCAAACTCCATTTTCATCTGAAAGTGAACTACTTGATACACTCCAAAAAAGAAGCCGGGCAACTAATAGATATTCCATGTCAATGACCCATCCCAGGATACAGACTAGTTTGTATAGTCACTCTGCTGTTTGTCCACTTTCCCGTCTTTCACCAGAAGAAACCTTGATCAAAACTGCTGCCAGCTTTTCCAGAGACTCAGTTCATATCTAACCTCAGAGAAAATAGAGCTGGTGAAGATCTCAGAAGACAATTTCATCTTTCCCCAATCTTCACGGCAAAATCATTAATACAAAATTCTACATTGTAGACAATTGCTTGACTTGAAAAGAAAAAAATAACAGGAAAAAATTCAACAATCTGGATGCCAAAAATTTCATCAGTAATCTGATGTAGTGTTATCCATAGAGATAATGCCATCTTCCTAATATCTGGGGGGTTTGTCTTAATGTAATTCAGTACCAGAGGAGACATGGCAGACACTGGATTATATTGGTTTCACAGCAGTGTCTCAGATTTCTTCTAAAATGGATTGAAAGTTTTCCACTACACCAAACGCAATTCCATCTGTCTTTCCTCAGAGGTCATGTCTTTTACAGGCCTTCAGTTTTGCTTTCTTCCTTAATTCTTATCACCCACATTTTTCTTGAAACAACTAAAATTAGACACAGCACTCCAGCTGAGGATTTAACAGTGCTACACAGAAGAAACACTACTCCATGTGTTCCACATATGACTCTTCTATGCTTTTGTGAATTATTCTTTTTTTTCACTACAATTTGACACTGTTGGCTTCTGTTCAGCTTTCCTTCCAGTATATCTCCTAGATTCTATTCTGAAGAAAAGCTGCCTACAAAGTCTTTCCCAATCTCTACTTACTGAAAGATTATTCCCACACAGGGATCTTGTGCTTCTGCATGAAAGAAAGATCTCTTATTTGTGTTCCAAGTCCATAACAAATTTGTATTAATTGCCAGCACTTTTTCTCCCCTTTGCCCTTACACTGCCTTTCCATGACTAACAACATCCTATACTTTTCTCTATTTTGTTATCAATCCTCTTTTTTCTAAAGAATCATGAACATCATAATATCACTGACACTTTCATGCAAGTCTTCTTCCCTGATCATTGTGTACTTACAATGAAATGTAGAAAAGCCCATCTCCAGTTACTTCTCTCACCTCTTGAAAGAAAATTTTGATCCTGGAACTCTCCAAGAATTCAAGAACCATTTTTACCTCTTATCTGTGTTGCCCACCTAATACTGGTCCGATGGACAAAAAAATCCTTGGCTGTCTTTTTCCTGATAGAGAGAAGGCCTTAGAATTAAGAACTTGCTTACATGAGGCGCTTTCCCCACCCTTTCCCTTTCTTTCTCCATATCTTTCTGAAATAGGTGTATAACGACATCCAGTCATCTGAATTATCCCTATAGGGCTTCATCAATTTTCCTGCTTAAGGTACACAGTGTTCAGCAGAAAGACTGCCTTCTGTCCTTATTATGATCTTACTACTTGTGCAACTCTATTACTTAGAAGAGAAAAAAATGGTATTAGCTTTCTTTTATAAAAAGAATGAATCCCATTGGCTTTTTTTAAACTTGACTTTTTTTTCTAGAGACAAGAAGAATTATAGTAATTCTGCCAAATTCTTCACTCTTACCACTTAATTGTCTCCTAAAACAGACCTGCAAACTTCATAGGAGAGAACAAAATGCATTTCCTTATTTTTGTTCTTTGAGAAAATGTGTACTACAGAAAGCTTGTAAAACCAAACCTCAATAAATTTTAGCCTCAATAAATTCTTGCAAGCTGTTTTGGTCAGAAACAGTTATAATCAAATAGCTATCTTTGACTTAACTGTTTAGTTAAAAGAATCAGATATATTCCTGCTCTCCGGTTTCTGGGAAACCACAAATAATGGTTTTGCTTGGTTACAGAATTAGGACTTTTGGACAACACAGCTCAGTCTTTCTCAAAAAGTTCATGTGTTGGGATATATTTCTTTACTCTACCTGAATTTTAATTTTTCCAACAATCACCTCTACCCAGACCTTCTCCATCCACTGCACCCAACTTGCAATAGTTCTGCCATTGCCATGTTATAGCAGTATACCTATAGCATTGTTTCAGTTTGGAGAATTACAACATTTACTTACCTGCCCTCTTTAATGAGCCACTTCTTTTACACCTGGTAAAATATGACCAAATCACCTAACTTAAAATACTGAACCATGACAACAGCTACTACCAGTGATTATTAATAATATTACTGTTGAGCTTGAATACAATGCATATGTCCCTGAACTGTTGTAGATATGAGGGATTTGCTAACAGCTAATGGTGACTCATCCTAAAAATCTACAATACCAATTTTCCATTTTGGGGCTGATTTCTGACAAATAAGTAAGAAAACCCAGCTGCACGAAACATGTAGATGATCAGCTGTAATTAAGGTAACAGGTCAAATACTTGTGACTTCTGGGTGCAGGTCAGGTGTTTTTCTGGTGCTCTTCTGGACTGTTGCAGGAGTCAAAAAGCAGTAAGGAACCATAACACCTGTAAAATACACTACGCCTTCTTTGTACTTGACTCTTATTTTGAGAAATCGTTCTAGTAAAGTTGGGTGTTGACTTGCTTTGCATACCATGTGCTGCATTCTTTTCAGAATGCAGCATTTTTCTGTCCATGTTCCTCAGAAATTTTGATGGGGAATCTTCTTCTGAGAGGCCATTTCTTACTCCTCCTTTTTTTTTTTTGTTTTCTATTTTAATCTAGTTGTTTATAGTTTGGGTAGGTTTTTTGCAGATTTCATTTACTTGTATGGAGTATAGCATCACTTCAAAGGAAGAAAACAAATTTCTTTTCAACACCCCATAATTCCCTTTTCTGTATGATCAGTTGTTTGCCCTGCTCATCCCACACACCCTTTATGGACCGACTTTTCTATGCAGGAGAACCCTTTCCTACCAGGCCTGTGGTATGTAGAGCAATGGATCTGAATTGTAGTTGACACTTCATAGTTACTGTGTGTGAATAACTCAAAGTGTTGAGTTACTTTGATAACTGTGTTTTGAAGGTACGAAACACTCTCTAACTGCCAGTGATGTGAAATAAGATGTGTGAGTATTTAGCAGCTCTGAAAACTGGTCCAAGTGATTTTTTTGTTCATGCTACCTGTATTCTACTTTTCTATCTATGCGTTCTCAGTCCCACATCAGGTGTTTGCTTTCTAGGTGGGATGTACCTATGTCTAGAATTTTAAAGGGAAAGATAATTTATTTTGAAATTAACAGTTTATCATCTGTTTTAACAAAAACCTGAGATGTGATTGAGATGTGTTCTCAGTCTCATTGAGATGAATAAGAAATAAAACTGTTGTCTTTGGTGAACGAAATACTGCATACAGTTCTAAGTTTGAGGCTGTGACAATGAAGTACTTTAGCTTGCTGTCAATGCCTCAGGGTTTTTTGATTTTTGATTTTTTAATTTTATAGATTTTAGAAGTTATTGTAGATTTAATTTACCAATAAAATAACTTCAGTTCTTTCTCTTTTAAAACTCTGTAAATTCATATTCTTCATGGCAGCAGAAGCCAAAGCCTTTCATTAATTTTGGAACAGAGAACACAGATGTGCATGTGCCTAATGCAGACTTAACACTTAATCATGGAATCATAGAACCATTTATGTTTGAAAAGACCTCTGAGATCATTGAATCCAACCATTAACCCAGCACTGTGAAGTCCACCACTAAACCATGTCCTTTATGCTCGCAGCTTAACACCTTTTAAATGCATTTAGGGTTGGTGACATAACAATTTCCCTAGGCAGCCTGTTCCAATGCTTGGCAATGCCTGTGGCAAAGAAATTTTTCACAATATCCAGACTAAAACTCTCCTGATGCAACTTGAGGCCATTTCCTCCTGCCCTGTTGCTTATTACTTGGAAGAAGAGACTGACACTCGCCTCACTACAACCTCCTTTCAGGTAGTTGTAGAAAGTGATAAGGTGTCCCTTAACCCTTCTTTTTTCTAGGCTAATAAAAATTACAGATAGGTAGGTAGGTAGGTAGGTAGGTAGGTAGATAGATAGGCTAGATATATAGATAGATTAGATAGATAGATAATCTAATATAAAATATAAGTTGGTAATATAACTCCTGGATATTGTTCATTAAATAAGAAAGTACTAACAAAGTCATAGTTCTGATACATAGGAGTTTCACTGTAAGTGAACATAAAGGGTCCCAGTGGGCAAGAGAAAATAATACCTAATAATGCCTTTTCTTCTGAAGTTCATCCAGGGCATCATAACCAATGTATAAAACATAATCTGAACCCTATGCAGAAGGCAGAAAAAGAAAGGGAAGCTTAATTTGGGCTGAATCCTGAACTTTTTACTTGAGGATAACTTCAGCTTAGTAACTAGTTAAATTATTTGGGACTGGGTTTTGGAATAACAGCATTTGAGTAGATGGAAAAATAACCAGAAGTTTATTTTTCATAAGCACTAAAGGCATTACTGGAAGCAAATTATATAGACTATAATATGTGCCAGGGAAGCTAAAGAACTGTTATTTTTAGGAGTGTGCAGAAGATCTAATTTGTTTACCTGATTTCTCCAGAGGAAAAAAAAAAAAAACCACAAACCAAACCAAACCAAAAAACCCAACCACAGAAACCCTCAAACAAAAAACAAACAAAAAACCCAAACCAAAGCAAATCACCCTCTGACCTAAACCTAAACAAGAAACGTTCTTAATTTTGATAAAACAATACCCCGCACAAACTGGGGGGGACAAGTGGAAAACAAATGAGCAAAACGTGATGCTTAGTTTCTTTAAAAACAATAATGAATTTAGCTGGCTTTGATCTTCATGCCGTTTAGAAGTGGGAAAAAGGAAAACACTGAACAACTTTTCTTAGTTCAAATTCATGGCCATATCTTTACCCTTAGTTGAAATTCACCAGATGCAGTATTGTTCTGCAAATGAGGAACGACCTTGCAGATGGCTTTTGCAAGCCTGAATGTTTCCTTGGACAGGAGACTCATTCAAATAACCCCTCACCTCTGCTTAGCAGAAAAGTTTCCTAAACTAAAATTCTTGTAGTTTAAGTAATGGTGAGACTCTGTGTCCAGTTCTGGGCTCCTCAGTACAAGAGAGACATGTTGCTCCTGGAGTGGGTCCAGCATAGAGCTATGAAGATAATGAGAGTACTGGAGCACCTCACTTATGGAGAAAGGCTGAGGGAGTCGAGCATGTTTAGCATGGAGAAGACCAAGAGGGTATCTTATCAGTACCTGACAGGAGGGTGCAAGAGGGCAGAGCCAGGCTCTCCTTGGTGGTGCTAGGCAATAGAACAAGAAACAATGGGCAGAAACAGATGCAAAGGAAGTTCCACCTTAACATCAGGAAGAACTTTACTGTCTGGGTGACCAAGCACTGGAACAAGTTGCCCAGAGAGGTTGTGGAGTCTCCTTCCTTGCAGATATTCAAAATCGTTCTGGATCAATCCTGAGTAACTTGCTCCGGGGGACTCTGCTTGAGCAGGGAGGTTGGACTGACTGGATGACCTCCAGTGGTCTGTTCTAAGATTAACCATTCAGTGGGACTCAGGGTGGAGGTGATGCTCCAGCACGGGGGCCGAGGGGCTCGCCGTGCGCGGTTCGCAGGGCGGGAGACAGCGGGGTGTTCCCGCGGGGCCGGCGGTAGCGGCACCTGCCGGGGGCTCCGTCCGGCCGCGGCACCGACCTTCACCTGACACCCGAGCCGAGGCGGGCAGCGCAGGAGGGAAGGAGTGAGGGCGGTGCCCGCCGCTATAAATCCCGGGGCGGGCGGCGGGAGCCGCGGATGCCTACGCGAGTGGGTGCAGCGTGGGCTTGGAAGGTAAGCTAGAACAGCGTGAAGGGACAAGCACAGTCAGGAGTCGAACAAAAAGGGTGTAGAAAAATATATATATATTTTGCAATCTGAGGTCGGGTAGGCATTTTGTTATCATTATTGCTTTAGCCTTCATCAAATTCATGTGTGGTTTTTTGCTTGGAGGTTTTTGGGGATGTTTTTTGTTGTTTGGTTTTTAAACCAGTATATTTTGATAGATCAAGAAGAAAAGTCTAGGGAGACTTGGAGCACCAGTCATTTACTGCCTCTGAGCCTCCCCTAGTACCATGTGGTGTAATGAATGTATGTCTTTATTATTGTAATAATGACCATGTTATGACTGCTCAATTAGTTCTAATCAAACATAAAGTAATGATGGAAACCCTCTATTCTGTAATACATGGTCCACAATAATTTCTGTATAATCTCAGGATTTAGCATAAAAGACTACTGAAACAGGCTACTGAGCCAGGTCCCCTTGTAAAAGTGTGAACTGCTCTTAGAATCTCATTAAAAGAAGCTCCTTTGTCTATTAATATGCTGTTACATATTTTATTTTCTTTTTAGTTGTTATATTTAAGTAGAATAAAGTTGAGACCAAAGTGTAATGAGTCATGGAAAAACCCACAGATGTGAACTCCTTAAATATTTACTAATTCTAAGTGTTTTGTTGGTTTTTAAATACAGGTTTTGTTTAATCTGACTTTCTCATAAGCATACGACAAAGAAGAACAATGAAGGACCATTTTGTAAATTCCACAGAAAAGGACCTCTCTGATGCTGGTAGGCATGAACACTGTATGTGTGTTTGAGGAATACATTCCACAGCTTTGAATCTAAAGTGGCATTGTAAAGCTTTCCTTGATACCATAGTGGTTTTGTAGGAAGTAACACAGTGAGTTTTCACTAAACTAAAGCCACACGTATAAAATGTTTGTGCATGAATCATTCCATCAAGTTCAACAAAAGTAATTTACATGGGTAAAACTATTTAGGAGGTTCCTAGCCTGGGCATGAAAATGCTGCTGGGGTAAGCTAAGCTAGAAACACATTATTTCCTTTGAATGGTTGTCTCAACAGACTGATTGACATTAAAAAAAAAACTGCATAGAAAATTCTATTCATAGCGAGTCAGCAGTTAAGGTAAATGTAAATAGGGAGTGGCTGGTGCGGGGAACCCCTTTTCTCCCCACGTTTTACAGCTGGCTCCCTACTGTGGTAGCTCATCAGTTTCTTTATATACTTATTACATCTCATTTTATGCATTTAGAATTATAAGATTCCTGGAGTAGGACTCACCTTTCGTGTAGGTTTCTGAAGCCCCTAGAACAAAGAAATGTGGCAACTACTGCAATAGAAAGAAATAATGAAGGTGGTTATTACAGGCAAAGACATGCTTCTTCAGTTAACTTCCAAATCTTCTGTGTTACCTGTAGCAATTCTAATCTTCACTATGAGCAAATCTACTCATTTAGTGAGGTCTTCTCATTTGCATTCAGGTATGTGTTTGAAGAATTAACTCTTAGTCTTTCATAGTCTTTCTGTACAAATATATTTTAATTATTACAATGAATCTTGCTTCCATCTTGGAAATGGAAGTGGAAGCTTGCTTTCTGGAGTAAAGATGAACTGAATAGAAATGAAGTTTCGGGAAAAATCCACCAGGCTTTTCCAAGGATGTGAGAAAAGGTATCTTTAAACGTAAAAGAATCAGCAGTGAAAGATGAAAGAAATGCTGCAATAGTTAAATTATTATGTTAAAACAAGTCTGCTTTTTATTTAACAGAATCTGCAAACAAGGGATATGACAATCCTTCTTTCCAACATGAGGAACATCTTGAACAAAGTGATAAATTAGAGCCCAAGAGAAAAATGTAGGTATTATTTGAACTGAAGCATTGGCTGCTGGTGTACTAGGTGTATGGGGGCAGGGGAAGCAGAAGAGTTTAGTACAGCTTTACAAAAAAAGAAAACAAACAAAAAAAACAAACCTCATCTTAATTAGTCTTATGTATTTTCCTCTAGGAAAGAAAATGAGAAGTCAGAGAAACGAATGGTTGGCATTTTTGAATTGGTTAGTGTCCAGTTTGATGGTCTGTTTTATTTTTTCTTTTCTTTGTCACTGTGAGTGGCTTATGAATTGCATTTAATAGACAATGAAAAAACAGAGAAAAAGCCTGATACCTACTAATTCTAGACCTCTCTAAGTTTTGCCCTGTTATGTCAGATTTCCCTGCTGATGGATTGGAAGCACTAATAGCAGTTCAACCTTAGAACTGTTGAAAGATGAAGCTCACCCCTGCTGAGGCTATTCTAGGACATATTTGCTGCCCGGGCCCTTGCCTTACCTCTGGGTATAAATGGTTTATCCTGTATCTGACAGCTGAGGGATCTGCTCTCTGAACCAGCAGTATGGTTTTATGTCAGTTTTCTGTACAACAGCTGTTCCCAAATAGCTGTCACATGCGAGCTTGCTTCTTCTGGAACACGAGAAGTTTTAGTCTTTTCTGGTTTGTCCATGTCCATCTACACTTTGTAAGAGGCTTAGGACAGTCAAGAATAAAACGCTCTGATTTAAGATTAACCAAATCCTAGGGTAGCTTTGGCGGTTTAAATTCACATCCTTCTTTAAACCAAACAAATGTTTAAGGGTGGACAAGCCTTAGGATGGCTATCTCTGCTAAAAACACTTTCTACTGGTAGATATAAGGCAGGTTCTGGTCAATAACTCACTCTTGTTTACATTGTAAAGACATTATCTTAGTAAATATGTAACTTAATTGAATACAAAATGAAATATGTTGTACAAAGGTCATCATCACTTACAAACGTAGTTTTTTCCAAACAGAGAATCTGTGTTCCGCCAGTATTCCCTAAGCAGCCTCACTGAGTACTGATTTAAAGATGTGTTCAGCTGCTACAAAATTCTTACATTCTGAGTTTACCTTCATCTGGAATGTTGCTGCTTTAGAATGTGTAGATAGAAATAAAGCTGTTCTGTAAGCCTGCTGTACTGTAGCAAGTACATGAACTGTCAGGTATAATGTCA
>JAWWMP010000081.1:30237858-30326850 GCA_035047865.1 Dendrocincla tyrannina
TTTTTTTTTTTTTTTTTTTTTTTTTTTTTTTTTTTTTTTTTTGGTAATGCTCAAATAGTTTTGCTATGCTGACGGGGTGGACGTCCTTCTGATGGTGGTTGGTTTGATCGCAGCTGCTGCAAATGGTACTGGAATGCCGCTTATGATCATTATCTTTGGAGAGATGACAAACAGCTTTGTGCTAAGTGGCACAGAATCAAATGGTAAAAAGTTAAAATTGGACTTCTCTACATATTGGTTATGTTTTGCTACAGGAGCTAAGATTTTTTCCCTTCAGACTATGCACTGGTACACACCTAAACAAGTACATTATGAGCAAAATTCATCCTACTGGAAATAGCCCAGTCATTTTAATCAGTCTTTAATGACAAGACAAAACCAATGCATTGGATGTGCTCTTTATGAATGAACTTCAACTTTGGCGAGATAGTAAGGAGCATGACCAAATTCTGTATCATCAGTTATCAGGCACCAATTCCTTAAAAGTAAACGTGCATTTGTCAAATCATTTTGTATTTTGCAAGACTCCACTTGCAGAATACAAAACATTCCCAAACTGATGACCCTATGTTACCACCAATTAGTTTCTACATAGAACACTTTCACAAATATTACTACTTTTTATTTTCCCTTCATAGATACTTCAGTAAATAGTTCCAGCTGCCCATCAGTTCCAGCTGTGGATATAGAAGGTGAAATGACAAAGTAAGATCCTCTGTATTTTTTGTTTTAGAAGAGTATTGGAAGATTTACGATGTTATCTCTTTGAGGAAAAGCCAAACATTTGCCTTCACAAAAAGGTTTCCCAACAAAGCATTACAGGCTTCAGTATTTAATTTTGTGTGATTAATCAAGACTAGTTGTTGATTGGTATGTCTAACTTTTCTCATGAGGTACAGTGAAGTCACATGCGCTTTTGTTCCCTTATTCCAGGTTTGCTTACTATTACGTGGGAATTGGCTTTGCTGTGTTGATTCTGAGCACCATCCAAGTATGGACGTTTTTGGTTGCTGCCACAAGGCAAACAGCAAGGATCCGGCAGAAGTTCTTTTTTGCAGTGCTCCATCAGGAAATGGCTTGGTTTGATACCACCCAGATAGGAATGCTGAACACCAGACTGACAGAGTGAGGGCTTTGCTCTTTTCTTACAAACCCACTCCCCCACACCTAAGTATGACATTTAAAAGAAAACCACTCTTTGTCTCTGTGGAATGGCCTAGAGAGAGGTTAAAAAAAAAAAAGGCTAAAACACCACCAAACCTAAAGTGTGAAATATTACAGCTCCAAATGAGAAATTCATTATTATTTTCATTTCATTTGTGCAGTTTCCATGATATATGCATTGGAAGGGATTGTGCTGTGAAACACCTGACAATGGCTTTGTAATGTCCATGAAGTGCATGGCAGTCAGTACTAGATAAACACCTCTGCTGTCTCCACCTAAATTATAAACACTGAAAGCTCTGACTTTTTATTTAATGGAAATGAGCTGGTACTTGCATCCAGTCAGATCTCAGGCTGGACTCTGTCCAGTCAGCTAGTCTTTGGAGCTTTTCCATTAACTTAGATTTAGGAATGAGGACTGTAAGCCTCAAGATGCTATGGGATATATGCATGAAGAGAATTTTTTTTTTTTAGTATTTCTTTTCTGGATTTTAAAATAGCTTTGAACAGACCTATGCCTTTGAAGTTGTAAAAAGCTTAAATGAAACCACTCTCAACTCTAGTTGAGAGTTCTGGGAAGAGAAAATGGGGAAGAACATTTATATGAATTTATATGAAAAATTGAGGTTATTCCAAATAGTGTTCTGATGGAATGGAGATAACCATTCGTCTGGGATTGTAGCCAAAATTAAGAACATATAATGCATCAGAGCTGAGCAGAAGAAATAATTTGTAGATGCTCATGTTGGGTGAGGAGGCTGCTTGACTGTTCATTTGTATTGCTTCATTTGGATGCCAGATAGGGAAACTAGGTCACTTGTGACTTAGTGACAGGCCATAGAAACAGCAGCTAATGATGAAAAATACAGAAAATGAACCCTTAAAAATAGGAGGTTTCTGCTGTGTTTTGGCCACAGAAGAGCCTAATGTTACAGTCCAGAAGCTGTGGTTAGAAATTTCACTGTGCCCGTTAGGAAATGGCAAAGCTTCTGACATTAGGCCATTAGGCCACATAACATGAAAGGAGGGGGAGAGAGTCACAGTGAAAGGCATTCCAAGCTAACAAATCTTTCTTTATTATTGTTTAAAGGGACATCAACACCATCAACCAAGGCATCGGAGACAAGATTTGCATATTTTTACAGTTTTTTGCCACATTTCTGGCAGGGATTATTATAGGATTCATCCATGGGTGGAAGCTGACACTGGTGATTTTGTCAGTCAGCCCTCTTCTTGCTGCATCAGCAGCAGTTTGGTCAACTGTAAGTGTGAGGGGATTAATAAACAAAGACCAGAAAAACATTGCAACTGTTACGCACAAGAAAGCGGAGAAAATGGAAGAAAATTAGTGTGATTTCTAAGCTGGGAGATTTGCCCCATACTTTATGATTTTGTTCTTTTTGTAGCCTTTCTTTGGGTTCCCAAGCACATACTTGTAAGGCTTATTCCTCCTTCTGCATATTCTGTCCTTACGCCATGTGACAGGAAGGTAATGTGCATCAGTGCATCTTCCTTGAACAGTGATCTCCTCATGCAGAGCATTGGGGAAGCCCAGGCACATACTTGTGACCCTTGCTTTTCCCTCCCAACATAAGCTTTTCAAGCTCTTTCCATCTGCATTTACACATAGCACATCTCTTACAAATGATCTGCCGAGTTGTTTGCTGTGTACAGAGTAGATCCTAGGACATATATACAGCTGTTGCAGACCATAGTGACATAAATCAGTGAAATATCTGGAGAGGTTTACCTTTCAGATAGGAAAACATTTTCCCATTTTGTACTGTTGTAGCCACATTAATGGGTGCAGCTCATGTTCTGAAATGGCTACTTATATTATGATTCTATGGATTTGAGTTTTTTTCCTCCTTAAAACATTTCAAGTAAGCTAGGAATAAGAATGTTAGAGACTGTAAAGTGTTTAATTTGCTTATTTCAATATCTACTGCCACTCTCCAGAGCAGCTGTGGCACACCTCCCTGACCCTACACACTTCATAGTAGAGTTCATGGCTGATCTCAGCCTGGGAGGAAAGTGAAGCAGTCATGAGGCTCCTCTAATGCTTGTGTAACATTTGACTGTAATGGGGGCACAGTGAAAAATTGAGCTGGATTTGGGAGAAGTTCAGAGGAGTTGACCTCCACTTTCCTAAAAATCTTCTATGTATCCTTTCAGTAGGGAGCAATAACATCTGGTTTTCAACTTTCCAGCTCCTGGCATCCCTTACTGCTAAAGAGCTGTCTGCTTATGCCAAAGCAGGAGCTGTGGCAGAAGAAATTTTGACAGCAATCCGGACTGTTGTGGCTTTCAATGGACAGCAGAAGGCATTAGAAAAGTAAGATTTTAATTAATAATTATAGTTGAAAATATGGAAAAGGAATTTGGTTGTGGATTTGGTTTGTAGGGCTTTTGTTTGTTTTGTTGGGATTTTTAATTTGAGGGGCAAGGGAATAAGATTCTCCTTAGTGTTATCTTTCTGTAAGTGGACAAATCACCTTAAAAAAGAATGTGAATAGACCTCATTAGTGAATACAGAATACTTTGTGTTATCACTGCAGCATAGATTAAAATTTCTCCTCTGACTGAGAGCTGGAATTGAACTGAATGTGAAAGTGGTGGGAAGGTTGTCTTCACCTTATTAGGTGACACAGCAAACCATGTGATCAGTTGCTTAACTTAGAGAGCACATGTGCTGTTTTCTGATCTTTTGAGCTTATATTTAAGCTACATTGGATAACAGCCTTAAGTAAAATCACATTACTGGCTTTTACTAGTTTAAGGATTTGCAAATAACAATTGTAGTTGACCAGGGTTGGCTCTAGTCACATCTAAAAAGTAAGTTGATTGTGGCTGGACAAAAACTTACTCACATATATGTCAGATAACTCAACAAGCTGAACCAATAAAATTCAATATACAAATAAAGTGCATCATCGATTCTGTGCAGCTGGGAAAGGCAACCCAGAAGACCTGATTCATGAAACTCTTGTGTTGTTTTCAAGACTTATTTTTGCCTTGGTCTCATGCAAAATTTCTAAAGTGGTATCAGCCCTAGCCTAGCGTCCTACAGCCTGTTCCTGTATTTGTCTGCTTCTAAGGACTGAGCTCTGACTATCTTATAGGCCTGTATCCTGCTTACTAACAATCATCCTTAAGATGCAACAGTATTAAGACAATTTCTGCTTACACAGTAAAGGCAAAAAAGCCCTAAGATGATATAGATCAGTTGTCCCGCCTCCTCCCCATTTTCTGCAATTGCTAGTGCCTGAAACTCACATGGTAGGAGCTGCTTCAAACTTTGTCTAAAGACAAAATAACTGATATGTGAGTAACTCCATACCTGTAATGCCTTTCCTTTCCATGGCTGATCAGTCAGCCTCTTCTACAGCTCTACTTCCATTTAATGTAAAAAAAAAAAAAAAAATATCCAACCAAAAAAAACCCTATAGTCATGCTTGTCCTAGAAACATCTCCTACTAGGGACAAACAGACTCCTACCAGGGGCTAACTGGGACATTTTGCAGGTGGTGAGTTATGACTCTGACACAGCTCTTGAATGCTGGTCTTGGAGTTAAAAGAGCATCTTTTCACTGCACAGTGCCTCCACGGACCATAAATGTTTACTCTTACAAAGGACCTTTCAGTCATCTTTTGTTTCTGGCAGTGGCTTGGCTTGTCCCCTGTAGTTGAGTGATCACATGTATTTGTCACACTGCTCAAACCCAGTACCCATTTCCCTGGACGACCTATGATGCTGCTGACTCAAAGGTAGGGCTTGGTTTGAAGAGCACAACCAAGTCAGAACATTTAAATATATTTGACTAAGAAATACAGCATTGGTGGCATGTGAGAAATTTACACGAACAAAATTAATGCAGTTTTTTTTAAATTGCTTCCTGGCTGACTGAATTGGGTATTGTCCTAGTATGGGGATGTAGTGTATAGGAAATATGTGCTGGGAGAAAAAAGTGCAAGCTGTTGAACATATTACTGGAAGTAAAAAGATACGCTATTCTAAGGCTACACTTTCCATAATGAGCTTGAGTAAATGAAAGCTATTAGGTTTAAACTATAGATTATTGAATTTGAAGTATCTTTAGATAGAAAAGGAAAAAAAAATTCTCACATTGAATTTCAGTCTTTATACTGATCTTCTGTGTCCACTTGTTTCCTATATTGCCATATTAATCAGTAAAGTAGCCTAAGGGAAAGATACTTGACTTCCCAGAATGGCCAGTAAGAGAACAAGTGTGGTGTCAGAGGGAGCTCTCTCTCATTTGCCTCCTTCCCTAGTGACTGGGGTTGTTGAGGGGTTTTATTTTTATTTTGGTTTTTTTAGATGTGGAAGACTAAACCTTACCTTTGATAGATAATGTTGGTAAAACCTTTTGAAGGTTTCCTTTCAGGATTAATGGAAACAAGTGGTTCAAGAGTGGTATCGTGTCTTCCATCATGATAACAAAGTCATGATGTTCAATTGTTTTCTAAATATGTTTTCCATAACAGTATGCCAGTGTTGTCAGCATATATCAGAGATTTATTCAAATTAGTTATATCCCAGATAGTTCTGTTGAAAAAATTAAAAATCTGTGTTCTCTTTTAGATTTTAGTTTTATTACATAGATCCTTTTAATTAAGAAAAGGTTGCTAGGAAATAGCAATCCAAATGGTATGTAGTACCTGTTGAATTAATGGCTTCCTTATCCCTTTTCAGATACAATGCTAACCTAGAGACAGCTAAACACGTTGGAGTGAAAAAATCTATTACCACCAACATATCTCTAGGTGTTTCACAATTTCTTATCTTTGGGTCCTATGCACTTGCATTTTGGTATGGAACCAAGCTTACTGCTGAGGATGAACATTATGACATTGGCCGTGTGTTAATTGTAAGTACATCAATGCAGCTTTGAAAAATGTTCTGTAACTTCAGACAAATAGTTACACAAGTGGTGTATCTATTTTCTGCTATGTGTTTGCTAAATTAGCTGCTACAGACTCACTTGCTGTAAAAGAACTAGAAGATAGTAATTTTGCCTAGCTTTTGATATAGCAAGTTTGAACAGGACACCTTGAATTCCCACTCTAATCAATGCAAAGACAGAAGTATCTGCACTTTCCTCACTTGTCTTGGACTCTATTTGTAGAATAGGATGAGCAGCCTAGAGCTGGTGGTTAAGGAGTGAAGACAATCTGGATTGCCAACAGATTTCTGCCTAGACACAGAAATGAAGTAGATCTCACTGGTGTGCTGAATGTGTACTGGGAAGTTCTCAAGATCTCATTTAGTTACAATGTCTTCTGTGCATTCTGTTGTTTAGTTGCATGTGTTTATCGTATGTTTCCAGTATGTCTTATGTTTGTAATGGTTTGAGGATATTTAGCTATCTTATTATCATCAGAAGTTTGGCTGCATGCTTAACTTTGACATTTGAGGGACTCTGATGACCTCTCCTTAGTATGGGTCTTCAGAGCATGTTAAGGGAACTGTGCATTAAGAAAATCTGGACTAAATTTTGTGACCCTCCTAACTTTGGGAGCATCTGGAAAATAACAGAGAAAGATATTTGTACATAATATAAAATGCAAGAACAGTAAAAAGAAAAGTATTTCATGCCACAAAGGCATGTGTCAGAAGTTATCATTTACCCCAGGAAAATGGGGACTGGACATGAGCAACTGTGGAATGCATCTTTCACTTTTGTGTTTAATTTGCCTGAAAAGGATTAAATGCCAAAGTCTTTCAAGTGCACTTCTGGGCACTGGTGACATTGTAATCAGTAACTATGATGGTCCCCTCCATCTCCCACAGGTGTTCTTTGCTGTGCTCGTTGGAGCTTTCTCCCTGGGCCAGGCAGCTCCCAACCTGGAGAGTGTGGCTAAGGCACGTGGGGCTGCCTACGAAGTATATAAAATTATCAATAAGGTAAATATCTAAGTATGTAAAGTACAAGCCTTTCAACCACACTTGACTTCCCCTCTCACTCTTTTTTTTTTTCCTTTTTGATATGTAACGAAAGCACTCTGAAGCCCTAAACCCCTGAACTCTATAGATGCCTACCACAGAAATCCATAATATTTCCATTTATACAAAGAAAACAGGCCCTTTATTTGTTACAATGAATGCTGGGAAACCTAGCATGTTTATCTGAGATATATGGTTGAGGTCTTTCTCTAGTATTAGACTTTCAGCTCCATCAGGAAAGTAGTAAGGCACTATACTAATTTTTTTTTAAAATGTGTGTGTGCAGAATTGCAGCTGAGCTGTGGTTTATTGTGTGAGGAGTTGGTGAGAAGGGGATTAGTATTGCTATTGAAAGTTGCAATAATAATAATCTGTAGTGCTGATGTTGCTATGAAAAAAGCTTTCCACGTTATTATCTTGGTCTTGCTGTGTTATGCAGCAATTGCCTATCTGTGCTTATAAAATACTTTAAACAAGTAGGACTAAAAAGTTCATGGAGAAATGGCTGCACCATTCCTCTTGATGTGAGTATAAAATCCTCCTGTACAGATTCCTGAGGGCCATGTTTTGGCTGCAACATAGTGCAGTTAAGTTCTGCAGTTAGAGATTTTCTGCTGTGAATTTTTCTGCTTTTGAAAGTGTTTTGCATTTATCAAAGTAGAATCCACAGTTACATGTTCCCCTGTATTCAGCATCCTGCGAGTAAAATGCAACAGCTCTGCAATGGTGAACTGCAGTGTAAGCCTGGAGCTGAGAAAGTAAAGAACAATGTATCTGGCGGAAATAACGGTTCCAAAAGTGAAATAATAGTAATATATTTTAAAAACCTCTTTCCAGAAACGTGTCATAGATAGCAGTTCTAAGGAAGGCTACAAACCAGACAAACTCATAGGAGAAATTGAATTCAGAAACATCCATTTCAGCTACCCATCCAGACCTGATGTTCAAGTAAGTGTTTGGTTTAGATTACTGTACTGAAATTCTTCAGCATAGGTCCATATTTTTATCTAATTCTGTTGTTCTTGAATACAAAATGCATTCCTGTTTTGGGGGATGGGGCATTATTTTTTCGCCAATAGTGCACAAAGCTCTAGATCTACTGTCACTGTCTGCTCACAATTCTCTTCTGCAGGACAAATCTAAGAATATGGGTTGTTCCTAGTCTGAATTTCTGTGAACAAGCACTCTGATAAATCAAGTAAGATTTTTCAAAATGTCTGTCATTAAAGTTTCCAGAGTTTAAACCGTTAAACCAGGAAGCTGCTTTTTGCCAGTTCCTTGGTTATTCAGAGTTGCTATGATATCCTGTGTAAAAAATTATCTGTGAGGTCAGCTTTACAACAATATGCTATCAAACGGATTGAAACATATCATCCTGAATATAC
Source organism: Dendrocincla tyrannina (assembly GCA_035047865.1). Classification (NCBI taxonomy): domain Eukaryota; kingdom Metazoa; phylum Chordata; class Aves; order Passeriformes; family Dendrocolaptidae; genus Dendrocincla; species Dendrocincla tyrannina. Next base: position 30,246,373 of record JAWWMP010000081.1, read on the forward strand.
ATTTGGAAATCAAAAGTTATTGCAGTCAGATAATAAAATTGATATTCAATAGACTGTGATGCCTGTTCTTTGCCAGTTCAGTTTTCCTTAGTGACCTATGGACATCATGCCATGGTTGTTTAATTATTTTCGTGGTGATGCAGTTAGTATGACCTCTCTGCCATATTCAACAGTTTGTAATCTTTTGAACACCTTGATAAAGGTGAAAGAAAAACAAATTTGCTGCTGTTGTTGCTTACTTGATGAAGAAGAGATTGGAATAGAGACTTCAAATTCCAACAATTAAAAGCTGGAAATACTGATTTATTGGCAAGAATGGGTAACTTCATATCACTGGCTATTTCTTCAGATGTCTCTTCCTACCTCAGTCATCTGATGTCTGTCCCATTCAGCATCACATCTGTTTCCAGGACACTGGAGCAGCTGAAGGGCAGAATTAGAGCAGGGCTTTCTCCCTAACTGAAGTTGGTGCAATGCATCGTCTGTCCCCTCTTGGATCAGAAATACGAGAATGGAGTCTTCACCCTTCTTCCTAAAAATGCTATTCAGTCCAATGAGCTGTGTCATGGGTCTGCATGCCAAATGGGAGGGAAATAAATATTTGGCATCCTTCCCAAATCTGAGTCAGTAGCTCTCTGTGGCAAGAGCATCACTGTTATTTAATAGAGCCAAAAGGAATCAGCAGAGGTATGTAGAAGTTACCCACAATCTCTCAAGGAATTGATGCAACACTGTATAATCTCCCCTGATCACATTAAACCAAATCAAAGACATCTAAGGAGTCTAGTTATTGCTGGTTTTAATCTAGCAACACCTTGCCTGATGAAAGAGTTAGAAATAGTCTGTTATGTGGTTGTGACTATTTGCATATGGAGATATTATGGTATCTAGACTATAGTTCTTTCTTGATAATGCAGGCACCAGGATATCAGCTTCTTGGAGTTACAAACCCTGCTGGATGTAATACAGGGAAAGGAGAGGACTGTTGCAACTATTTTAATCTCTCATTGCAAAAACATGTGTAGGCAAAATTATAAATCATTCTGGTATAAACAAGAAGAGTTCCCATAGCAGCCAAATATTTTGGCAGCTACAAAGCATTACTCATATATGACATGGACATCTTTTGAGGTAAAATGTTCCTAAATGTGAAAATCGCAACAACAATACCATTAATCTGTAACTACTCCCCAGGTTGCTGAGGCAGTTAAGAATAAAAAATGGGATTTACTAAGGGCTTTCCAGCAGTGACCTTGTCAGAACAGCCATTTGTAGTCTAAAAATAGAAGAAGGCAGGCCTGTTTCTCAGCAATAATGTTTAGCACCTGAAAAGTATTTTTTTGGTGAGATTCATAATCAAGTATTGTGCCACTGGCTAAGCATGGGAAAATGGAGGACAGCAGGAGAATGGAAGATACCAAGCCTGCTACCAGATCATAGAAACTGGAGAAAATGAACTATCAAGTTCAGAATACTGTGGCTGTGTCTGTATTAGTTGATTTCAGTGTGCTGGGGAATTTTCCCAGGCATTGGAATGCAATGGTCTCTGCAAGGGAACTCTTAAAATGTTTCTTGGCATGAACTTGGCCTGCTCCAGTTATCAATCTTTCCAAATAATTCCCAGGCTTGGTTTAGTAGCCAGAAGCATCCAGGGACTATTCCCAAAAGGTAGGTTGCATGTAGCCCTCCAGTTTCAAAACTAAGACCCTTCACAAGCACAGGTGCAGCCTTTTTCCTATCAGTGCTTCAGAATATTGTCAGTTACAATTAGCTTACTAATACTACCATACCTTCAGGCTGCAGCCCCCACTACTGCCTGGATTATTGCTAGTTATCTTGACTGACTGTTTTTTAACCAAACTTGTCAAACTAAGATATGTTTGTTTTTCCTTTATTCCAGATTCTCAAAGGTCTAAACTTGAAAGTTCAAACTGGGAAGACTATTGCTTTAGTTGGTTCCAGTGGCTGTGGAAAAAGCACTACTGTTCAGTTGCTGCAGAGATTCTATGATCCTGACCAGGGAGAAGTGAGTGTCTGTATGTGAACTGTAAAAACTGAGAGCTATGAGGGCTAGCCCAAGTCTCCCATATTGACTGAACCTTGTTTTCTGTTTTTACTGGATTTGACCATAACTCTGCATTTTGTGTATTTCCACAGTTTCAAATGAAATACCTTCTCCTGTTCGCTTAACTTCATTATTCTGCTCCTTCTTACAGTACTATGCCACAAATAGCAAATACCACAAGCCTCTGAATATATGCAAGATCTGAATTTAAAATAATTTTTATCAACAATTGACTTTTAAAGATCTGTAAACTTTTTTAAGCAAAGCAGAGCCAACAATGTTCTGCTGTATTTTTCTTCCTTTTCATTAAATATAAACTAAAACTTGGAGAGAGTTTTGCTATTTTAAATGGTTGTTTACTTGGCTCATTTTTTCTCTCTCTGCTAACCCACCGCAAAAGGTTCTATCATTATGCATTGTATATCTGTTTTACCACTAAACACTAAATCCAGTGAGTAAATGGTAAATACTTCTCATAAGAAATTTTCAAAGGAAAAAAAAAATATTTTTTTAAGGAAAATTTACTTTTTATTCTTGATATTTGAAGAATGCTACTTAGTTGCTACTGTTAGTTGAAAGTAGGTAAACTTTTCAAATATTAAACATTGAACTATCAGGGCATAATGTACCAATGTGTATCAACACATTTCTTAAACTTAGTTCATTCATAACATTCAGAACATTCTTGCTGTTCATTCTTGCCCCAGTGCCTCATTTTGCTGTGTCAATATTCATACGATGACATTGCAAATTATCTAGGTTAAAAATAACTTTCCCTTTCCTTTAAGTCAACTTGGACTATTTCTTTGATCTGATGTAAAGCACAGACACAGAGGCAATTGTGTAGCTACAACTGTGAGGACAGCAAAGTGGCATAGGGGCAGGAGAACTGGGTAAGAAGTATGCAAAGAAGCTGGGAAAGTCTCAAGCCAAGGGAGACAGGATGGTTACTGGGGGAAAACAAACAGACAAAAAAACCCAAACAAACAAAAAACACCAAAAAACCCATAGTCTTATATCTTCAGTTTGTGCTGTTCCTTTCCATTTTCCAGCTTGTGCAGTGGTACCTTCTCCCCAGCACAGTTTTCTACTAAAGACAGCAATTTTTTTCTCTTGACCTTGTAGCTGATACTCAAGTGAACTACTATTAATAGTTGCTTTACAATGAACACAGTGCATTTTCTCAACTTCTTTGACATACTCTTTTCCTCTCAGATTACCTTAGATGGCCGGGATATTCGGACACTTAATGTAAAGTGGCTAAGAGAAAATATTGGTATTGTGAGTCAGGAGCCTGTTTTGTTTGCAACCACAATTGCTGAGAACATTCGGTATGGCAGAGAAGACATTTCTGATGCTGAAATCGAGCGAGCAGCCAAGGAAGCCAATGCTTTTGACTTTATATCTAGACTGCCTGAAGTAAGTTCATGAACTTCTTTTGAGAGTAAAAATGGAAGGTCTGTTTAGTCCAGTGTCCTGTTTCTGAGGGGGAGAGCATGGGAATTTAAGATGTAGTATAACTTCCTAAATACTCTTATAGCCCTCTAGCAGTTTTCAATTTAGGGAGTTTTTCAACTAGATATTGTGCCTTTGGTTGCTGTCAGAGGACTTGTGCCTAAGTCTGGGAAAAAAATGTCAATGCCTTAACTCAAGAGAAAGGAAGCTTCACAGCTATATTGCCATCCCTAAGCATCTCATGAGGCATGGCAGGAGTTGGGCTTCTAAAGAGGAGATCCAGAAATCCAAAACTCTTTGTCAGGAGCTGTCTGTAAATTTGATAGGAAATGGGTGAACTGGGTGGAGGTAAATAAGCATTCTCTGAGCCAAGACCCTTTCTAGCAGCAAGGAGCTTTAACTCTTCTTCTGCCTGAGACTCACAGCTTTGAGCCCTTTATTAGCAGGTGCCTTATTCCTTTCAGGGTGGGGGTGGGAAGTGAGATCAGTCATTCAAAACACATCCTCATAAATGGATATGTCCTTCCTTTTGTTCTTGTGGTTTAAAAAAATGTGGGAAAAGTGCCCACCTGAGATTTTGTTTCAAATCCTTCTACTGCTTTAGAGAGCCTGGCCTCCCATCTCTCAAGCATGTGCCATTTATAACATGTCTGTTCCAAGGTTCCATCTTTTCAGAGTTATTTGGTCATTTTATTCTTGAAAGGCTGCATAATAAAAGACTGCAGTGGACTTTGAGACTTGCCACTTTTGAGTAAGTGACACAGTCAGTAAGAACCAAACCGTGGCTACAAGTGGGATGCCTCAGGTTCAGGAGGCAAGTTCACAGGTCCTGGTGTGTCCCTGTCATTCGAACCCTTTTGGAAAGGTAGGCAGTCCTCAGTAAATACAGAGGTACCTTTAACAGGCTTGTCTGAGAAAACCCAGGATTTGGAGTACTCTCTGAGGGGGCAGTAAAGATTATGTCTTTAAAGAACCATAAGTTCAAAGTTAGTCATATAAAGGATGCAGTGGGAGTAGGAGAGTTTGGCTAAGGGCTAGTTGGATGTATACAATTCCATGTTTGTTCTGCCTGTGCTCAACAAGCTGCCTCTTGGCTAGAAGCTGAGTGTTTACATTGCACAGAGGAGTGAGGATTTTCTTTGAGATGTCCCACAATTTCTGTTTTGTTCTCTCCTTCCTCAGAAATTTAATACCATGGTAGGTGAAAGAGGGGCTCAGCTGAGTGGAGGACAGAAGCAGAGAATAGCTATTGCCCGTGCCCTAGCAAGAAATCCCAAGATTCTTCTTCTGGATGAAGCTACATCTGCATTAGATACTCAGAGTGAATCCATAGTGCAAGCAGCTCTTGATAAGGTAGGATTCATGTTACTGAAACTACCAGCTGCTCTGAAAAGGTGCAACAACACTTAAGAAAAATGAATGTACAATTTTCAGTGCAGGATTCCATTGGAATGAAGGACACTGGAAAGCAAAATTTGGATGAATGATCAATTTCAGTGTTTTAACAGGGAGTTTGAACTATGAAAAATTTACATGGGCATCATGTTTCCTTTTTATGGGTTTTGGTTTTGCCTTATTGATAATTAAGGAGACAGTGGAACTGCAGCTTAGGTGTCCTGTGCTCCCTTTCTCAAATCATAATTGCTCATCTGCTGATCAAATGTTGGTGGCAGCTTATCATGTCAAGGTATGAGGACTGAATAGCCTTTTTCAGTTAGATTAATAGAAATATATAGATGATATTCCTAGTATTTGATCTTCATTGAATAATTGCTTCATCATTTTCAGAAAGCTCTTGGGATTTAGCCACTTTCTTTCTTTTCATAGACAGTGCAAACCTCAGGACAAAAGCAGAGCCAGTTACAAATATCTGAGTCTCTGCCCTGCCCCTGTTTTTATCAGCCCCACAGCTCGAGGGTGGGTTCTGCTCCAGAGCTGTCAGAGCTTGCACCCATGTCTCTGACCAGCACACAATACCTTCCTCACAGCCCTTTTTCATCAGCAGTTTGCACCAACGTGTAGTGGAACCTGAAGGCTCTGACTGAAAAAGCATTTTATGATTGGGCTCCAATGTTTTTTTCTTTTGTCTGGTATTTATTGTATTTTCAAAAATGAAGTGAAAAATCCTGCCTTACATTCCAGTAGTTATGCAGAGAGATACAAATTACTAGTATGACTCAAGGGAAATACAGAATTTGCCATTTTCATTGCCAGTCAATTTAAATCTGGCATAAAATGTAGCTGTTATATTCAAATGATTCTACTGATATTAGTATTGAGGTAACATGTAGATGCAAAAATAACGGTCACGTAATATAACTTGTATATCCATGATATAATTACTGCAGAATTTAGCACCAAAAGTTTACTGCTTCAGGTACAGTTTAGCTTTCTTCTGCATACTCTTTAATTTTATGATTAAATACTTACCTTTTCTAGAAGCTTATTGCTTCATTTAGTGCATAACATAGAGGGAGGTCACTCAGCTAAGTGGACTGTTTCATATAGAATTCCTCATCCTTCAGCGTGTTCCCAGAACACACCAAAATTAGCCCTGAAACATAGCTTAATCATCTTTTCACAGCTTTTTGATGTCTGTTAGTGTAGTCCCCAAGTGGGATTTCCAAATTTCTTTTCCACATCCCTGAGTGGAAAAAACGGTGCTAATATTTTTCATTATTTTTACAGCTGAAGAGCAGAAATATTAACCTCAGGAGTGCTCACTGTTTCTGGGCAGTCCTGTGCACCTGCTTGTAGTTTGCTATTTTTCAGATAACTTTGAATTTTTAGAGCGTTTTGCTTGTTCTGATCACAGCTCCCAGCTACAGCAGTAAAGGCTTTGTGTATTAGGGCACAGGCATGAAAGCCACACTGCAGATCTCCTGTGGCAGGCTTTGAGTGACTTGCATCAGATCCATGAGAACTTGATGGCAGGCATAGGGCAAGAATTCACACTTCCGTGAAAGCATTCATCTACTGCAGCTGCCCTCTTTTTCATGTCACTCTTTCTGTGCCTATATGATGTAAAAAGTAACTTCCAGCAGGCTCCTGGGCTACAGAGCATACTTGTTGCTTGAGGTCCCCTTGGATTTCTCCTCCTGCCTCTAAGCCACCATCTGCCCTAGGCATGAGGGGCAAGGGAAGCTGACCTCTGCAGCGGTTGCAAGCTGGCACATGTTAGTTTGCTGCATGAGGGCTGTGCGTGCCGCTGGTCTGCATGAGGGAGCTGGAGAGGGGTAGAACATGTAACCTGCTGGCTGGGACTTCAGCAGCTCTCTCTGCCAGATCCCAGCAGGATTATTGTCAAATTGACTCATTTCAAAAGACTGGGAGAGTGCTTTAGGAAGTGCCGCAAACCCATTTCTGACACCAGTTGTGCTCTACTCTATGCTTTCCTGCTAAGTCTTGTCAGAAATCATCACTTCCAAAAATACGCATGGACAGTATTTTAAAAAAATATCCATTTTTTAATATACTTGCTATCCTAGCTTTATTTTCATAAAGAGCTAACTTGTTCTCGCTGCGTTTTCCTCTCATCCTTGCATACATATGGAAATACTTTATGAGCACTTTAGCTCCAACAGTTCAAGTTTCATAAAAAGTCAAATAACCTCGTAGTCTTTAATACATGTGCTGCCTGTCTAAAAAGAATTAATGTGGCTTTCTGTACCTAAATTAGTCAAATGAAAGTGTCCTTAGACTGCTAGAGACATGAAAACAGGAAGAAAAAATCTTTGCTTTTAGAAGAGAGAAATATTTTATTGAACTTTTGATTTATTCTATATTACAAATTACTAAAATAACTTCAGTTTACTTCTGTGCTGTTTTCTTGCACATTTGTAAAGTGGAGGGGGTTTTGTGTTTCTGTAAGGCTCGGGCTGGACGTACCACCATTGTGATTGCTCACAGACTGTCTACCATCAGGACTGCTGACACTATTGCTGGATTTGAGAAAGGTGTCGTGGTTGAACAAGGAACACACAGTGAACTCATGTTGCAGAAAGGAGTCTACTATTCTCTTGTAACACAGCAAGTAAGGGCAAATTTATTTATTTTCTTTTTCCATTTCACAGAGTCGTGAATGATGGTAGGTGGAGCCATTCTCTCTCTAGCTCCTGCACATTGTCCAGCTGGCAGCTGCTCAGTCACTCTAGTCTGGGAAAAGACACAGGCTTGCAATTCTTGGGGGTTTCACCCGTAAGTGTTTCACATTTACAAAACCCAATATGTCAAAAACTTCAGTGAGTTGAAGGCACAGACTACATAACTATGGCATAACCACAGAGGTGTTGGGTTTCAGGTGGATTCCATAGACTACTTAAAAGATGGAAAAAAATTTAAGATCCAATAATTACTACTCTGCCATTGCAGACTGAAATAATGTGTCCTATAGGCAACAGTAATCCCACAACTGAAACAGCAGTATTCATGAGGAAAAAAAACTTACTCTTCTAATCCTGCTCAAAATGCCTTAAAATTGTATACCCTGAATTCTTACTAGGGTTGTAGCAATGATGTTCAAGATGATGGGACATCAGAAGATAGTGAAAGCACAGGGGCTGAAGAATATGAGGAAAACATAAATCTCATCGAAGAGCTGACTCTTCAAGATCATTTTGAAGAATCTGTGATCTCTGGGAGAGGCAGCATTCGAAAAAGATCCAGCAGATACAAGAGCAAGAAGTCTTCATCTAAGAAGTTCTTTGTAAAAAAGAAGAAAAAGGAACTGGAGGTTGGTGTTAAAATTTCGCTTTAGAATTTTAATGATAACATAAAAAAATGGAAAACAGTATAAACAAAAAGTACATAACTTTGCTTTTAGGTAGCTGACTGCCATGCAACCTTTACTGTGGTGGTAGTACAGTCAGTACACACCAGATTGAGTATTTGTCCTAGGAATCTGGGGACAATAATTTGTTTTGCCAAAAACCTTCCTTTTAACACTACTGAGTTAGGATAGAACTGGAAAAAGCTTGTGCTGTTGATTTATCATGCTTCATATAATGAACTGTATCATTTCAGTGTCAATGTTTTAATTCTCTCTAATTAAAACTAGTTGTGAGATTTCATTTGCAAGATTCTTTACTCCCTGGTACACACTGTTGCAAGTGTTGGTGGATAACGTAAATCCCTGCATACCAAAATTCAAGGCACTCTTAAGTATCATACTACATTTGTGTCAAATAAAAAAAAATAATCACAACACTAGTATTTTCAAGAACATTTTAAATAAAAGATCCATTATTCTATCTGTTTTAGTATGTGCTCCAGTTCTGGAGGGGTTTTTCCAGATAAAATAGTTGACAACTGTCATACATAAATAAAAATCATATACAAAGGTCAGGTTTTAGAAACAGAACTTTGTTTTGTCAAAGTTGAGTAAAACTTGCTCAAGGCATCAATAAGAACAGATTTCTAATGGATTCTGGATCAGACTTTGGGTAAGCAGCTCAACAAACTTGATTTAGTTTTTTTCTATTTTGCACTACATGAACTACAGCACTTTTTTTTTTTTTTCATGACATGTATTGGAATAGTTGCTTGCTGTATTTTGGTGGGCTTTTTTTTTTACCTCATTTCACGAACTTTGAAGTGGAGAAATAAAATATAAATTCCAAAGTAAACCCATGAATCCTTTTAAATCTATCCATATTAGGATCTCACCTGTAATACATCATCTAATTATTTAAAATACTTACAGAAGCCTTAGTATAATTTTTTCTCTATAGATGTTCCTTCTCACTAAAATATAGCTTCTAGCTAATACATATTTAAAATAGAACAAAGAGGTTGGACCCATTCCCATTATCACATAAAGTTATGCAACTTCAAAAGATACTTTTTGGCTCTGTATTAATACTGTTTAAGACCTCAGAGGAAGTAGTGGGTGTTTATGCTTAATACTTCAATATTCATCACATTCAGAAAAATTAAGAAGTAAAGCATCCAACACTTGTAGTTATTACAGAAAGAACAGCTCACTTTTATATTTGAGGGTTAGCCACCCTCATTCAGCATCTGAAACATGGGATAAAATAACCAAGAAGCAAGAGCAACTTGCTTGTAATCCTGACTAATATTTTGTTTCATTTCCAATGTTTTCATTTTTTGCTTTTCCAGAATTCCCCTTGTGGAGGCATAGGCATTTGAATAAATTCACAAAGCACGACAGGACACCTTTTGTACTTTCAAAGCAAATACAGGCTAACTGACTCATATGTGCCTCTTTCATGCTTTTGGTAATGATGCATAGGCTATAGTTTGCAAAAGAGAAAAATGACCTCTCTACCTCAATTGTACTTCTGCCAGCCCACTAGCATTTAGCTGAACTGGAAGCATCTTTCCTGTGCTCTGAACAGTGAGACTTTCAGTTCTTTATAACAATTGCAGTGTTGGTTGATGTTCACGGTGACCAGTCCTATCTGACTTATCAATTAACTGTCCCAGCCCTTCTCCCCTCACCACTTAGACTTTTATTAAGTTTTTTGCCTCCAAATTTTTACAGTGCAGTTGACATTCTAGGATATGAAATGGCAACGCATCAGATCTCCATCATGTGTGCTCACTCTGAGTGCACAAAGAGGGTTTTCAGCTGCTTACTAAGACAGTTCACTGCTCAAAGCCTAATGAGCCCCAACTGTCTGGGGAGTTTTATACTCTGCAACTTTCCAAGGAAAACTTGCAGCTTTTTACTGATTCTTTTCTTTTAGGAGGAAAATCTCCCTGATGTGCCTTACTTAAGAATCCTGGCTCTGAACAAACCTGAGTGGCTCTACATACTGCTGGGAGTGTTTGCTGCTGCTGTCATAGGTGGGGTCCATCCTGCATTCGCTGTTATATTTGGGAAAATAATTGGGGTAAGTTTTTTGGTGATTGGTTATTTTTGGTTGGTTGTTTTGTTTGGGGGTTTGGGGTGTTTCAGTTTCTGGATTTGTTTTATTTTTGTTTGGGGTGGTTTTTTTTTAAGGAAATGAGCATTACAGTCCTGAGCTTCCCTCACGCTCGACCATTCAGCCAGTTCTTCCGGTGTTAAGTCTCTGGATGGGATTAACTTGTATAAATGAATCCACTGAAAAATGTTAGAGGGATCCTCTAGAGGTGCAGCATGGTGGAACTGCATCTGACTAGCAGAGGAGAGGAGGAACGTTGATGAAGCTGGGGTAACAAATTAGTGTGATGTAGGTTAAATAGAAAGCTGTCTTCTAGTCCTCAACAGAAAGTTGACTGCAGACTGATTTCAGGAGCTAGGATACTTGCTAAGGGAAATTAAAGTAGACAAGCTTCTTGAGATGAAGGCTGGTTTATGTAACTGACACTTGTCTATGTACTCATTTTTGTGTTTTTATTTTTTTCCCCTCACATAGGCTTTTCAAGAAAGAGATCCAGTAAAGAGGAGTAAAAACACTTTGGTACTTTCTTTAATATTTCTTTTACTTGGAGTGATTATCTTAGCAGCATACATAATCCAAGTAAGTGTCACTACGCTGAAATATTAAAAGATCTTAATTCCCCATCAGACTGCAGGTATAATGCATCAGTGGAGTCTGAGAAGCAAAACACCAATCAGAGCTTACAAAAATATGCAGAAGTGCCAGGGTTCTTTCTGAGATATGTGGGGTTTATGGTTGTGTTTACTTAAAGACATATGTCTATATTTGCTCTTGGTTTAAGTAAGGCACTGAAGGAAATGTGAATTCAGCATGATTGAAATCAAAGTTGAGGGTCTGGCCTTAAAAGTCAAAGTTAATACTGACATTTCTCACTGACAGACTATAGGCTCTTGCCAAAGTAAGTATAAAATAGACTCTGTCCATAGCAGATGGTGCTTTCCGTACCATCAGATAAACTCCATTTGCTGTTCTCTTACGACTCCATTACAGATTGCAGGAAACAGTTCATGCCCATTGATGCCCATATCATAAAATCCATTGGAATGACTGCTGTGAGTGAATGTCTCTGGTAGCAGTCAGAGTAGGGAGGCCAATGACTGGATTAGGTTGATTTATCTTACAGTGTTTCTGGGACATAAGAATAAGGTATTACAGTGAAGCTTCTGCCTGCTTTGCCATGTTGCTCCCTTTCTGTGGGAAAAGAGTTTTAGGTTCCAGGTATGTGAATGGTGCTTTTCCCAGGACACAGTGGGGTGTAGGAGGCTTTTTGGGGTAATTACTTTTGTTGTGCAGATTTATTAACAGTTACAGCATCAGATGAGAAAGTGTGACTCTTTTTCCTCCCTCAGGGATTCATGTTTGGGAAGTCTGGAGAAATGCTAACAATGAGACTGCGCTCTTTGTCCTTCAAAGCATTACTTCAGCAGGTATGAATTATGTAGCTAGGGTATCAAGAGAGCCAGGTGTCTTTTGCAGAATGTTACAAGATACATGTTGTGTTCGAACTGTGTGGTCTGGAGAAAAGAAAACATACATACTTCTCTTTTACCACTAGCTTAGGAAAAAGTACAACTCTTCAGAAAAATCTCCTATTGCAATTTCCTCCCATGTGCAATTTGGCTGAACGCTGCTACTGCAGATAGTCTAATTTTGAAGGAGTGTCACCGCAAATGTGCATATTTCAGGGATGCTAATAGGCACACAGTGTGCAGCTGTCTGTGTGTGCAACAATGACCAAAAGAGCTTAATCTTCTTTTGCTTGGGTGGTTGCGATACAAGTATGTAATATATAGATGCAAGTCTAATCCATTTGGTTTATATTTAGATACATACTGTAATCCGTAACAAATAGAAAATCTGGTAATTTTTACCGAAAAAAAGTTAAATTTTCCTGTTACCCATGAAAGAATTAAATTATTTGTTAAACCCATCCTTTTAAATTGTGTGATTTTGTTACTTGCTTGGAAGTTTTGAGTATCACAGAATACTGTGAATGCATAACTTGGCACTCCACACACCCACTGGGGACAAGAACCTGTGTGTTCATAGAAACATCTGAAAGGGACTAGAAGACAGTTAAATGGCAATGAAAAAAAACACCTGCCATAGCCTTTGGAGGTAAAAGGGCCTCATTTTCTTTCAGTATGTACAAATCCTTGTGGGTCCTTTTCAACTCAGGAAATTCTACGATTCTATGGTTGATGGAATAATTTGTAAGAAGTGTATAGTAAACCTCTAAAGGCCCAAGGAATCTCTGAGTGAAAGGGGTTTATAATAAAAGTTTCAAAATATGCACATTCAGGAAAATATCCCAGCTGATAACACTTTGATTGTGAACAATTAGATGTTCTCAATAACACTTTTTAAGATTTTTATTTTAGTTCACTTGAGAATGCTGCCTACAGAGAAAAGAATATTCAGTTAGTCATCATGACTTGTACTTTCATGTCATTTTTGAACGAAAACTCAATGTCTTTTTGTACAGGAGATTGGATGGTATGATGATCAAAAAAATGCTGTTGGTGTTTTGCTCACTCGTCTTGCTACAGATGCTTCCCAAGTCAAAGGGGTATGTTGATTCTTTTTTTTCTGTGTGCTTTTAAAGTATTTTTTTTCCTTAAAAATATTAATTGCCATTGTCAAGGGACACCAAGATTATTTCAGAACTCAAGGTAGTAAACCTACCACACAGGCTGGTACATGCATTTAGATAACGTCCTGCAGACATATTGAAAGTGGTTTCCCAGCTGATAGTTTACAAGAACTGTCAGAAATCCAGCAGATGTTCATCTGCCTTTCATGTTCATCCCTGAAAGTCTTGAAACTAAATATATAATAACTGTAGACCCTCTCACCATGCAAAGTGAAATCTGCATATGTGCTTGAACCACAGTCACTGAACACCAGGTTTTTACACCTTATGGTGGGTGTCATCTGAGTACCCTAAAGAGGTTGCATCTGCGTAGGATGCAAATCCTTACTGACCTCACTGAAAAGAGTTGTTCCTTCCATCACCACAAAATTTGCTTTACTAAAAACAGATCAAACAGTAAGAAATACCCTTACATTAATAAGGAACACCAGGGAAAGCAATGGCCAAGGAAGGCAATGACTCAAGGTGCTGGCATGGGAGAGGTAGCCATTGGACACTCTCAAGAGAATATGGCAAATTCTGTACAGTTCCTCCAACTGTTCACATCAGCAAACCCTGATAATCTGCCAAACACCTCTTTATTCCCTTCTCTTTGTGGGTGGTGATGGAATAGAGGATGGGACAAATCACTGCAGGACTTGGGGGGAAAAGTTTACTAGTTTGTTTAAGACGTCTTTTCCCCCCCCCTTTAAATTTGTACATCAAAAATTCTTTAATCCATACATTTTTCTGTTTCCATAGACTTTTGTTTCTCTCTTGTCCTCCTTTATGGGCTTGAAGTGAGAAAATAGTCTTCGTCAAAATTTAGTCGTTTTTGTCTTAAATTTTAAAAGTTTCAATTTGTTTTGGTGGCACTGAACTATTTCACCCTGTCAGGGCAGTAGCAAGGAAGGCTGCACATGGTCCCTAAATTAATTGTTTTTTGTAAAGGCATGAATTGGTCTTCAAAGCTATTGTCTCTGGACTGCTACAGAGTGTCAGTAAGTCAGTACTGTGCCTCCTGGCTGATGTTTCCAAATCCATCTTTATGTGCAGCCCCTAGAACATATGGCAACAATTCACTTTGGCATTGGTTTAGTTATTACTATTTTAAATTTTATTGAAAAAGAAAAGCCTTTCCAGGGTAGGAAAGTCTTTGGCAAGATAAAGAATATTTGCTTCCTGCCCAAGGATTTTTGTTTGTTTTCCGTCATGACAAATTTCGGAAGACGAACTATTTCCACAGGGCTGTTTGCAGAACTCTTCTCTGCAGATTAGAGCCCACCCTGATGCTGGATGCTAGTCATCTCTTGTCCTAAAAGGTTTTTGATGAGAAGGTTACACCAGCTGGGAGAGATGGGAGTTCTTCAGTAGCAGTTAATCTTTTCTACTCGTTATCCCACTGAGATAAAGCATTTCTGCATGGTGGCCAAATTCATATTTTTTTTTTCTCTAAGAACCCAACCCAAAGTGCAGCAATTGAGAACCTGAGGATGAGTATTTTCCACCACTGTTAGGGTGGTGGGTCAATGGATGGCTGTTGTTATAACCCAGCCCCCTTGCCCAAATGCTGGACACCCAACTACCAACTTGCTCTATTGTGACACTGGTCACAGTCTCCTGTGCCTTGGGTAGTAGTCCCAGATACATAATGTATTAGACAGCTGTCATGACCAACTCCAGAGGCTACTTTAACAACTCTTAAAGGCCTGAATGCTGTCAGGAATGAGGAATCTCTAGGAATGCTTACATAAATAGATGCATAATAATACACAGACCACACATACTTTCATTTTCCAGCTGAACCTTTGACCTTGACTGTATAGCAATTTGAAGTGATGATATAAGTAATGAAAGGAAAAATCTAATGACAAATATGTGGGGGGGTTCTGGGGTTTTCTTAGGCAACCGGAAGCCGACTTGCACTGATGACTATGACTGTCTTTACCCTTGTGACTGCCATCATTATTGCATTTGTATATGGCTGGCAGTTAACTTTGCTTATCCTGGCCTGCATTCCTTACATTATTGTTACACATGCTATGAGTGTGAAGTCCATGTCCGGTCATGCTGCAAAAGATCAAAAAGCTTTGGAAGAGGCCGGAAGAGTAAGTTGTTCAATTTTAATGACAGGGTTACGGTGTGAGATCACTTTTAAGGACAACATTGTAGTTATAATATAGCTGACTCAATTGTTCAAGATAGATGAAGTGGGGAGAGGGGACAAGACAGGGTGGGGGTTGAGGGGAATGTTTATACATCCTCAAGAAAAGCAAAACATAGATTACGCAAACCATCTGTAAATTAGGCAATAGAAATGCATTTGAAAGCTTCCACAGTGGATTTTTGGACAGTGACAGCTGTGGCAGTAGCAGCCCCAGCATTGATGGGCCTAGGGTGAGCAACATAGCTCTGCACTGCTCTGCTGCAGCCAGAAGCATTGCAACCTTGATACCTTTTTATTCTGTCATGAAGGCAAACCATTAAAGCACTTGGGAGTTTCAGGGTAGTGTCTTCATTCACTTGATAGCACTCTTACAGGAAACAGAAGCAGTCCATGCAAAAGAGCAAGCTGTGTCTGGGTGACTGACTCTTACTTTATTAAGTTGGATTTAATTCATCAGGGCCACAAGCCATGGGTTAGAGCAGATGCTGCTGAATGCTTTCAGTGTACTGCCCCAAGGTTCTGAACTCAGATACGTTGTTGGCTTCAGCCCCCACCATGTCTCACAACTATGGGGTGAATAATTTCCTTGCTTGGGGCTTTCCTTCACCTGGGAATAGACCTTGGTCTTCTCTGTTAAGCAAGCACTTTCTGATCTAAACCAATAAATACTAGAAAGGAGATCAAGTGTTTAGGAGGCATGTTGTCGATTGCAGCTGCAAGGGTTTACATCATATTTGTTTTATCTCCCAAATTAGATTTCAACGGAATCGGTTGAAAACATAAGAACTGTAGCTTCACTGACCAGGGAAGAAGCATTTTATGAAAAATATGTTGCTAGTTTGAATGGTCCATATAGGTGGGATTCTTTTTATCTTTAACAATTCTTTCTTAATACTCTTTACATGGCATATGTGTTACAGAATACTGTGTCTGCATGTGTATGTCTACAATATAGGACATATCTTCACTCCATTTCAGTGTACTGCATTGATGCTACTTAACTCAGGAACTGACAGTTCCACCACACCCTTTATAACATAAATAAGTTTATTCTCCTCATATGACTTTGAAACCTTGAAATCAACTTCATATGTTTCCCTATAGTTTGACCCACTACATCCCACTGACTTGTCTTTACTGAATTGCATTTGAGTCACCAGGGATACAAGATTTTTCTTGCTCCATTTTTTTTTTAAATAGCCCAAAATCTAATTTGTTTCTTTACTCCTCCAAAGTAACTAATGTAAAAGAAGGAATTGAAATCAATGTACTGCAATCTGTCCTCAGCCAAAACAGTGTTAAAATTCAATGTCTAGTGAAATAGTAATAGCCCAGATTTGGGCAGGACACTAGGCTAGACTGTCACAGGTCTCTGGTTTACAGCTCAGACTAGAAAGGAAGACTCCCTCTTCCTCATAGAGCATCCTAAACAATGAGGGCCAAGAGTCCTCCAGACTCTGATTTGGTGTGTGTTCAATTAGCTATAGAAAATGAAGCTTCTCCAGAGGGTTGGGTTGAAAAATGATGGCTTATTCTGGATCTTTATGGGGATATCCAGCATTACAGCCCCTCTCCGAATCAGGATGAGATGGCTCTGCTCAGATGGGATGACCTGGTAGAATCCCACAAGGGGGCTCTTAGACTGGCTGGGAGCCTGCTTATTTTTTTAATAAAATGGGTCATATGGGATAGTTGTCAATTTGTTTTACTTTAACTGCTCTGGTGACCTGCCTGGCTATAAAAACAAAGGAAAGGGATTTAAATTAACATAACTGAGGATTAAAGATCTCACTGCTTTTTGTCCTAAGAGCAGTTCTGTGTCGTGAGGCGGTGGGGAGTGGGGTGCTTTTCGAGGTCTGGCAGAGGTTGTTGTGAATGTGTGTGTGTTCTGGGATGACTTGTGTTTTCAAGAGGTGAGCTGTATTGCTTCAAAACTTTTAATACAGAAGTCTGAGTATCCTCCATTGTCTGCTGTTTTTCTTTTATGAGTTATTATTTATAGAAAGTTTCTTTATTTTTCAGAGATTCTCTGAAAAAATCCCCTTTCTATGGACTTAACTATGGAGTAGCTCAGAGCGCAGAATACTTTATTAATGCTGCAGTCTTCAGATTTGGAGCATGGCTCATTGCTAATTGCCTGAGCAACTTTGAAAATGTATTTATGTGAGTATACTTGTTAAAATACAAATATCCCAAAATCAGTGCATGGGATAGCATTTTCAATGCATGCAAATTATTTTATCAAATTACAGTGGTAATGAGGCATAGAGATTGAGGAACTCAGTCTGGTTGGAAGTATTCTTTGTGTATAAAGGCTGTTTTGGGGAAAGGTGAATATATGGGCAGTGAAGCAGCAAGAGTGAGCAGGCAAGCTCAACACACCTACTCTGGAGGAGCCTTTGGCCTTTGATGGGCCTTTGAGGCAGAGGGTATTACACAGAGAAGTGATATGATACCACTGTTCATCTGCAGAGTAGCTGTGGGAACAAATAGAACTCCCTAATACTGAATGACATTTTGGGCTGTGGGAAGCTCTGGAAATGCCATAACCTAAAGATGCTAAAAAATTTTATCATGAAGGTTTGTTTTACACATGTAGAAATGAATGCATTGTTCTACCTGAAATGAATCATGCTTTGTCTTTTGCCTTTTAGAGCCTTCTCTTCTGTCATATTTGCAGCTATGAATGTTGGTCAGTCTGCGTCTCTGGCACCAGACTATGGCAAAGCTAAAGTGTCAGCCCAAAAAATCTTTCAACTTTTAGACAGAAAACCTCTAATTGACAGTTACAGTGAAGAAGGTGAAAAATTGGTAAGCATTGGGGCTATTTTGGCATGAGGTTTTGAGGGATTTTAGGATTTGGTTGGATTTTGAGGGTGATTCTTTTGGGAGGGGGTCTTTTTTCAGAAAAAAAATGTTGCAATAAACTAATTATGGTTTATTGTCTGCAACTGTATTCATAGCTTTATAGTTTTTAGAGTGTCACAAAAGATGACAGACAAAGTTAGAGTGACCTAATTGTGGCCTGAAGAGAGTCTAAAAGAAAGATGGAGTGAGACTTTTTATAATAGCATGTAGTGACAGGACAACAGGGAATGGCTTCAAACTGAGAGTAAGTTTAAATTAGATACTAGGAAAACATTCTTCACTCTGAGGGTGGTGGGACACTGGAACAGGTTGCCCAGGGAAGTTGTGGATGCTGATCACTGGAAGTGTTCGAGGCCAAGCTGGATAGACCTATGAGCAACCTGGTCTAGTAAAAGGTGTCTGTGTCCGTGGCAGGGGGATTGGAACTAGATGATCTTTAAGGTCTTTTCCAACCCAATCTGTTCTGTGAAAAATACAGATGTTATATAAAATAGTGGTACTCTCTCATTTAGGAACCATACTGTTTCTGGGTTTCAGTCAAAAGTGTATAGTCTGTAAGTCAGTTTTGCTCTAAATAAAGAAAAAAAAAAACTCTTTATTCTACTGATCCACATCTTAAATGGTTTCAGTAAAACACTGATAACGCCAGTTCCAATTAAAGTTGCATTCTCTTTGTAAGAGTTTGTAGGAGAAATAAAATACAAATGCATTATTCTACTTTGTAAATGAGATAGACTAGTTCCTTTAGAGACAGAACATTTTTGACAAAATTCATCCTATTGCAACAGTGGAAGTTGTTATAAGTAAAAATGTGTTCTTGTGAAGTCAAAATGAACTTAGTGAATAATTTGTCTTGCTCTAAAGTTGGAGAGGAGTGGGTGGGGGAATGACACAACAAGGGAAAACCAACAACAATGAAAGTAAAAAAAACACACCCAAAAAATCCACAAAAAACCTCACCTTTAATCCAAAATTTTCATTAGGGAGGCCGACCTCAGCACTTGTCAAATTTCTGCATGAAATGTTTCCATTTATATGCTCTAGAAGGATTGCATTTGCACATTCAGGTTAATCTAAGTTTAAAAATAACTTCCCATGTAGGTTTCAGATGGTAGCCTGTTCTTCAGAAGCCATGATTCAGTTCCTATAACTTTAAGCTTATATACAGGATTTTCAGCCTTTAAAGTTCTGAGCACACTTGCATATCTTTGAAACAAGGTTCTCTGGCACAGACACTGTGAAAGACTTGGCAGAAGGTCTCCAGTAAAATAAAGCTTAAGTGGAAGCATTTCTAGTATATACTAGACTTGAATACCAGCAATGCCTGTGACTTCAGCAAAGCAAAGCTTTGAGCCCGTTAAATTAGGTCATCACTTGCTGTGAGAATATTGTACTAGCAATGCTGCAAGTATGTACAGGGCTGGCTCATACCCCTGAGAATAGGAGAGACAATTGCCTCAGCATGTTGTTCCACTTGTCCTTAAATATCAGCCTCGCTAAAATGGATAATTAACAACTATCAAATCTTTTAAACACAGCTTGTCCTTCATGCTAGTGAATTACCTACTGAAGAATTTAGCTCTGCTATCATAACCTCTGATTTTGACCTTGTGTTACATTC
The DNA here is from genome assembly GCA_035047865.1 of Dendrocincla tyrannina. Lineage (NCBI taxonomy): Eukaryota > Metazoa > Chordata > Aves > Passeriformes > Dendrocolaptidae > Dendrocincla > Dendrocincla tyrannina. The sequence continues at coordinate 30,266,071 of JAWWMP010000081.1, forward strand.
ACTCTAATTGTGTTACCTGCAGTGTGAGATCAGGAAAGCAAATTACAGAGTTTATATCATAAGTAGAACAGCCTCAATTAAACGTTAGAAATGAAAAATACAAATGTGGTTTATTTGTCTAATGATATTCTTTTCAAAGGTGAAGTGAAAAAATAGGTACAAGACAGGCAGAAAACTCCTTCTCCATAAGGATCTAGTGACTTACATCTGCAGATCATCCTATAATTAATGGTACTACACTTAGTTCAATATATAATGTAAAAGGACTTAAAAAGTGCTTTTGAAAACACCCTCCCAAACTTTCTCAGTTCTCTCACTTTAATAACCAAGTCTTAGCAAGTATTGTTATATTTAAAACTAATAAGCATTAATAGGAGCATGTGAACTCTCTACTGCTTTTCAGAGCCATTTTGAAGGCAGCATTGAATTCAGAAACATCCATTTTGTATATCCAACAAGGCCAGAAGTTCAAGTTTTGCAAGGACTCAGTGTGAAGGTTAACAAAGGACAGACTCTGGCGTTAGTAGGAAGCAGCGGCTGTGGCAAAAGCACATCCATTCAGCTCTTGGAGAGATTTTATGACCCTGTGGAAGGACAAGTGGTAAAAATAGACTTGTGTGGCTATTAATAACAATGACATCTACAGGACTCTCTATCTTTCATAGGCATTTGACAATCCTGACAGTATCTCTGTTGAGATTCCTTTTTTAGAGGTGTGGGTTACTGTGTCTGTGGCTCCAGTGGAGTTGCTGACAACTCCAAAATCCCTGTCATTGCTTGCCCTGTGAATTTGCCCACATATACCAGCTCTGGCACCTGTCTTGATATGCTGTGCAGGCTCAGGGTGCAGATCTCAGCAGGGAAAGGAATGACCATGTCAATCTGCATTGCTTCCCCAAGGCTGCTCCCACCCTGGTCACATGGGCATAACATTTATGTCTCTTGCTTGTCAGTGTAAGTTTTCTTGCCAATATGAATTCACAAGTTAGGGAGATGATAGATACATGCTTCAGATAACACAAATGTAATCTCACATAGATGTTACTGTGTCACCATCAGAAGGTCACAATGGGCTTTTTGGTGCAATCACTTAATGAGGATAGAAAGTCCAAGATTCAGTTAAAGGCCTACAGCTGAGAATATTTATTGTTGTATGTAGCTTCTTGAGGGCCTGGCTTTCCTTTGAGCTTCTTGGGGTCAGTAGAGCTGGAAGGACTGCAAGAACAGTGTGTAATCTGCATATTGTTTCCATCTGCTGGGAAATGAAAGCAAAACCACACAAATTAAAAACTAATTAAAGGAAGTATTTCATCTATTCTGCTGGTTCTTTTCCATTTTGCATGCTAAAAATTGACTTGATTTCATCTGTGAATCTAACACGTAATGGACTTCCTCTTACAATTCATGTTTTCGTGTTTACAGCATGTATCTGTGGATGAGCTCTGTAGCCAGCTTGGCATCATGTTTCTGTTGCTTTTTCTAGCTAGCAGATGGATTTGATACCAGATCTCTGCATTTGCAATGGCTGAGGTCCAGACTGGGCCTGGTGTCACAGGAGCCCATTTTGTTTGACTGCAGCATTGCCGAAAATATTCGATATGGAGACAACGGTAGGGTGGTTAGTCAGGAGGAAATTGAAGAAGCAGCTAAAGCAGCAAATATTCACGCCTTCATTGAAAAACTGCCAGAGGTGAGAGACAGTGATCTTCTCTTCACAGTGAGATCAGATATTTGGAATGATATGGAGAAAATCTAGGTAGTGCTCACTGACATAGATCAAATTAACAATAAACACTTTTGTTTCCCTTAATAAGAAAAAGTATAAGATTTATGTTTTAAAATGTTAGTGTCTTTCAAGCTTAAAATCCTTTTTATGTCTAATAAAAGGCCAATGGTTCCACTAATATAGTGGTAAACAAAACAGAATATTTTGGGGGGTGGAATAAGAGGATGCTCTGTGTACAAATAAGAGCTCATAATTTATTTTATATATATATATATTTTTCCTTTGACAGCAGAAAGTTCTTAAGTTACTGAGAAAGAAATCTTATTTTTCTGAAATAATTTAGTAAAATGAAGTAGCCTACTTATAATCAAAGGGACATGCACAGGGAGTGTTTCTTAATAAATTCAAAGGAGCAATAAATCAAAAGTGGATGACATCACATTTGACCTTCATGCCTGCCAGGAATTTGGCTCTAACAAGGAAAAATATAGTTAGTTTGTTAGTTTGTTAGATAGTTTGTTTTCACTGTAGTCCTGTGTACCTGAAAATGATGTAATGATGCTGAAAAATATTTCATCTTTACTACTACTAATGATGTTTGGGATTCTTTATTCACAAGCAATGCAGGATCAAGTTCTTCATGTATGTATGTCAGTTAGCATTAAATCTCTAGTTACTCTTATGGTCATGTGCTCTGTGGCCACCTCAGTGCTGTATCACTGCGAGTACCATTCAAGGTGTATGCCCATCTTTGGAGGAATAAATTTTCAGACTGGGTATAAATGTGTGTGGCTGTATGTATAACTGCTTATACTAGAGATGTTTATAAAGCCCTGGCTTTATTAAAACCACTTGCACTAGTCTTTCAAGATGGAAATAACTAATAACTTTTAGCCATGCACAAAATTTTACTTTTCTAATCTTCCTTCTCTAAGAGTATTCACAGGTGATCTTTTTTATTTTTTAACATCCAGAAATACAATACCCGGGTGGGTGATAAAGGAACACAACTTTCTGGAGGTCAAAAACAAAGAATAGCAATTGCCCGTGCTCTGGTCCGTAATCCTGCTGTTCTGCTTCTCGATGAAGCTACCTCTGCTCTTGACACAGAAAGTGAAAAGGTGAGTAATGATTATTATGTGAAATATTTATGTCTATGTACATGGCTAACCACTTTCTGTAGAATAAAATTAATGGAAGTGTGTTACAAATGCGCAACTGTGAAACAAGAAGGTAGGTGTATCACGGTAGCTTTTCCACCTGAAAGCTGTGAATTGAACTACACTAGGAAGCTGTTACATCTACTAAATAAACAAGTAGAAAAAATCCCAAAACTTTGAGTATAAAACACCATGTGGAGCTGCTAGTCCTCAGCTCTCTTCCTATTAGCTGTGTTTGATGGTAAATACTGAATCTGTGTTCTGAGACAAGCTGGAAGACCAAAAACCCACTTCTCTGTGTCTCATGATTGTGTGATCAGCTCACTGACCTCAGTGAGAAATACTGTTGAGTAAGGGTCTCCTGTGTGCACTGACTTGTCTATCTGTGGGAGATGTATTCAAGTGATAACCGAGTAAGAAATCAAATGTAGTATCCATGACAAGGTGCTAACAGCATTTTCATGATATCTGTATGCAGATTGTCCAGAAAGCTCTGGATAACGCCCGGCAAGGTCGAACCTGCATCGTCATTGCTCATCGCCTGTCAACTGTGCAGACAGCAGACATCATTGTGGTGATCAAAAATGGCAGGGTGGTTGAGCAGGGCACCCACAGCCAGTTACTGGCAAAGGAAGGACACTACTATGCCCTTGTAAATGCACAAGTCTCTATTTAGTATTATTTGCAGAGTTTTTATTTTTTTAATGGGAGGACACGAAGAGCCCTACAGAGGGTTAACATAATTGGCTGTGTGTGTTGATGAAGTAGGGACTGTGTGTTGCAGCCTGGTTGTTGCATCCATCATAGCCCTTGACCCACATGCCCAGGGGAACAAGCAGTGCATGCTTGCAGAAGGTGCACAGAGCAGTCCTAGGGGCTGAATGTGCTGAGCAGCTTGGGGTGTCATGTGATTTGGAGAGAACTAGACCTGAATTAGTCTCATCCATACCACAGCTTAGGTGGACACCCTGCTCTCACTGTCCCTCCAAACCCTGGCCCATATCAGCTGCCACAGACCAAGGCAATACCAGAGAATGATGGTGATTAAACATCATGAATAAACAACAATCTGGTGCTAGTATTTGTCCTTTTGGGCTTCTTCACCAACCCGATGCAGTTATAAAGTTGTCTTTAGTTAAAAATGACTGCCAATTCTTACTGACAACTGAGATTGCAAATAAAAGCATTCGTATTAAATTTAAAGAGACGGGGATGGTTATGTGGGTTTGTTGTGGGGTTTTCCCCACTTTATACCACATTTGTGGTATTACTGTGCTTCACACCTTTCTTGGAGATTCAATATTCTGTTTCAGACTATAATTGTAATACTTACAAGCTTTCCGTTTCAAGATAAATTGAAATAAAAGATACCATTGTTTTGCTTACTATTTTTCAAATACAGACCTAACAGTTTAATCATACTTTGCATTCATCGGGGTAATTTCAAAAGTCTTGTGGGGAAGCTCAGATGGCTTCTTTTGGAGTGGAGTCATGTCAGCCATAGAAATCACTTTTCTTTAAAATTTAAAAAAAAACCCAAAGGACGTGGTTTTCAATATGAGATCCTTTATTTTGAATAGACATGGTACTTAAGGACATGTTTTAGTGGTGAACTTGATAGTGTCTGATTTACAGTTGGACTTGACAATTTAAAGGGTCTTTGACAATCTAAGTGGTTCTATGAATAATTTTAAAGATTGAGTTGGTGGCAAAACCTTGCTTACACGTCTGATTTAATATTTGGTTATTCCTCAGGGTGTTGTAACACATCCTTTAACAGTTGAAGAATATATACTGTATAGTCAGAGTGACTCAGCAGCTGGGGTTTTTTGGCTAGTTAAACCCAATTGCAGCATTTCAATTTTCCAAGGCTTTGCATGTGGCTTTGGGTTAGGATTTATGGCCTGGAGCAACCTGCAATACTTTATAATTTCCAGATTGCAGCAGACAAAACTTACAGTAATTGCTATCTCCTTTGTTCATTTCTATTATTTTCCGGCATCAGGATCTGTGAGGGGAATAAAACACACAAAAGAAAACAAATTCTGATCTCAGGTTTGCCAAAATAAATACAGTTACTCTCCCTCACAGTTTTTCTCAGGGACTCTTTCAAGAGTACTTTTCACTCATTCAGGCACCTCTCTCATGTGCTCTCTTCACTTGCTTGTGATAGGCAGGTAGTACACAACTGCTGCCCATATACATTCCCAGTTATTTAATGTGGGCTCCAATTAATTCCCTTTTCTCTGTTTTTTTTCTGCACTGGAGTTAAAATTACAAGCACTAAATTTTGATTCTCAGTTTTGAATATAAAAAAGGGAAGTAAGGTCAGTGTGCACTGTATTTACCTCTTTCCTTAACAGTGGGTGATTTTTGCCCAATTCCCTTTCCCTTTACTAGTTCCTGGGTTTTTTTGGAGCTTCTCACTAATGCACTATGAAAACAGTTCTCCACTCTGAGGATCTTACTGGGCCTCAACGTCAATCTGTAACAGCCAGCCTGTTCCTTAGGGATCCAGGGACAATCCACATGTCCTCAAAGTGCCCAAGAGGTGTAAACTGGTTTAATGGTTCTCTTATTCTGCCTCTGGGTCACCATGAGCAGGGGATACCCTTGGTACTATGAGAGGGAACCCTCTCCCTGGTGCAGGACCAGCACAGATGCCCAATCCCTTGGCACTGCTGTGGCAGGTGGGCCTGGCATGGAGCAGTTGTATGCCTGGCACACGTCCATCACATGGGATCATGTGCCTGTCACATGGCAATCGCTCCTGACCCGTGCTGATCATGCAGCAATCACGTTGCATGCTTGGCACAATTGCTGTGTAATTGGTGTGTGATTGCCACGTGATGGCCCTGTGTCAGGACACGATTGCCATCTGTCAGGGATGCAGTTCTTATGTGATGGTTGTATGCTGTCCATGTGCTGAGTCCACCTGCTCTAGCAGGGCTGAGGAGATGGGCATCTGCCTTGGCCCCACACCAGGGAGAGAGTTCCGTCTCATGGTGCCAGGGATATTACCTGCTCATTGTGACCCTGAAGCAGAAGGAGAACTTTTGGAGAAATTACGAAGTTATTTTGTACTTTTTGGTTAGATGCATATGTGAATAAAAAATCTTTGTAATATTACAGTTCATTATGATCTATCACAGTAACGAAGATGATGTAAAAAGGAGAAATTAGTTTAAATATATAAATAGAAAAGGTAAGAGTCACTAGGCTCTGTATCACAATGAGTCATCTAATGTTTGGGGCTAGTTGATGGAGCATCTTTGTGGAAAATACTCTGTTCACATCCGTGCAGGTAATGGAGACAAATCCAAAACATGCTTCCTTCCCCCTTGGTTGGAATTATTTACTAGCACAGGGGCAGGAGGAATGGGGACATAATGCACTATTTGACCTGGATGCTGGAAGAGCTACAGTATGGTCAGCCTAGAAAAATAAGTTCTGTGAATTCTGTTTCCCCTATTTGCCATTTCAGCAGTCAGCGTTACCTGCCATGGAAAGAGAAGTGACTACACTTGCATCCCTTTTGGCATGTCCATAATGCTTGTTTGCAGAGAGCATTCTCGTGTTGCAAAAGGAGGACAGCCTCAATACTCTGTTATGTTGAGGATCATTCCTTATGGAAGGGCAGGTGTGGGTTTTGGTTGGAGCCAGAAGGAGCTGGTGCCAATGTCGTGATGGAGAGAGCGTGTGTAAACTGCTCTGGGCTGCAGCAGCCATGGGGAAAGACCTGTGCTGCATGATCATCCTGTGCTTAAGTGCAATTCAGAAGCAGAAACAGAAAACACAATTGAAGTAAACAGTGTTGATTTACCTGAGTTCACAAGTGAGGTGTTATGTAACATGCAAACATATCTTACTGATTTATCTCAATACAAACAATACTAAGATGCTCGTATCACAGTCCTGTTTAAAAGATCAGCTGCAGACCAGAGAAAAACACCAGACAAAAGCAACACAAAAGAGACTGAACAAGGAAACTAAGCACAATCCCCAACACCTGTAATAATGACAAAAGAGCACACTACTGCATACCTACTAAGAGACAGACTGAGCCAAATTACTTTAATGACTCCATAAAATATAAAGAGATTAATATATTCAGCTTGTAGGCACTAATAGCAAACTATGCTCTGATGGTTTATTTCAGACCATCCAAGTCATCTTCCCAGCTGGATATACCCAGAGAGCTTGAAAATTAGCTATGCTCCGATTAAAAGCAGTCCTAGATTCAGAGACAAATATATGCCAAAAGCACCTATATCAGCACTAAGCCCCAGATACAGAGGTCAAAAGACTTAGCCCTGACAGAGAAGAAAAGCCTATGAACATTTTAAGAGCAATTGACCCCACCAAGTAAACACTCATTTGTTTTCTTCCAAATGCCTCATGAATGTCTTTTTTGAAGTCTTCATTCTCTTTTCTGGGACGTCATATCTTAATAATTCCATAGAAGGCTTACATCAGTGCTGGCATTAAGCAAGTGTCTGAGCTAAGGTCTTCTTGTCTAGTCATGAACAAGGTCTTTGGTGTTCCTTGACTAGCAGAGGCTAATGTGTTCTCTTCATCCCTGTCCTTGTATTCATTTTAGGGGTGAGGTCCCCAGTGACACCAGCAGTGACTCACCATATTGTGGGCATGTTTGGAGAACACCAGCTCCTGCTTGTGCAGGATTAGGGAAGACTTTTAGCTCTGACACCTGGGGTATATGGCAGCACAGAACAAACAATTTGGTAAAAGCATATGATTATAAACTTGTCCTGGTTCCTGCCAGGACAAGGTAATTTTCGCAGTAGGCAGGAGGGGGCATGGCCAGGACCCAGAGGTTATTCTGCACCACCTCACGTTATTGCTGGCAGAGGGGAGTCTCTTCTGAAGAGAAGGGTTCCTTGCAGTCAAGTAAGCATTGAAGGCAGGGACATGCATCACCACACGCTAGTTCTGAGCCAGAGGGAAAGGTTGAGTGGCACCAGTTCCGAGCCAGAGGGAGTGATCGTGGTGGCATGGCTGCACTCATATTGGGTCTGGCTCTGCAGTGAGCATTTTGCATCTGAATTACTCTTTCTTTTGTACACTTTTGTTATTAATATTGCTGCTGTTACTGTTCATTTTCTTATCCCATTGCTGTTTCCAGGAAATTGTTCTTATCTCAACCTGTGACCTTTACTTTTTGTGCTTCCAATTCTCCTCTCCAGCCTGCTGCACAGGAAAGGGAAAGGGGTGGGAGAGCAAGTAAGCAGCAGCTTGGTTTGGAGAGTCTCTGTGGGAGCACTTAAATTGGAGAGTACCATCCTAAACCATGACAAAACTTTATGTCAATTTACTGTTTTGCAAACAGCATTATTCCTAATTTGCTAATAATTGTTTTAAGTTAGAGAAGGGCTGTTTAGTTTGAATTTGTGTAGTATTAATAACGAAATATTTAAAAATCTTTGATGACCAAAAAAAGTCTTCTGGATTAAGAAAGCCTTTAACTTTATTGTTGACCAAATCTAACTTCTCCCAACAGCAGAAGAATTTCACTGATTCTTCAACTAAAAATGCTATCTTATGTGCATTTTTTATTGTGAAGGGAACACATCAGCCCATGCTTGTCAAGGAACACCAAAGGCCTAGTTCATGACTAGACAAGAAGAACCTAGCCCAGGCACTTGCTTTAAATTTGTAAAAATAAATAGTTGCTCTCCTTCACAGTCTTAAGCATTTCAGTTTCATAATGACTAAAATTAACCACTTGACTCCACTGTAGCTGGAACATAGCTGTTAAATTTGATTAAAACTTGCAATCCTTACTCTAATGACAATGTTAATTATGAATACAGACTGCAGCCCCAGAGATGGGATAAGTAGTTGAACTAGAGTGCACAGGATTATCTTTATGGCCTCAAGGAGTTAATTTTCTGCTTGTTTGTATGAGCAATGAAGTGCACCAGTCCTACTGGGTGTGGATGCTCTCACTCCTGGATATGCTATTTCAGTTTGAAATACCTATCAGAATAATGCTGTTTCCAAAACAGTAAATTAATATAATGTTTATCATCCCATGTTTTTTTTCTCAAATGTTTATTTAGCTCTGCTATCTATTGTAAAATTTCAATTTAAATTAATCTAAAAAGTGTAAAGTATGCATCCTCACAAAGAGAGTAATGCTGGCAAGTAGAAAAACTTTTATTAAAATTGCAATTCACAATCCTTGTATTTTATTAGCTATCTTTTTTTTTTCTGAAAAAAGGGGAGAAAAGAACAATTGGAATTTTTTAGGGTCAGCTGAAATGCCAGTACATCAGTGTGTACCTGGATTAGATTTATGAGTTTCATTAAAATTTGAAGACTTTGCAAAATTCCACTGAACAGTCTATGGCAGACAATACCTAGTACACAAATGCTGCACCATGTAATCTCATGCAAAAGGGCAGACAGAGATGAGCAGGGAAGTGCCAAAAGCAATAGCAAAAAGATTTCTTTCTAAAATTAATAAAAATTTCTCAGCAGAAGACTGGTCATTGCACTCAGTAAATGAATCATTTACACTGGATTTCTTCCATTTGTCTCTGTGCTGTTCTTTTTCATCCAGACTGCAGGCAGCTCCTATCTACCAGAGGTCCTAGCAGTTACCTCATTATGGCATTTATTGCCTAGCTGGCTCATCAACAGTTCTAGCCAGAAACTATTTTCTGAAGCATGTCTTTCCATCTGGAAATAATAACTTGCTGTGCCCTTAGAGAAGCGCACACATCTGCTGGAGATATCCCCAGCCTGCCCAGTGACATCAGTCTTACATGCTCCAAAGCAAACTCGCTAAGCCTTCCTGTAATTCTCCTGAAGATGCCAATCTTCACTGAATGCTTTCACAGAAAGATGTTTTAAAGTCATGTTAGCTAAACAAATGGGTTTTGTGGACTTATTTGAATTGACCAATATATTTTTCCTTGTGCTGCTTTTTCCATAGGAGTAACATCCACATTTCTTTCTAATCCTTATGAACATCATCTCTTACTACTGCCATCTCTCTCCTATGTTGTCCAAAGCAAAACCACCTTGCAGTCAATCACCCTTTTGTTACGGTTCTTGAGGTCTGAAATAATGACCTGAATATGAGGATTTTTATTTAACAGCAAATGTGATGTAGAGAGAGAGAAATAAATAGGAAAAAGAGAGAAAGGGAGAGAGGAAGACAGTGTCAGAGACACAGATTAACTAGAAAAAATATGCTACTTCATGGATTCCAACAGCAACCCACTGAGCCTCTTGTAGTGTTCTCAGTGATGGGAGCCCCAGGCTTGTTGAAGTGATGATTGCCGTTTGGATTGGTCAAGGGACACCCAGAGTAGTGAGGAAAGAAGTCCATGATGATGAAGGAAGTCCCATGTGATGAAAGAAGTCTGCTTTGTGAGGGAAGTCTGTGCCGTGAGGGAAGAGGCCCAAGTGTGGCTTTCATCGGGCTTAGGTTAGGTAAATATACCCCCAATACCCTCCCTGGGGCGGAGAGTTTTACAGTGCACGGTGTAATACTGGATCGCAGGCCATTTCATGAGTCTTTGACACTTTCTAGGACATTACGGCTGCATGCAGTGTCCATTATGGCCCGTTAGCAGAGATGAGTATCTTCAGGCTGTGTGTGAATTGTCCCAATGCTTCCCTTGAGGTGAATTATCACAATTGAGTCATTTGTGTATGGACAAAGAAACACTACCTTGTCTTGTAGGATTTGCCTCTTTCCTTTTCTTGTTCAAAACCCAGTTTGTAGCCTGAGATGTCAGTTGTGCCCACCCTGAGCACCTGGGTGATTACACATCTCCAGCTTGCAACTTGATTGTCTGAGCCATTAGCATTCTGGTCTTTCACACTTGTGGATACATTTTTCTCCTGAGATATTTGGACAATAGTACCACCTTTATTTGGATTTGGATTGTGAGTTTCCCTCACAATCCAAATTAGTAGGCATATTCAGGGAGGAGTGAGCTTCTGTAAGACTGTAAATCTCAAACTACAAGCTCACCAATGCATTGAAAGACATACAGGGCTCCAACAATATCCACCCTCCGGATTATTAGGAGAGCCGATAGGTTCTTTTAACACATTACGAGAGAGCACAAAGGAGAAAACCTGCACACATTTTCTCAGGGGATACTTTTACTGGTAAACTTTTGAAAATAAGGGAACTTGGCAAAAGTTGAGAGTAACATACAACCAAAATAAAACATTCCGCAGAGCACTGATTTAGCGATCCCATGCTACCCCGTACAACTAACAAAATCCAGCCCATCCGGTCCTAAGTTATCAAAATATTAAGAAAAGAGATTAGGAGAAGAAGAAGTAAAGAAAGAGAGAGAAAATGAGAAAATTATAGCTGCTCTCAGAGTCCTGCGAGAGTCCAGCTTCCCCATGTCAAGGTGGCAGGATTCAAACAAAGATGGGGAGCACAAGTTGCTGTGTTTATTGGCTCTGGACCCCCTGTGGCCACACCTCCAGGAAGGACTTCAGGTGGGCCAGCCAATGTGAGGCTGGGCTAGGGGCCCCGAAGTGTGGTATGGGCAGTGCTGTCATTGCCCAGTGACTGTCAGCTGCTCCAGGGTTGTCCCAGGACACTCAGAGGGGCTGGGGTTTGGGATTTCCCCCAAAATCTGATGGAATTTCCTTCATCCCCACCATTTCTTCTCATACTGCCCCATGTTTTAGTCAATGTCTCAGTTGCAAATGCTGCAATGGAGAAAGAAACTAAGGTACTCTGGTAGTTCCATGTTTCACTAAGACTAGCAAGATCCTAATTAGTGAGACCCTATTACATGAAATAACATTTCCCTGGAAAGAGAGGCACACAAAAAATGGCTTTCAGTGTTTCATATTTATATGTTACCATATTTATTCTTTGGATAATTGCCTCTAAAATGGGCCAGTCTCTTTCTGATGAGGCAAGGCAAATCTTGTCCCCAGATGAGATCAGTCTAGCAAAAAATAAAACAGGAAAAAAACTCAAACCTTAATTAAAGTACAAGCTTAGGTGAATACACACAAGTAAAAATGTCTTCAAATCTTTACTCAGAACTCTACAGTATTTTAACCTTCCAAAAATCTTGGCAACCACTACAGGTCAAACTGAATGACAGTCAGATGTGGGTGTTTTCTGGAATTATTTCATGAGTCTCAAGGCATAAATTATGTTCCACAAGGACATTAGCCATCCATCTTTCATGTGGCCTTCCCTCTTTAAGCTCATCACATTCTCTTGTCTTATCTTGCTTCAGAATAAATGGCAAACCTGTCAAGAGAACAGGAAGTATTTCCCAAAGTTGTTTATGAAATGAATGGCACTGTCCAGCTTCAGTCCTGTCTGAATACATTTAAGCACATGAAGCACAATAATGTCTGAAACACATGAAAAAGGTAAGCAAACTCCAGAAGTGGTGAGTAATGATGCTACAAAAAACTACCATAAAGCAGATAAGTTCTGTTTGGTATGGCTGCTCTCTGGGTGATTAGTAGTAGAGATTTTATCAGGTCCTATTTTTCTAAAAGGCCTTATTGTGCTCGATTCGCAAAATGGGATTTTCTCCATCCAGCAACAGCCAAGATAAGCAATCTGTCCTTCCAGTTCCAGGTTTTGAAGTATGAGGGCTTGCCATACCACACCAAAGCTTTGAGGAGACTACAGTCTATGCCTGCAGGAACAGTTACTTTGTCAGATATGCTGAGATCAGTGCCAGGATGTGGCTTCCAAAACTGACTCGGTATCTTACCTGACATCATTAATTCTGCCATAGCAATTTCTTCACTAGCAAATTGCAGCTGCAAAGACATGGGAAAGATATTCTTGCCCAAACTGTTTTCGGGGAAGCAACAGTGAAAATGCAACTACTAAAAAAATATTTCAACTAAGCCAAATATTTTGACTATTTTGTTCAAGCAAAAACTGAAAGATTTGTTTCTGTTTTTAAAATTCTTGCTTAGAAAAAAATTTGTGCAGGTAAAATGTGCTAGTTATGTTCTGCAGGGCATTGCATAGTACAGTCTCATGCCCTGAGTGAGACTGCTCTGTCCCTAGGTGTGCCTGTCTCATCAAGGGAAAAGGGTTGGGCTTAATAACCTGGGCTGGGGCCACAACATCTGAAGTTGGCAGCAAGAAGAGCTTGTGCACTTTGCGGAGCCCATCTTGTCAAGCAGAGCCACAGAGCACCTCACACCCTGATGATCACCTTACCTATGCTTACCAAGTTGCTCAGGCAGGACAGGAAAGAAAATTTTATGGAAAATGGATGGAGACAGATGTGTGGAAGAGGAAAGGGAGGACAATGACAGGAAGCCACAGCTTCTGGTCCCCTGTGCTTTGTTCAGTGCTGCTCTGACCTCTGGATGTGACAGCTGGCAGCCACTGCCCATCCTCAATATGCTTCTCTCAATGCTTGCCACACAAACACTGGTTTTGCCATGGCGAGGATATCTGTGCCACTCTGCACCTGCCCAGCCCAGCCACCACCTGCACCCTCCCATGTGCAGTGCTCTCTCAGGTAGGATATCCCTTCCACTCCCTTCTCCTACAGGAGACCACTGAGATTCAGGTCTGCTGTCAGTGCCCTGTATGGGCCTTCTGAGCAAGCCTTGCCCCTCTGATAGTCTATCTCTCTTATGGGACAAATTGGGTCTAGAGGAGGAAAGGTGTCACCTACGTTTCCATCCCTATTTAGTTTTATTACCTGATGTTAACATTTTTACTTTAAAAAAAAAATACCAAAATCAAAATTCCTAGTATTAAAAAAACCAAACTGCCTTTCCTCATTCCTTAATACAGGCCCACAAAACTCTCAGTGCTTTTTAATGTTTCAATAGACAGTCAAATGTTTTAAGTCCCCATAAATCAGTATGTTTTTAGCCAAAATCGGTCTTCAGCAATGTTTTCATGATGAATTCTCTGGATCCCTAAAGCAGGAAATGTCTGAGATTCCTGAAAAAGACAAGAATTAGAAGGGCAAGGTAAATGATACGCAGTCTGCACCCCCAGCTTTTGTTACAGGGATGACAAAGGTTTAAAGGCAGCTTAAGTTTGAGGTATTCTGCTTTTGATGTAAGTTTAGTAGCTCACATGCTCCAAGAATTAAATTCTAATAATTTGCCAGAAAGGTTTTTTAATTAGGAGAGAGAAAAGGGGAATTGGAAATAACAGCCCTGACTTAAATCCTCATATATTTTTTTCTTTTTTAAATGTTTAAGTATATACCTTGCAAGTTGCATATGATATGATATGACTGGGGGGTGGGGGGGAGAGAAAATGAAAATAAATAAAACATACAGGAGAACAAAACCTTCTCACCCACTGGACATTTCTGTGTAATTAACAAAGCAAATTCCTCAGGTCAGAGTCTCATTCATGGGGATTTTCCGCTTTCCCACTCCTGAGGAGAGCAGGGGCTATTGCACATCAGCACACACTGACCACCACAGAGAACAGAACTGTCAGATAAGAGATTGCTTTCGTTCCCTCAAGCTCCCACGAAGGTACTCGGTGCACAGACCAGTGTTTGTATTACGCTGTGAAGGGAAGGATTTCAGCCAAAAGAAGCTGGCAGCCATGGCTTTTTAATGAACCGTGTGCTGACAGGCCTGGTTGTGAGCTGTTACAGATGTGCACCGGACAGTCTAATGAGATGCAGGAAATTCAGGAGGCCGAAAAAACTCTTTGGATTTTCTGGTTATGGTGGTAGGATCAAAACCTCTTGTCTTCTACCTCGTATCACCAAGCAAGGGGAGTGCTCACTGTCCTTAATAAAAACATTACCATTTGGGGTAAAGCACTGGTGCATGTTGATTGCCATAAGGGGGAATAAAAGAGAGGCTGAGTCACTGGTCAAGAATGAGAGCACAGGCAGGACAGGATCCTGCAGTGGCACATTAATTATAGTAACATTTTCTGTGATTCCCCTGCTATGTAACCACAGATGCAGGAGGATGAATGGGGGCTACAGTGAAAGGAGATGGCCAGGATAAATGATATGGCAAGTAAGAGAAAACAAACCCTTAGTGAAAGAACAAAACGCCTGAAAAATTCTCAGTCCTGCAGAGTAGGGTCTCCAGCTGATGTGTGGAAGAGGCACCTTTTCTGTGCTTTAGCAGGGGAGCGCTCTGGTATTTAGAGCATGAGTCAGATGCAGCAGGGGTTGCCAAAAAGCCACGCCAAGTCCTGTTCTCAGTTACATGTGCCTACAACAATATGGCATGTGAGCAGTTGGTGCTCTCACAGCACCAACTGAGACATCAGAGCAGCTGTGGGCTGCTCTGTGCAGCTCTGCAGCTCCTCCATTTCACCTATCTGCGCTCTCTGAAGTCTGATTACCAACTGAATTGCAGTGGTATTGCTAATTGTCAAGCCTGCAAATTCAACCAGATCAATGGTAACAGTCTGCTTTTACTGTTATTTGACAGATAAAACTTATTTATGACTATATAACTGATGAAGCACTAGCCAGCAGATGCCCCAGTTTACTTGCTCTTTTTTCAGATGGACAGGCTTAGATATAAAAAAAGCATAGACAAGAATCCATGAAATGAAACAGGACACATATACAGACCTTCCCTTGCAAAGCTAGGTCCGACAGCATTTGCTAGAACTATAAGGCTACATCAGACATGCAACACTGACATCTACTGGTACACGAGCTGTGTACTGATCCCTGCTTGTTTACTCTGCGGGATATTTTTAGCTGTGTTCACCATGCCCTGAGTCTGTGTGCCATGCTGTTGCAATAGCATGCTGCCAGTCAGGGGCACAGCCCTAGAAGCTGGCAGGGCTGCCTGGTAAAGAGCTTCTGGGATAACTTGTCATTAGGACACAGAAATTGAGTCTCATTTGTGAATGGCCTATTCTCTTTGCACAATATGAAATGCAGAGAGTCTGTGCTTCTGCAACCCCCATCACCATGAAACCCCTCTTTTTGGTGTGTTTTGCTGTTTTGTTTGGGTTTTTTTTAAGACATTTCCACTTGTGTAAACATTTGTAGTAAAAATGCTGAAAATGCTGTCCTGTAACATGTTGCACTGTGCGGAGAGAGGGAAGGGACTTCAAAAATTCCTTCTATCTTGAAAACTCAGTGGTTGTCCAAGGGTCAGGAAGTTAGAAGCAAACTGCGAGTTTGCTACTCTCTTTTACTGTAAAGTTCTTGAGGCTGTATGTAAGTCAAGCCCCCGGGGAACTATAGTGAACTTCAACCTCCAGATTTCCCAGCCCATGAAGCAATTGCAAGCTTATGAGTTTTGAAATCCTGGGTTAGTGTTCTTAGATCACTTGACTTGCCACACACATGTGTTTCAATGTGACAAGATCACAGGAGCAACTTTTCTGAGGAAGACTCCCAAGGAGCTTTGCAGTCTGCTCCTGTGCTGCATCTAGTTGTCAATAAGCCTGTGCACTGAGAGGGTAAGTGACATTTAGTCAAGGTAATAGTTAACATGTGGGCATTAGAGTCTTCATCTGTTTCTCCTTGCCTGGCTGTGGACAATGGGGATGTGGTTTTATTCCCTTCCTTCCTTACTTTTACATTGTTCTCTCAACTTTTCTGATTTGGAGTGGCATGGTTTAAGTGTTTTGAGGCTTGCTTCCAACTGAAGCTGCCTAATTGCTGCATAGCCAAACTCATGATTCTAGTTGAGTATGTGGTTTAATAACTACTATTAACTCCTGGTGATCTTTATTTTTTCCATAATTATACCTAAACTGTATAGTTCAACGCAAGAGGATAAACTGAGTTCCTAGAATAAAGTGGGCTTGAGTATTTCAGAAGCATTGTTAAGTCAAGTTAAATCTCCTATTTTATTGGATTTGTTATGATTTTTTTAAGACTTCTTTCAGTGAAATTATTTTCTGATTATTCCAGTTGCAAGTAATTTACCTGGTACCATGTGGCTCTGAAGGGATGTAGGGAAAAGCTTAAAGAATTACGTACTTCAACCAAGAGACATTGGTTTGCTTTCCTTTTGCCAGCAGAAAAGCCTGGGGGAAAAAAAAGAAAAAGAGATCTTATAAAACTGATTTTCAAATGGATATTAATTTCTATTTTACCTGTTTCTAATAATAAAGTGTTGCCAAATTTTATTGTATGAATGAGTTTTAGGTTTCTCACAACTAAGTCAGCTCTCTGTAAAGAAACCTAAGCTGAGTAAGATTGCACATCGTGACATTTATGAAATCTTGTGTAACAAAAGAAGGGACTATGAGAAGACTGGATTTCCATTGCAGTCTCAGTCATTGCTGTTGCCCAAGAAGTGGTAACCAACACATTTACTGCTAATGACTAATAAAATAGAGCGCATGCAGAGACAAATGCTTTCCTATGTAGCAATGCAAGAAACCCCCCCACTGAGCAGTCAAATCAGGAAACCTGTAGCATCAGAACTATCCTGGATAAACAGTTTTATGCATGCACGCCTCCTGGGTGACAAGTTTTTCCCTCTTTCCATGAGTAATCATCCTGCTAGGTGTCATCTCATGAAGGAGTCCCTGGAAGCAGAGCTGAAGGCAAAGGAGAGCAAATTCACAGAGGTTTTCACAAAGCTTCATTCCCTTCTTCTTTTTTGCATTAAAATTAAAATATTGCGCTTTTTTCTGAGTGTTTTGTACTGATCTCATAACTGGTTGTATTTGTGAATCCTTGATTCTGACTGTAAACTGTCATTGTTTTTAGGAGCTACGATGCCATACAGATTAGATGATCTACCATCATAAAGCAAAGGGAAGAAGCCAGAGTCAGCAGGGTACCTTGTTGATGACCTACATTTCTTTATAAAAAGCCCCATTAAACAGCAAAATTTTCTACAATTACACAGATAAGCTTGGCCTTCAAAAGCCTCTGGAACTGTCTGGCTGCAAGGACACCATGCTGAGGTTCAGAAAAACGCTTCTTTTTCCCTCCTTGCCCTCCTTCTTACACCTGTCCTTCCTTGATAAAGCTGTCCAGCACAGAGTTGCTTGGAGAGCCATCAACCATCAGCCATCCAGACACTAGCATAAGGATAAGGGAGACCAGTGAAATCAATGCCGAGGAAATACTAACATGGAGACAAATGCGAGGAGAAAAAAACTCCACAGAATAAAAGGATAGTCCAACAGCTTTTCTATTCACTCCAAATTTAACTTGGTGTTTTTTCCTGGAGTGTCAAAACTCCTCCTCACAAGAGCACAGAGTGTTGGAAGGGACCCACAAGGATCATTGAGTCCAGCTCTTGAGCAAATGGCCCATAGAGGGATCAAACCCACAAGCTTGGTGTTCCTAGTTTGTTTGGACACGGGAAGAAGTCCTTATCTGTGGTTTTGTCCCTAAACAAAGTCCTGACAGACACTAACACCTAACAATGGTTGCTTGAAGATGGATATTACTGCAAGGAGAGATGGACATGCAGCTTTTTGTAATTTTTTGATTCTTTATTTTTTTCCAATATGTTCTCCAAAGAATGTTGCTTTATAGGATTAAGACACAGGGTCCCCCTCTAGTAATGCTCACCCATGTGTCTTGCTAAGATCAAAGCAAACTGCAGGAGAAATGTTATAAATAAAAAGCTATTCCAAAACGTATCACATCCTTCCTTAACCCAAGTACAGCAACTTTTGTAATTCTGGAAAGTAAAGGCTTGTCATTTAAAAATAAATTATTATATTGTTTCATAAAACATCTTCCTTCTCCAACCTTCATGCTGTCCTCCAGCACATTTGCCCTATCATCTTGAATTTATTATAAAGTAGGAAGCTTATTTTTAGAGCACGTGGTCATAAATTTTATATTCACTTTTTGCAGCATGGGAATGTCTATTTCCATCAGAATTTTCTTGTAAATTCACTAAGGTGTAGGGGGTAAAAAAAAAAGTATGAATCCAGAAAAGCTTAAGTATAAAATTTAAAAGATCTCCCACTGAGCTTATGTTTTGGCAAACTATTGATTATATGTTCAGGTTCAAACATCTCACCAAAAAACACGGATAGACGCTAATAGGAAAATCCTTTCAACACATTGATTAGAGAGTTGGCAGAATTTTGAAACGCTGTAGGAGTCAAGACTCTTAATCTCGGGGAAAGGAAAGGTCTGGGTGGAATCTGTTCAGAAAATAAATATAATTTGCTAGTATTTTAAGGAAAAGTGTAAAAGGATAACAATGCTCATAAGCCTAAACCAAGCTGGTAAGCATGTGACTACAAAAAAAACAACATGGAAAAATAGATTACAATATTTTTTTTATACAAGTTATACTCTAAAATCAAGGATTTAATTAGTTCATGAAGAAAATAACATATTCTGACCCAAATCTCTGCACTCTTTCTGCAGAAACATATATATCCAGCCAGAAGAAAATATTAATTTTATAATACATACATGGTGTATAAATATATCATATTATAAAGATGCATTCAATACATTTAATATATCACATATGATACAAGTGTATCATTAATATGTAGTAGTATTTATTTAATTGCAGATACATGAAAGTGGGTAAGTAGCTTTCTCATTTCAAACAAAAAAACCCAACTTTTTAAAGTTATTGACAGAATTTTCATAGAGTTGTAAAGACTGGAAAAGACCTTTAAGATCATCTAGTCCAACTGTCAATCTAGCATCCCCACCATGTCCACCATTAAACCATGTCCTCAAGTGTCATATCCACACTCCTTTTTGAACATTTTCAGGATGGTGACTCCACCACTTCAAATAGAAACATTTTTCAAAAGAGTCTGTTTCTAACCACAGCTTTTTGAAACTTGGGTTGTGTGCTTTACACTTCATGTGAGTTTTGCCATTTATGAGCACCTACACGTGCTCTAATACCTGGGAAAGGCACCAATGAAATAATCATTTCTGGTCTGAGCGTTTGCTTTATATCCAAGAATGAATCACTAGTCTTAATCAAGAACTCAATACACTATAATACACTATCTGAATTTAATGGAGTTACAGATTTAATTCTGAGATGTACTGTGACTGGAATATGGTGGTGGTGGTGGTCAATCCTTGTATTACACCAGTAATAATATTTTTTTAATGGATTTCCAGGTCACAGAATCACATAATCACAGAATATGCTGAATTGGAAGGATCCACAAGAATCATCAACTCCAACTCCTGACCCTGCACAGGGCCATCCCCAAGAGACACACCATGTGCCTGAGAGTATCATCCAAACACTTCTTGAACTCTGTCATGCTTGGGGCTGTGACTACTGTCCTGGGGATCCTGTTTCAGTTTCCAACTCAGTGAAGAACCATTTCCTAACATCCAACCTGAACCTCTTCTGGCACAGCTTCAGGCCATTCTCTCAGGTCCTGTCACTGGTCACCACAGAGAAGAGATCAGTGCCTGCCTCTCCTCTTCCCTTCATGAGGAAGTTGTAACTGCAGTAAGGTGTCCCCTCAGTCTCCTCTTCTCCAGGCTGAACAGACCATGTGACTTCAGCTGCTCCTCATACAGCTTCCTCTCAAGGCCCTTCACCATCCTCATTTCTCTCCTCTGGACACTTTCTAATAGCTGAATATCGTTCTTATATCACAGTGCCCAAACGTGCACACAATATTCAAGGCGAGGCCACCCCAGTGCAGAGCAGAGCAGAGCAGGATAATCCCCTCCCACGACCAGCTGGCGATGCTTTGCCTGATGCCCCCCAGGACACAGTTGGCCCTCCTGGCTGCCAGGGCACTGCTGACTCAGATTAAACTTACTGTCCATACACGGCTTTCCATCATCTTATTCCTCACCCTGTACAAACATCCAGGGTTGCCCCATCCCAGGTGCAGAATCTGGCATTTTCCCTTGTTGAACTTCATATGGTTGATGATTGCCCAGTCCTCTAATTTGCCCAGGTCTCTCTGTAGGGCTTCCCTGCCTTCGAGGGAGTCAACAGCTCCTCCCACTTTTGTGTCATCTGCAAACTTGCTTAATGTTCCTTCCAGTCCTGTGTCCAAGTCATTTATGACGACGATGAAGAGCACAGGGCCCAAAATGGAGCCCTGCAGAACCCCACTAGTGACAGGTCACCAGCCTCATGTGACCCCATTCACTATTACCCTCTGTGCTCAATCCATGAGCCAATTGCTCACCCACCATATGATGTTTATCCAGCTGTGGGCTGGACAGTTTGTCCAGAATGATACTGGGGGAGACTGTATCACAAGCTTTACTAAAATTCAAAAAGATTATATCAACTGGCTTCCCTTGATCAACCAGGTGGGTTACCTTGTCACAAAAGGAAATTGGGTTTCATAAGAAGGACTTCCCTCTCATGAAGTGGTGCTGGCTGTGACCAATGACAGTGGTGTCTTTCAGGTGTTTTTCCACAGTTCCCAGAATAATCCTCTCCATAACTTCATCAGGCACTGAAGTGAGACTGACAGGCCTGTAGCTTCTGAGGTACTCCTTTCTGCCCTTCTTGAAAACTGGGGCTATGTTTGCCAGCTTCCAGTCAACTGGGACCTCTCCGGATTCCCAAGATCACTCAAAAATCATCAAGAGAGGTTTTGTGATGATGTCAGCCAGCTCCTTGAGGATTCTGGGAAGAAGCCCACCAGGCCCCATAGATTTATAGAGATATAGCTGGGGCAGTAGATCCCACACAATTTCAGAGTCGACTGGGAGTAGATCACTCTTGCTGTCATGGTTGTCCAGCTCAGGACACTGAGACCCCCTTGGCCCATCATCCCTGTTGAAGACAGAGGCAAAGAAAGCATTAAACACCTCAGCCTTGTCTCTGTCCCAGTTGTGAGGTGACCATCCTCATCCTGTAATGAGCCAATGATATTTCTATACTGCCTATTGTCATTACTATATTTGAAAAAACTCTTTTTAATGTCCCCTACATTTCTAGCCAGCTTCAACTCCAGTTAAGCTTTGACTGCATACATTTTCTCCCTGCAGTAGCAAGCAACATCTCTTGAATTCTTCCCATGTCACTTGACCTTGCTTCTACTGAGCATGCACCTTTCTTTTTTACATTATTTCCAAGAGGAGATTCCTGTTCAGCGAAGCTGGCCTTCTGCCTCACTTATTTGATTTTCAGCATTTGGGAATTGCTTGCTCCTTTGCCCTTAGGAGGTGATGTTTAAAAGGTGATCAGCATTGATGGATCCCAGCATCTGCAAAAACATTTTCCCAAGGGACCTTACTTATTAATTCCCTGAGCAACCTGAAGTCTTCATGAGATCCACCATATTTGCAAGCAGCAGATCGAGGAGGCCCTCTTTCCAAGTCAGCACACTTAAGATGTGTTCCATAAAGTTGTCATGCAGAGTTTTTAGGAATCTTCTAGCCCAGCTTGTACCAGCTGTGTGATGCTCCATTAATTTCTGGCAAGTTGAAGTCACCCAAAGGACAAGGGCAGTTGACTTGGAGGTCCTTTAGTTCCTGAAAGAATAATTTGTCAGCATCATCATCCTGACCAGGACTGTGGCAGACTCCCACAATGACATCCACATTATTTGTTTGCCCCTTGATTCTTACCCAGAGGCTCTCAACTGTGCCAGTGCCAGCTGTGAGCTCCATACATTCTAATCCTTCTATTACTTGCAGTGCCACCCCTCATCTTTTCTGCCCTGACTATCCCTCCTGGAGGGCCTGTAACCATCCAACAGGGCACTCCAGCCACAGGACTCATCCCACCAGGTTTCACTAATGCAAATGATGTCAAATCCCTGGGACTGGGCCAAAGCTTCAAGCTCCTCTTGTTTGTTCTCCATGCTGCGTGCATTGGTATAGAAACATTTCAGATCATACTCATCCTTGGGCTAACACAGAAAATTTGCACCAGAAACTTTCAATAAATCCTCAATTACACAATGAAATGTTATCTTTATCTAACCTGGTGATTTATAATTCAGTTTTTGCTGATGTGAGAACTGTTCATTAAATTTAATTACTAATTACAAATTACACTTTCCCTTGATTCCTCTCACACATACCATTTGTTCAGTAAAATCAATTTAGGATTGCCTAAACTTTTCACACAAGACTAGAAGATGGTTGAGTAATTTCTAATCAGTTTCTTCACATCCAAAAAGAATCATAATATGTTTTCTTCCAAGTAAAGCATGTGACATTCCTCTGATGCACCTAGAACATCTCAGATTGGCTGCCTCTGGGCAGAATCACAGATGCCATTTCCTTTCCGGAACAGAGATTATCCAAGCTGAGCCCACGAGCTCCCTGACCATGGTCATTTCCATTTCTGTGCTGTCTGACCCCTTTGTGATTCTGCCTTTCCCACACACATGACATCATCAGCTTCCTGGAAAGCTGAGACAAAGTAATAACTTAGTAGTTATGTAATGCCTAATGCAGTCATGGTGGAGGCAACTACACAACAGCCTTACTGCTTCTTTCATTTTCTATCTCTGTGTCTTGAGAACTACCTAACAGCTGGTTGTTTTTTTTCAGCATCCAAATCTGCTTGATTTGACATTATTCTCACTTCATCCTTATGATTCTGACATCTAAAGTACAACTAAATTTGGTGATAAATATATTTTTTCCCTTCTTGTAGGTTCTTTGTTCACTTGTATCTTTTTTTGAGATGAATATTTGCCCTAAGGCTGTTCAATTCTTGGTAACTTTTGCTCCTTCTAAATAGAAATTCAAATTCAATCCCTGACCTGTATAGCCCAATTGAATTCACTGGATATTCACTCCAAGCTGAATAAAAATTCATAATAAACTGTTTCAGTTAACATACTCAATGGAGGAACGGACTATGAGGTGTGGTAAAGGATTCCATTTGCCTCTCAGTTTTAAAAATTTATCCCATCTATTGCTAACTTCATGTTGCCAATCACCCTAAAACTAGTTCAAGCAAATTTTTCAAGACTAAAGTCTTAGTACTCTCTTGTCATGGTTCTGAAGCATCTTCAGCTACTTTTTAATCTCTGTGTTGGATATTTCATCCCATTCCTCTTTCCCTGCAGTAGGACTGAAAGTAAAGAGGTGTACCAGTTTTTCTTACTCTGCAGTGCTTGCTATTTTTTATACTCACACCCTGGCCCTCTGTCATACCTCTGACTGTTCATGCCAGCTCAGAGGTGTGTCAGCTTGGGGCGTTACCTGGCCTCCTAGCATTGTTTGGGTAAACACACTCTGTAAAACAATGCTGTAGAGTGGTGGTGTGGTTTTATTTGCATCTAGAGGTAAAACACAGAGGTAAGAAAATGCAGATCTGAAGGTGCAAAAGGTCTCAAGAGTGATTCCAAGGAATCCTTCAACCTGCAAATTTACAGTGTCACAGGATTCACAGGACAGCCTCATTGGTGCTTGTGGGACCGTCGACTACTGTCAGTAGTGAAGGCTCAGGGCCAAAAGAGCAATCATTGCAAGTGATCCCCTGTCTACCACATGCCAAGTCAGCAACTTGGCTGAAGGACTTTGATTTAAAATGGGGTTTCCTGGCACAGATAGCACAACAGGTTATATCTGCTAGAGAATATGGCAGGCAGATGGTCTTTTTCTGTTTTTCTTATCAATCCCTAAGACATTACTCTCATAAGGTTTTGCACCGCTTCATTCAATATGTCTTTTGCTATGATTTTTGCTTGTAAAATAAAGGGCAATAATATTATTTCCACCTTTATACACAATCTAAGTCCATTTTTCCAAGTTAACATTTGGTTTGATAAACTGGAGGCAGTATGCCTGCAGCTATCACAACATAGTAAAGGAAGAATACCCAAGTTAAAAATAGACTCATGCAAAATAGTCTTCCATGGCAAAGGGCAGGAAATTGGTTGCAGTTGAACTAATATTTCTCTTGAACTGATCTGTAGCTGCCATTTGCTACACAGCTTATGCTCATCCCGAGGCAATTCCAGACGCCTTTGGAAAACCATCTGAAACTTTGTACTGTACTGCCTATATATGGTGTGATTCCTCATGCTTGTAGCTTTTTGGTACAGAAGACGTGTATCTTTACAGGAGTAATGTAGAAAGTGCCTATTGTTTAAATTACTCATTTATAGTATTTCCCCTTTCTGAGTGAACAGTAAAGGAAGTGAATCCCAAGACAGGGAACTTGCATCCAGGCTCATAAACTCTTCTCTCTTGGATCTTCTAAATAGATAAACAGAGGCAAATTCACACAAAAAAATCATGCATGGTCCAGTACAGTGTAGACTACCGTACAGGACGAAAGACTTGAAACAATTTTTCTAAGTAGATATCATGTTCACAGGTATAACTGAAGCTTGATTTGCTAGTCGATGCAAGATTATAGATGAAAGTGATGTTACAATGTAACCAATCCAGAACTTTGTATAATGATATCTACTTATGTTAAGCTGATAAATATTAGAGAATTATCTTATTGTTATCCAGATACACTCAAGTCAAAGCGCCGATGCTGGGTACTTGTCATGGGTTTCTGTGGCTGGGTTTTGGTAGTGGGGGCTGCAGGGGTGGCTGCTGTTAGAACTGCTAGAAGCTTCCCCTGTCCTGTGGAGCCAATGATAGCCCGCTCCAGGAGGGACTTCCTGCTTCTGGCCAAAGGTTAAACCACAACAGTGCTCTTCCATGAAAATGCACAAGGCAGTTGTTCACTCTGTGACCATTTGATATATATGAACATATATGTGTATGTGTATATAACAACTTTCTAGTTGTTACCTGCAGGCATATTTGTGCACCCACCTAAAGCAGGCAAACTATTACCTAATGACTTGATTAATCTGGTACCAGGTTGACCTATCATATATATCAATGTGATTCCAAGATAAAAGACCATAAAATGGATGAACAAGTTGTAACTGAAGCAAGAGAAGAAAATGTTTATGTTAACCTAGTGGATCTCCTATTATAATATTCAAATATCTTCCTTCCTTGAAAATCAATTTATACAAAGATTGAAACTGAATAAAGCTGGGAGTTTTTTTCATGTATGTGGTGGAGTTTTGTGTGATTATCTATAAATCAGTTTATTTCTCAAGTTTACCTTCTCTCTAAACTCAGGGAAATGAAAACCGAGAGATGCAGATGCCCACTGAGAATAGAGAAATTAAGATCAACAATGTGATAAGAAAAAAGTACAAAGCTACAGAGTGTCTGAGAGAATGTAGCAAAAAAGTTAGACGGACATCGGAGAGATGAAGGGGGTTATATGCCACTCCCAAGTGGGTCACATCTGCCTCCCTGCAAATCCGGTGAAATACAGAGGGAAGGAGGCGTGTGTGTGCGTGTGCGTGTGAATTTAAACCAAACAATGATTTTCTGCAGCCACCTTGTGTCGAAAATGGAGATCGCAGCTCTCAAAAGCTGTTCTTGAAAGCCCAGTGCCCTGCTTCAGCAAGGTGCTGCACCCAAGTGATTTGAGGCTCATAACTGTTGCTGCTGTTGCCAGGGAAGCTGTTCACGCGTTATGTCAGTGGGAAAACACTGAACTAGAGTGGATTTGCACTGATACTCAGTTTCTAGGAGAAAACAAGTTTAGATCCAATTTCTTCGCAGCTTGAATTTAGCAGGATCAAATGGCATATTACAATTTATCTTAATACTCAGTTAGGTCCTATTAAATTTTTTTTAGAGTGCAAAAAGTACAAGATCTTATAGTCCTCTTTTCAAAATGTGCTAGCATTGTGGCTGAAAGAAATTCACAGAAATCAGGGGTCAGAAACCAGAAATGGCTATTGAATGAGCGGTAGTGTGCAGTCTCAAAAATCTCATATTATTTCATCTGCTCCAGATGCAGGCAACAAGGTGGTAGCTCACATTGAACTAGGAAAACTAAGTGCTTTGTCATTGATATAACCCTTGTTTCTCTTTTCTCCAGTCTTGCATTTAAATTTAAATTCAGAGAGAAGACACAAGTGACAGTTATTGTTTTCTATGACAGGTTTGTAATAAGGACAAGGGTTATTTCCCATTTAGGGCAAAAACCTGTCCACTGTTCTTCTGTGACGATATTCTTATCTCTACCACCACTGAAATAATGATTTCCACTTGGCTCATCCACCTGGGGGCTGGGCTGGCACCATATGATAGCCAACAGAGCACCTGCAACACCCTGGAGAGCATAACTTCTCTGAGTGTTTAGGTCACTAGGAGGAAAACTGAGTCAGATGCATTTTGGAACAAGTCTTTTTGTCTCTCCTCTTTGTGCATAGAGGCAGGCTGCAGGTACTAACCTTTATGTTTGTTTATTCCTCAAAATATGGGATCTGTTTTTACGTGAGGTGAATAACTTTCCTCCATAAATTTCCAGATTATAAATTCTTTGTGTGTGTGTGTGTGGCAATGGGACCCAAAGCTGCCTATTTAAGGAAAACACTTTATCTGCCTTCAGCCAGATAATGCTGAGGAGCATTTACCAGTGGCAAATAACTAGCATCATACTGATAGAATTAGTGACAATTGAAACAGACACTTGTTCTTTACCAGTGATAGTCTCTATTGAAATGCTCCCAACTTTGTACTTTATGGCTGGGCTTTTCAAAAACATTTTTAAAAGACATACGCCAAGAAAAGCAGAAGCAGAAAAATAAGCCAAAATAAAAGAGAAAGCAGGATCCAGCCTGCCAGGGAAAGGAGCATGTTGTATTTTAAGTCAGTTGTGGGAGAATCATGGATCGTGCAGATATTTGGCAAATGAGATCAATGGGATGTAACAGCTGTTTCAATAAGACAAATTAGAGGAATTACTCCAAACCACCAAGCAACAGGGGACATGAATTACAGTTTGGTATTTTGTTTACAGGTCAGGCAAGGTCAAACTACTATTATTATTGCCTATTGGCTTTCCACTGTTCAGACTGCAGAAGTAATAGTGGGCATTGTGCATGGCGCAGTGGTTGAAACGGGAACACACACAGAGCTGATGGAGAAAAAGGAGCCACGTTATTCACTTGCAACCTCACAGGTACATTTATTTTCATTGCTATTATTACTTGTATAAACATAGTATGCAGGATGGATATATCATGGATCAAATCCCCACTGAGCTGGAAATATAACCACGAATAGATGTATTTGTTACTCAGCAATTTTACAAGTGCTGGTTTCTTTTATGCACCACAGTGAATTTGTTTATTTCTGAATGGCTCAGGTGACCTTTAGAAGACAGCTTGTCTCATGATTCATGCATAATCTGGCATGTGCTTTAAGGTGACACTTAAGCACGGATGCAGACACACCAAGTGCTAGACCGTGGCCATTAGCAGCAAAATCCTTTGGTGCTGTGCTGTCAGTGCTGCCAGGTACTGAGATACCTCCAAAATCAACTCACCTCTGAGTAAGGTTGTACCTCTTTATATCGTTCCTCTGCAATCTCCTGGCAAAAATTTTACCCGTAATCTCAATTAGAAGTGTGGGTGAAGGTTTCTACAGTTCAGAGTGGGCTGTAAAGACAAAAGCAGCAGCTGAGGCGGTAACTCAGAGCCCTACCTGTGCTGCAGGAGTCAATCTGAAAACAAAAGTAAGAGAAGGGCACAAAAATCATACCAACCAGCACCTTTTTTCGTGCAGATATATTAAGTTTGGACCTTTTTGCCATGCTGGTCTATCTCTAACAGCAAACTGAAAAGTACAAATGAAAGCATAGGAAATACAGGAAGGCGAAGTAGGGGCAGGGTCTTCACCACTCCATCTGATGAGATTTGAACAATTGCATCTCTGACAGGCAGAAAAGAGCGGCAGCGTGGATAGGGGAGAGAGAGAGAATGTCTTGACCCGGCACGTTGTCAGTTCACATGCTGTTTGTAGGACCGTAACTTGAGACAATTCTGTTTAACACAAGCAAGTTAAAATGGACAGTAAAAGCAATGGGACTGGATTTCCAGGGGTTACTAAAACACAATTTAAAAGCTGCATTCTGAAAAATTACTTTAAAACATATACTTATCTGGCCCTGCCCAGGAATGCCATGTAGGCATGTAATGCCATTCAATAGGTGTGGTTCTGCCATGGCTGGCAGCGTGCTGTAGCCAGGGAGTCTTTCAGGCACACTGTCTAGAACTAGCTAACTTAGCTATTTGAGTGGGGGAAAGTTGGATAGAAATAGAAGAACTCACAAAGGAAATTACTGCAAAACTTTAAGGGTGAAATCTATTTGACCTTGATCATAGCTGTGGTAGCCTGTAGATACTGACAAAGATACACTTTCAAATTGCAGCAACCACCAAACACATTTCCTCAAGAATTTGCCAAAACATTCAAAAAATGAAATTAAAAGTCTTCAATGAATGTAAGAATCTATTGTTTACTTGCAAACTTTGAAATTTGAGGAGGTGCTAAGTGATTACATCATTGTAATCAGTGGATACTTGCAGGAACCTTTCAAAATTACACGTAATTAACATCTCTGAGGAAAAACAAGGACAGTTTTCCTAGGGCTTGAAAAAATATATTTGCCCTTTTTTATACTGTAGTTTTGTGTGTGGATTTCCTGATGACTAAGGGAAATATTTATATTGTTACATAGCATTGTAGAATTGTTAAGGTTGGAAAAGACATCTAAGATCATCAAGGTTGGAAAAGACATCTAGGATCACCAAGTCACATAAGCAATAGCTTTTAGAAATGTAACTGATTTGATGAGATGGATAAATCTAAAACTGAATATCAGAGTACTTATGTGAAACTACAAAGAGAAACTAGTCCACTTTTTACAGCCACAGTGACCAACACAACACATTTCTGATTGACTGAATTTTTTTTTCATGTCTTTTGCTCTTTGAATTAGTTTGAATGGATGTTACTGATTAGAGGAACTATTGGCAACAGAAGATCCTA
The DNA here is from genome assembly GCA_035047865.1 of Dendrocincla tyrannina. Classification (NCBI taxonomy): domain Eukaryota; kingdom Metazoa; phylum Chordata; class Aves; order Passeriformes; family Dendrocolaptidae; genus Dendrocincla; species Dendrocincla tyrannina. The sequence continues at coordinate 30,295,689 of JAWWMP010000081.1, forward strand.
AGGGTGGATCAAGCATTAACAGCTTGAAACCCAATAAAGTAAATGGGATATTATGCTCTATAATAAGATTAAGACTCAGCCCCTAAAAAGTAATGATTTACACTGGTTAAAAGGTCCAGGGATCTCACTGAACCCTAAAAGAACTAGCATGAAGAGTATAAAAATTTGTCAAACAGCGTAACTGTGGACTGTCTATCCTTGGAGCTGGTGACGGCTTAAGCAATGAGGCCCCAAACAGCTGACTCTGAGCACAGGATGAACTGGATGACCTCTAGAGGTTCCTTCTGACCAACAGGGTTCTGTGAATTTATGACAGCTAGTGATAGCTCCTGCATACCACTTCCCCTTTCGTACTGACATCACTTCTTCAGAAAAACACAACTATTTCTGTAACGATCAGGAGGATTTTTTCCTTTTTCTAAACTTAGTGTCATTGATACCACACAGTTATTAAGGCAGCTTCTGTTGTTATTTGTGGTCCTGAGGCACCACTATGGAATTAATCAAACCTGTGTCCTCATCCTTGTTCTCTGCTACTTCAGGATCCATCTGTTTGATTAGTCCTGCATGTGCTGAAAACAACATTCAGATCAGCTTATCTTAAAAAGTAGAAATAACTGCAATTTCAAAATATTTTTGATTTATTATTTCAGAATATATTGAAATTAGACAAATATGAATGATCACTTATTGGTCTGTGAGGACTGAACACAGCTTGAAAGGTGCCTGGTCCCATTTTCCATTATGCTTGTTGAAGGTGTAACAATAAGGAAAAAAATTACTTTTATTCCCATAATTTAATTGTTTAAATAAATTCATTAAAGTGAGCTGGTAAGTGCCTTTAAAAGTTGTTGATTATCCACACCACAGGGAAATATGAGTTACAATTGCTTCTTAGACTGATTCTTTATTAAATATGATTGCCAACCCTTCACTGATCTTTAATCCCCCATCTTATAAAGGGTATGGCTTTGGTTTCTGAAACAGTCCTGAATGCTTGGTTTAGGAAAAGAATGACTGGGTCCTACTACTTAAAATAGTTGTTCTTCACATAGTTGCTTGATGGTATAGTGAGTCCTAGCACATATATGGCCCATTTCCCATTTACAAAAGATGAAGAATTAATGACTGAGCATTTACAGTATATTTGAGAATACATTTTCCCAGGACACTTTGCTGTATCTCAGAAACACATGAAGCTTTTGCTCATTTTATTTATTCCTACAAGTGAATCCTTGGAATCTCTGTTTTTCAGTTGTTGTGTTTACGTTGCTAAATCATTTCTTCCTCTAGCATCCCCTAGTGCAAACAGAAGCATTTCTGAATAGAGAGAGACTGAGCCCCAAACCTTGAGTGTGATAATCCAGTGTCACACAACCTCAGAGAAGAATCTGACTCCAACTTCTCTGTATCTTCCCATCACCTAGTTGAAGAGAGCAACCATCATACCTCTTTTCTCCAAACTAAAAGAATCCATTTCTCTCAGCAGCTTCTCACACACAGTGTTCCAGAGGCCTCTTTCTCCTTGCAGGCTTCTGCAGGGCCCACTTTGGTATGACACAGTGCTTCTGACATGCTCCCAGTTTCTGAATAGAAAATAATCACCTTCCTCCACCTGCTGACTGCACTCCTTCACTAATCGTACCCTTGTGCTGTTGCCCCCCTCCACTGGAAGGGCACACCTCTCATCACGTCCACCATGTTGTCCAGCAGGATCCTCAAATAATTATAAAATAAGGAAGACTGATGACCCAGTAGTGAGAAGCTGAAAACTGGCAGTAATACAGTCTCGCTTAGGGCAGTCAAACCTATGATCAAGAAACCTTACAAGTACAATACAAAAAAATATGTGCATAAAGAAGTTTTCTGAAATATGTACCCATATGCGTATCTAAGAGTATTTTAAATACATATACTCAGTGTAGATAAGCCCAACATACTCTTTTGAGATCTAAGCAAAACTATAATGACTGCTTATTTTGAAAAAAGCTACATATAATCATTGTTTCTATTGCTGCTTTGCCTGTGAAAATAGTTTATGTAAACATGTATTTCCAAAATCAGTATCCTAACTTTGCCAGAGTGAACTATTTTTTTTTGATCAGTCTGTTAGAAAAACAAAGCCAAGTTAATCTTAATATAAACATTGAAAAAAATGCCCCCCACATGTGTTGTACGTGATCTGGAAAAGTCCTTTTCATTTACATTCTCATTTAATTTGGGCTTCCTTTTTAAGATTTTTAAGATTTCATCTTATTATTGATCTGTGGAAAACAATTTCCATAGAAGTCCTATATATAAATGTCTAATTTAAATTGCAAGTTTCTCCATTTTTTTCTAATGCACCAAACAGCCAAGCCCTATTACTCTGAACAGTTTGATATCATAAATATTTATCCAAGCCCAGTGGTGATTTGTTATAGTAAGGCTAGACTGTGTCTTCAACCCAAATTTATTTCCACAGTTGCAGCTGGAGCTAATGAAGTCCATATTGTCACACTGATGATGTTCCTTCAAAATGCACATTAAAGCCCAATGTGTTTTGCAGAGTTTGCAACACAACTGCTTTGGAAAATTTTACACTAAGTGTTCACTCTCAGTCTGGAAATAATCACTCATGTAGTATTTTCCTCCCTTCTCTGTTCCACTGTCAAGACTGTGACTGAGAATTGTATAAAATTCATAAACTACAGCACTCTTTAGGGAGTTACTAAATCAATATTATTTTTTCTTGTCTTTTAACCTTTTGTTTACCAAAGGAGTGATAATTAGGAAACTCAGGATGAAACCCTTGCCTTTTTCATTACATTGGTGTTATTTAGCTAATCAGTTAAACCTTGCAGGTAATTCTTAGGTTTAATAGAATAAGAAGCAATTTCTATTCTGCTTGTTTAAATTGGGATAGATGTACTTTTCACAGCCAAGGGATCATGATATGAGAGGTGAAGAAGTGTTTGACTATGCAACTGTCTTTACCAGTCTCTTAAATATTTACCTGTAATATTCTGTTCTTAAAGGCTACTGCAATAACCTATATATGGCATGCAAAAACAGCAGAGTGCCTGTAAGCGTAAAAGTGGAATACAGCATGTACACAGTTGTTTTCTTTCAAGGATTTTGTTATAGAAAAGTGGGAGAAAGCCTAAGAAAATTGTTTAGGTGTATAGAATTTAAAATCTTATGCAAATGGTTTGTTGTCAAGCACACTAATGAATAAAAACCTTTATTTTATTACAAAAATTAATAGGAGATAGCTCTAGTCACATTTTACTCTTGTCCATTTCAATATTATTGTATCAACTTCTACGGGAAAACAAGAAAAGGTAATTAATAGTTGAAACATTCACTAATTACCTATTTTTGGTGCACCTATCGGTCTCAGAGAAGATCTTTGCTAAGTACACCCACAACTAAGCATTGTCTTCTCCCTCAATTTCCCTGACCTATCATGGCACTAGAATCTAGTGGGAATGGAGTTCAGCTTCCTTTTAATAATTGGCTCAACTAACCAATAATGCAATAAGTTTTTGTATATTTATCTGCAACACACACCACACACATATGTGTACAGAAAGTTTGCAAGAACCTCCGCTGTTTGGCCACTGTCCCCATTTCGCTGATTAAGACACAAGACATTGTTTCTTATTTTTAGCAGTCGTAACTCTGCCTGCCAAGAGCAAATGATTAATCAGGTCCTTAAAATGACTTAACAGCTGTAAATCAAGTAGTAATTTTAAGAAGCAGAGCTCATGGACAAAATAGCTGTTTCGTTCGCCAGGGAGCAGAAAGATATATTTAGTCACGTCTGGATGCTAAAATTGCTTCTCCATCAGATCTTTTAGAAGGTCAAGTTGATTATTCCTCAAACCTTGTCTGCATGTTGCTGCTGAAAACATCTCACCACAACATGCATAGATTCATTTTTTATTTTTTTTTTTTCAGGATTTTCAGTTATCACAGCCACAAGTCTCTTTGAACCTGGACCTTTCTTGAGAAAATAGGAGGTGTTTCCACACATTGCTGGCTCTGTGTCCTGGACTTTGTTCTACATGTCTCTCTGAGGCTTTTGGCACTGCTTGTTTTTCATGCTGCTCCTTCCATCCTTACTTCTGCCAAATCTATTAGCTAAAATCAAGCTACTAAATCCAGGTGAAAGTAACAATTTCTTCCAGAATCACCTATATGTCTCTCCATTTTGCATCCCAGCACTCATGATTACTCTGGAAGCAAATTTCTGGCCATTCTCAGTGCCAGGTTCATCAGGTTTTTTAAGGGACACTTTACTGAAAACTATTTAGAAGGTATTCATGGTACACCAGTGGCATGCACTTCACTGGGTGGGAATGACTATGCTTACAAATGTGGCCAGGGCAGCAATGTAGGCTGCTCACTCAAAATGGTGAATAGTTGAAGCTGGAGAAGCATTCCTGTGTATCTATTGCCCAGTGTTTGCCATAACCAAATTACCTGCTACAGCTGATTCTCAAATGAGAGATTAAATCATATTCTGCTTATTTTGCAATCAACTTTTTTTTTAAAAAAGCCTGTTTCTCCATGCAGTGGAGACAATGGAGCAACTCTGTGGTCTTTATTGTCAAACCAATCCTATCTCATGTCAAGAAAATTGACATTCTGTAGTTCATGAGACCTGCAATATATCCACTACAAAGCTTTTAGTAATGATTTTAAAACTCTTCTTTAAACTTCCAGATTACTAGAAACTTTAAAAAAAAAAAAAACTAAAAGCCTATTTTTCTAAAAACATACTTTTCAGGCCACGTTGATGTCATTTGGACCAGAACATTCCCTTAACAAGTGTAGCATGGACCGTGACACAATGGAAGTAGTCTCAATTGAAATCAACACCTGCATCAAAATAGACTGCTCACTGTTATAGTAAAGTTTAAGCTGGAGAAATATTTGAAAAATTAAGCCTTTTCCAGATCTTGATTTTGCAGTTACCTTCACTCCACGTTAGCCTTGGAGTCAGCCTTGCCCTAATGTTAACAGACCAGAAGGCTATGTAGTTTCTGGTTGAATCCCATAACTGATCTTCAGTTGATCAGTAAATAAAAGTCAATCCGATATACAGCCCACCCCCCCAGAGCCTTACATGAATATGTCATCATTTTGAAAAGGGTAATTGCTGATTTCCTTTCCTTTCAGACTACAGGTTACAGGGCATAGTAAGATTTATAGAAGGGGCAGAGCTTATGGGAAGAAAGAGGAGGTTCAGTATATAGAACGTGTAGATAATGCAAAATCCAGGACATCATTAAAGTCAAATACCACCTTCACTAAGAATGCAAAAGGTTAACTTTTTAAAGTAAGTCTGTAACTGCATCTATAATTTCACTAAGAATGAAAATTGGCTGAAAAGATACTATGGAATAATTCTGTAGAAAATATAAATCGGCATGGTTTGACTCAAGTCAGTGAAGCTATTCCAGCTTACAATAGGTTAAGATCTGCCCTCAGATGGACATTTGCATGCATCAGTCAAGTAATTGCATGCACAAACTGATAGTTATTGTGATTTGCATGTATAAGTGTTCACATTAATTATCGAGAGCACTATTGAAGTAATGCGTGGGGTGTTTTTTTCATGTGCACACAGATGCACTTGCAGACACTGAAGATTTTGTTAATAGTAATGTGGAAAGGAGAGAAGAGGCCTCTTACACACTGAATAACTTCTTTTCTTCTCTCTCTTCCTCTGCTCCTTAAGTCTGCTCTTATATGAAAACCCCCACTTTAATAAAGAAAAAGTAGTACTGGAGTTTGGGGATGATTGTAGCCAGAGAAAGAGAAAAAAAATCTAACACTGTCTGTTTCTGGCATTTTTGTGTCAATTTTACATTGACATTAAATATGGGTCAGTCACATCAAACTTATTACCGAGTGCATATTTCTATAGTGAAGCACTGCAAAGCAAGCGATGAGTCACATTGGGAGAGAAAAAAAGGCAGATATTAGACCTGGGAAAGCAATCAAGTGAACCCAACGTATACTTGGAAGAAATTAATGCAAAGTGCCCGTATATCAACCCAGACAAATTCTAATTAAGCTCAAAGGATGAAGAAGCAATAGGCATTGAGCTGTAAAGTTAAGAAATTTGCACCACAACTTTCCAAAAGACTGAGTCTTCTCAGATCTTGGATTAAGAGGTCAGGCAACTCCCGTGAGGGATGTCAAACTTCAAGGTTCTCCAAAGTTTAAGGGTGCCTGAAGGTAAGATTTCAGACTAGCCCAGTTCCAAAAAGAGCAAGGAATCAGTGAGAAGGAAGGAGACAGAATGCACAAATTAATGTATTTCAAATGAACTGTTACAGAAACCCATCCCAGACAGGTAACAGAGTGAGAGAAGAGAAACTGTGTAATCTCAAAGTGCCCTAACAAGGGTAGTGTGATTCTTTCCTCCAAACACACCACTTCCAGCTCTGTGTGACCAGCAGTTCTATGCACACAGACTACGGACACACACAGCTTGGGAGGGTGTTTAAATAAAGATGGTCACTGCCTGGTTGACAGATTGCAATACATGTTGTTGTCAAGGGAGATGAGGCCATGGAGAATGACTTCTCTGACACGTTCATGGCCCCTTATTTTACTCCTCTTCATTTCATTACTCTCTTATAGTTCTTTCTGTGAGCCAAAGGATGAGATTTTGAATTAATTTAATATTTAACACCCAATGACAAACTATTTTTTTAACCACCACAAGACTTGGAGCTGCAACATAAAAAAATATCTGTCTTTGGTATTTCTATCATTATCTCTTTTATATATGGATAACTACTGATCTTTTCCATAGCATCTGTGCTTCCTGTCACAGGAATGCTATAAATGATCTAAGTGCCAGACACCCAGGATGGAAAGGGACTTGCAGGCATTAGGGAAGGCAAGTTACTACCACTCCAGATCTTCAGAATTTAAAGACTCTGTGCTGGCGATGTGGCCTTCTTAAGATGTGTTTTCTATAGAGCCTTTTTCCTCTGCCTATATGAAATTTGTCACAGCAGGGTCCTATAAATGAGGCTCTTGGACCTACCACAATAACGCATGCACAGTATCAGCACAGTAATAGAAACTACACAATAATTATTGTATTTTGCATATGTATTTTATGCAAATGATAATATTGTCACCCATTTGGGGGGACCCACTTTATTTTCTATAAAGAGAATATTAAAATCACAAAAATCACAAGAGAATTCAAAGACCATCCAAACAGTCAGCAAACGCAGAGGTAAATTATGCAACTCTTGGTGGATGCGGAGGCACATTCCCTTCCTTCCCAGTCATATGACATCAAAGAATAAGACATTTCTTTTCCTGTACCTGATACGGCATCTACCAAAATCCTCCAAACCCTCACTAAGAAAACATCCATGGAAGATATCACTGACAATCTTGTTTTATGTGCTAGTTTTTCCAGTTTCACTAAAAGTAGCAGCCAGAGATATGAAGTACATTTAATTAACAAAAGAATACTTCTGAAAAAAGGAATAAAAAAATCCACAGAGGCCATATGTGTCAGAAACAATTCAGGCAATCAGGTCTTATCAATCTGAATGATCTTAATAATTATTGGAAGCACTGAAGTTGTATGCATTGTTTTATCTCTTTTGCAATCATCCCTTTAATCTTTTTCAATTTTGTTGACAAAAATAAATATTAAATCAATTCATATACTCCACGAAAGCAAAAAGTAGGAGGGAAAGGCTAGCAAAAAGCTGTATTAGTGTAGGTGAGCACACAGGTTTCTTAAGGAGGAACTAACCTTCAATACCAACTTGAGAGTGAAAATAAAATACTGCAGAAGAAATACAGATATTATGGCATCATACATTGTTATTTGCTAGGTCTTTTCAGCTTGTTATAATACCTCCTGTGAACATAATTTTTCATATTTAGGTATTTTTTCTGAGGGAAAGCTGGTACATTTGGCTGGCTAGAGGTTAAACTTTGCCCTATTAAAAACAGTTGCAAACATTGTTTCTGTAGTTCTGTGGCTTCAACCTGCAAATACTTCTGCTCTTGTATATGAGAAAGATATCTTTTCTTTTGGGTGCCCCAAGCAGACTGAGACCTAAGCCCGACTGATTTCTTAAAAGCAGAAAGAGGAGTATTCAGAGTAACTGACCTCTCACTAAAACTACCAGAATTATATTGACAGACTTCTAAGGAGTATTGATGGAGCAATATATTGTTAGCGTATGTCTTACTTGGAGGATGCTGTTTTTACTGATTCCAGAAAGCTTTTTCTCCTCCTTCAAGTGATATGTGGCTTTGGTGATACAACATCTGGACAGAACCAGGGGTTTATGGAATTACAGTGTAATAGAATCATAGAATTATAGAATCATAAAATTACAGAACCATAAAATCATAGAATAGTTTGGGTTGAAGGGACTTTTAATGGTCATCTAGCCCAATCCCCATGCAATGAGCAGGGACATCTCCAACTAGATCATATTGCTCAGAGCCACTTCAAACCTGATCTTGAATGTTTCCAGGGATAGGGCATCCACCACCTCTCTGACAACCTGTTTCAGTGTTTTACCATCCTCATCATAAAAAACTTCTTCCTTACATCTAGTCTGAATCTACCCTCTTTTAGTTAAAAAATATTCCCTGCTGTCCTATTGCTACAGACCCTACTAAAACCTTTGTCTTCATCTTTCTTGTAAGCCCCATTTAAGTACTGAAAGGCTTCCATAAGGTCTCCCCAGAGCTTTCTCTTCTGCAGGCTGACCAACCACAACTCTCTCAGCCTGTCCTCATAGGTGATGTGTTCCAGGCCTCTGACCATTTTTGTGGCCCTCCTCTGTATCTGCTCCCACGTGTCCATGTCTTTCCTGTCTGAGTACTCCAGAATGGGATACAGTACTCCAGGTGGGGTTTCACAAGAGCAGATCTATAGTGGTAGATGCTCTGTATTAAAAGAAAGCATTTTCAAGTTTGCACCAACCATAATAATTCATCACTTCTCATATCTGGTTTTCTGGTGAAAGCAGTGGAAAAGGTTAGACAACACTATAATGTTCCCACTTGTTCGTGCAGTCTGTGTGTGGTACACCTTACTGTGCACAGAATCTTCCTGTGTATATGAACAACATCTACTAGTGAAGTTGTCTCATTTACAGAACTCCCTGTCTCTTCAAATGGAGATGATGTTGAGTTTTCACAATTGATTAATGTTTCTAAATAGTGAGTATTACAGAAATGCTTAGAATGGAGCTGAGATAGGTAGGTCCTGATAAGGATTCAATCTGGATTTTCTGTATTTCCCCTGTACTGAAGGACTCAGATTGAGGGTGTATCTAATTATTCATGTGAGAGTGACTGTGAAGGGTGTTTTCATGCAAGTCATATAAATTAATAAACATAAATGTGTTTATTAAGAGTGTGCAGATTTACACCTCCCTTCATATCTTGGAAAGTATTTCACTGTCACAAAGATAAATCATCCTCTGAGTACAAGGAGATAAATTCTAGTTTTCATCTGTGTTCTTTAAAACACCATAGACTCTCCTAAAACTCTTCAGGCCCTGTTTCAGCAACAGCCTTCTGTGGTAAAATTGGAACTTAATTTAGCCACTGAGGTTAAAAAAAAATAAAAAATGTTTCTATAAATACACTGACAGCAAAAGAAGGCCCAAGGAGAGTCTTCATTCTTTACTGGATGCAGAGGGTAGCATAAGCATCAGGGGATGAGAAAAAAACTGAGGTACTTAATGCCTTCTTTGCCTCAGTCTTTAGTACCAAAAAAACATTGGAAGTTAGTGATGGGGAGCTGAATTAAACCCCCATAATCCAGGAGGAAATGGTTAGTTACCTGCTATGCCAGTTGGACATCCCCAAGTTTATGAGACCAGAGGGGATGCATCCAGGAGTAAGAAGGGAGCTGGCAAAGAAGCTTGCCACACCACTTTCAATTGTTTACCAGCAGCCCTGGTTAACTGTAGAAATCCTACTGACTGGAAGTTAGCAACTATAGTGCCTATCTATAAGAAGGTTCAGAAGGATGATCCAGAGAACTACAGGCCTGTCAGCCTGATCTTGGTACTGAGGAAGGTCATGGGGGAGATCATCCTGAGTGCCATCACACAGCATGTACAGGACAACCAAGGAATCAGGCCCAGTGAACATGGGTTTATGAAAGGCAGGAAGGGCCTGCTTGACCAACCTGATCTTCTTCTAGAGGGTGACCCACTTGGTGACCCATTTAGTAGATGAGGGAAAGACTGTGGATATTGCCTAATTAGACTTAGGTAAAGTGTTTAACGCCATCTCCTGCAGCATTCTCCTGGGGACACTGGCTGCTCTTCTCTTGGATGGGTGTAGCCTTTGCTGGGTGAAAAACTGGCTGGATGGCCAGGCCCAGTGAATGGAAATAAACACAGCTGGTAGCCAGTCACTACTGGTGTTCCCCGAGGCTCAGTGTTGGGGCCAGTAACGTTTAATATCTTTATCAATGATTTAGCCAAGGGGATCAAGTGTATCCTCAGTAAGTTCTCAGATGGCACCAAGTTAGGTGGGAGTACTGATCCTCAGGAGAGTAGGAAGGATCTCTAAAGGGATCTTTCGTGGGCTAGATTTATGGGCTGAGGACAACCACATGATGTTCAATAAGGTAAAATTCAGGGTTCTGCGCTGGGATCACAACAACTCCCCCTGCAGTGCTACAGGCTTGGGGAAGAGTGGCTTGAGAGATGCTCAGCAAGAAGGGAGTTTAGAATGTCGTTTGACAGCTGACTGTATTTGAGCCAGATAAATGTCCAGGTGGCCAAGAAAGCCAGTGGCATCCTGGCCTGTAACAGCAATAGTGTGGCCAGCGGGACCAGGGCAGTGATCATCCCCCTGTATCAGCACTGGTGAGGCTGCACTTTGAACACTGTGTTCAGTTTTGGGCCCTTGATTACAAGAAAGACATTGAGGTGCTGGAGTGTGTCCAGAGGAGAGCAATGGAGCTGGTGAAGGGTCTGTAGCACAAGTCTTATATGGAGCAGCTGAGAGCTGGTGTTGTTTAATCTGGAGAAGTAGAGGCTCAGGGTGACACCTCATTGTTCTCTACAGCTTCCTGAGAGGAGGTTGTAGCCAGGCAAAGCTTGGTCTCTTCTGCCATGTCTCAGGTGAAAGGACAAGAGAAAACGGCCTTAAGTTGCACCAGGGGAGGTTCAGATTACTTATTAGGAAAAAAAGATCACTGAGAGTGGTTTGGTATCGGAATAAGTTGCCCCGGGAGGTGGTGGCATCACCATCTCTTTAAAAACTCAAGAGGTGTTTGAAAATGGTACTTGGTGATAGGCTTAGGGGTGATTATGGTGGTGCTGAGTTGATGGTTTGACTAGACAGTCTTGAAGATCTTTTCCAGCCTTGGTGATTCTGTGATTCTGTGACACATGCCAAGATTTACCATGCTGAATTTGGAACACAAAGAAGTGTTCCTAGGAACTTTCTCCTCATTTTTAATTGGATGCAGGGCTTTGTTTGTCCCAGATCTGTAGGGCTTTGACGAGGACCTACCACAAAATTGTATTACAAGATTGAAAACCTGGAAAATGACCCTGTCTCTGATACCCAATTTCTGCCTCCAAGATCATGCACATCATGACACACATGACAGAGATGGCAGATAGAGAAGCAGTGTGTCAAGGCCTGAGAGATCTTTGCCCAGTGGAAACTGGCTATAACATTTATGCTCACCACAACCATGATTCTGGTATATTTGCACATCCAAAAAGGCAAACTATGTCTGGAAGTGCTCTAACAGCACATAGTGTGTCAAGCACACAAAGTAAATTGGGGGCTGGAGGAAAGGATCTGAACCTTTTTCAGGAAAATATGAAGCATGCATTGCTAAGAATTTTACAGTTAAATTGAAGCTATCTAAAAAAACTTTTTGAGCTTGTCAGTGTTTATTTATCCCCTCTTTGGGCATCCCTTCTGTTCCCTTACCACTTTACAGCTTGTAGTAATTAGTAAAATATGTGGAAAGATAGTAATTTTGAACTGAGAAATTAAAACCCTAGGCATACTCTGCATTTTTATCCAAAGCTTTTCAGTAGATGACACATTTCTGGATCCTGTCTGATTCTGGTGTCATACTGCTGGCAATAAAACGTATTTACTCATGTTGTGCCTAATCATATATGCTAGTAATATCTGGGAAGATGTTGGCAATGTAGGTGAGACAGATCTGAAGGGCAGATGATCAAAAAATTTAAGTAAGTTCCCAAGAGGGGGAGTATCTGGCAGAGAAGTTTGCCATATTAAAAGTGTTTAAATGCTAAATATAAACATATCTTGTTCCAGGCAGAGATGTATATTGGAGTAATATGACCACCCAGAGCCAGGGAAGAGAATTGCACTGGTGGACAGAGCACAGCCGATCAGGACAACACTAGAGAGAGGCCACTGCTGAGCACTAGCATTCATTTAGTAGCTGATTATTAAAATGAAAGATTATGTAATTCACTTTTTGTCCTCATTTGTCCTGAAAGTCAGTCCACTGGTTTTGGAAATGTTTTAAAAGGAGAATTAGACTACACAATCATTCTGTTCCTCCTTTTTTCAATCAAAGGATGAGGCAGCCTTACCAAGCCTCCTGCCAGCACAAGTAACCCTGACTCTTGGGCACTCCAGCCATCTGCCACACTGGACCGTTACCATGAAGGATCTCTCATCAGCGCTGACCAAATCAACCCTGTGGCTTCTTGCCCATCCCCACCCCATGCTCCCCACTGGTCCCCACAGATTCATATGGCTTTCCAGTTCTCAACACCCCAGGCCCTTTTCCTGCCAGACTGCCTCCCAACAGTCCTGATGCAGGGACAGCATCACCAAAGTAAGATTCGAGTTGTAAATTAGTTCAGGGGAAGTTTCAGCAGCTCTTTGCCACCATGGCCATAGTGTGAAACACCTCCCGGGACTCCCAGGCATCACGTCCTTCCCAGTCCCAGAGGGAAGGCTGCCCTTGGGGTCCTGAGGCAATAAAGGGCTTTGTGCTCCCTGGCTACTTCACTGAGGCCTCATCCTTCAGCTCCTCAACTCTTCAACACAGCAGACACAAAGAGCACATCATTTGACAAAAAAAAGTACTATTCAGAGTGGAATCTAGTGTTGAATATATGTCCCTGTACCTTTCTATGTTTTTCTTGTAAAAGATGGAAAATTGTAAAGATAGGGGGGGTTGGAGTTTTTTTGTTTGTTTTGTTTTATGGTTTTTGGTGGTTTTTTTTTTCTTTTATCTCTGAGAGATAATGGGGATACTGAGAAATAGCAGTCCACCAAATATCAATGATATCTATGCCACTGCACTTCAGTCCAGCAATTGTTGTCCCTTGTACCAGTGACAAAAGTATTTTAATTTGGACTATTCTGTTTGCCAGTGTCTTTTACTATTCTATCCAGGTTTAAAATGTCCTCATAACAACCTAGCAAGTTTTCAGATGATATAAAACTGAGCCAGTGATCAATATATTGGACAATAAGACTGCCATTCAGAGGGATCTGAAGAAGTGGACTGAAACCTCATGAGAACCCCATACCTGGGAGAAAGTAATGCTGTGTAGCAGAACAGTTTCGGAGCTGTCTGGCTGGTGACCAACTTCGCAGAGAAGGACGTGGAAGATCTTGGCTGACGATAAGTTGGGTGGTATGTCCTTGTGGTGACAAAGACTAACCACATGCTGGCCATCACTTACAATACTGCACCAGGTGAAGAAAACCTATACACTACTTGCAAGGCCACTCCTGGAGTGAAGTGTTCAGTTTTGGGGTCCACATTAGCAGTTTAACATAATAATAGATTCATAGAATCATTTGGGTTGGAAAGAATGTTAAGGATCACCTAGTTCCAACCCCCTGCCATTGGCAGGGACACCTCCCACTAGACCAGGATGTTCAGGGCCCCAGCCAGCCTGGCCTTGAACACTGCCAGGGATGGGGAATCTACAACTTCTCTGGGTAGTCTGTTCCAGTGCCTCATCACTATCATAGTAAAGAATTTCTTCCTAACATCTAATTTAAACCTACTCTCAGTCTGAAGCTAGTAGGCCTTGTCCTACCACTATAGCTCCTCATGAAGAGTCCCTCTGGAAGGCTGCTATGAGGTCTCTATATAACCTTCTCTTCTTGAGGCTGAACAGCCCCAACTTTCTGAGCCTGTCTTCATAAGGGAGGTGCTCCAGTCCTCTTATTAACTTCATGGCCGTCCTCTGGACTTTCTCCTTTAGTCCTATGTCCTTCTTATGCTGGGAGCACCAGAACTGTATGCAGCATGTTAGATTAAATGTATTCCTGAAAAATGGGAAAATAGACATAAAAAAGATTCAAAAGCATAAATCTGACCATGGTAGAGTGGTTTCTAAGTCAGACATGTAAACAGCGCTAGGTAGAGAGTTCACAAACAACACAGCACACAGTGGTTGCTGGGAAGCTGAGTTAAGGCAACATGTTGATTTGGTAGATACCGTGACTGAGCTTCACAAAACACAAGGCATATAGAAAGAAAGGCTACAGTGTAGTGTTGCTTTTGTCTGTAGGAGGACAGCTGGATATGCAATATCTCTAATATCTTTAGTCCATTTAAACCTACAGACTGCCAACTTCCATACAAATCAGTGGCAAATCTAGATGTTTGATGACCTTACCTTTCTGTATGTTGTTTGAAAAAGAAAATAAAAAATAATCCCCTTGCCACCTACCTTCAAAAACAGAAGCAAAACAAAGGAGCAAAGACATTTTTAAAATTTCCATTTTCTGAATTCTCTTTAAAGACATTTAAGCAATATAATTTCATTTTTTTTAAATATAGGAGTGTTTTCCAGCACGATATATTAGTGTCAAAATGTGTCACTTTTCATTAAACTTTTATCACGATACAAGAGAAATAAATGACATTTTAACTGCAAAATAAGGAAACTGCCTGGGCTGTGGAAGACTCCTTTCCCTGCTTTGTCTCGTTGCAAGAGTTTTGAGATTAAAAATAAGTATTAAGTGTTATTGTCTATTTCTAATTGTATCTGCTCAGCTGTATTTTTGATGGAATGGCTTGATTTCCTCCCTCATACAGTCTAATTTGTTCTGAAACTTTGGTCACTATCTCACTGTTTACTGCTTTAGAGCTCAGAGTCTCAGAGACTGGACTTGACAGCTTCTTCCTTTGCATCAGGTTAGTGCAGAAATAGGTCATCACTGTTGCTTCAGTCACAAGTGACAAGAGGCAGAATTTACAGAAAAATTATCTAAGAGAAAAAAAATACTTGATGCACAGTCATAAACATGCAAAACAACTCCTCTTTTTTATTATTCTTGCTTTACTGTGAGATGCCCTGCTTATTTACCTATCTACCTTTCTATCTAATTTAAACCAGACAATCCTTTTAAAGTAATGCTGTGTTTTTCTCCCATTACTGAAAACATTTATTTTTCTTATTGATTCTTTCACTGTAGAAAATAATCAGATTAAATAAAGACTGTTCCAGGACCTGCTATCAGGCAGGACAAAAAAAAACCAGTTTGCCAGAGATGCCATGAACTTTCCTATGAAGAGTCTGGTGATGAAAAATGGTGATTTTCAAGACTTCTTTTTGGTAATGTAAAAAGTTCTTTATGTTGTAAAAATCAGCAACATAAAGCAGAAACAGCCTAGTGAAAAAAAGACTTTATCCTATTGTCCCCTTCAATAACAAGAAAATGTGATCTTATTCACAATAAATTCATAATGTGTAAAAAGTAAGCACAGATCAAACATGACAACTCAAATTGGTGTCTTAATTACACTTACAGTATAGTACACAACCCTCCTTCATACTGTAGTTTTGTTGTTGACAAGAACACTGATAATGCTACATTATATTTAAAGATAGCACAATCCCAACGTCTTGGTATGATTTTCAAGGGGTCATGGAGGACAGGCACACAGACTATAAATGAGCACTGTGGTATTTAAATCATAAGCATTTAAGAGTCCAAAGACTGGTGTAGTTTTATATATGCAATGTTTCTCAGTGTTATAACATTGTTTATTTTGGAAAGAACATCACATATCCCCCTGCATGGAGACATATATGGTCAAGTTTGCCATTATTTTTCATGCAAACACTGAACTTTTTTTTTCCTGTGAATATTAGCATTCCTGTAAGTCTTAACATACAACTTCATACCTAAAATTAAAGGCTGACAATAGTAGAATAAAACTGAAGAATAGTTAATAAGGCTTATTCAGAATAGTTAGTCACCATTACAGCTACACCAGCATTTCAAGGATATTGCAGAAATCTTTTGGTGAATGCAATACTGCAGGGCTTCCGAGTATGACAGAGCTACCTAAAAACATATATCTACAAGAGTCTTAATCCAATGTGAGCATTTTAAGTCAAATGTCTAAATGCAATTATTAGTTTTCAGAACATAAGTAGAATGTAAGCATTCTTGATCACATTTCAAAGGGCACACTTGATAGAATTTTAGAGCTCTGTAATATTTCTTTTGTGCATCTCTCTCACTCAGATGTCCCTATTCTAGAAGGCTTGTCCTTTCAAGGTGAAGTTGGACATACTAGCAGTTGTTGACACCCATGGATGAAGGAAACTTCTGTTCTGTTACCCTGTAGAAGAGCACATGCTAAAACTGCAATTTACTGTACCGATGATTTCATTATGACCTAACTAGTGCCATACCTGTGGAAAAAGAACTACTGCCCAGTCTTGAGGGGTTTACAGAAAGGATGACTGCTACTGTTTCTTATTACTAACATAGTGAATTTTATTATTGCTAATCTGTAAGAAAACAGGATGCATTTTTCCTTATCCAGCTTAAAAATGTGTATCAGCAAGTTGCAGGTTAAGAGAAAAGCTGTTATTTTGTTCTGCTTCACTGTGACTCCACAGATGCCAGTGGAGCCATCCCAGTTTACATCAGATTAGACAGCTAAACTGTCATCATGTCAGTGTGAGTCTAACTTTACTGAGGCATAATTCCAGACAATATAAGTGGAAATGAAATCCTACTTTCAGAGACAATGATGAAGACTTAGTAAAGAGTGGCTCAGCATCAGCAACTGCAATAGCTTTGGATTTTGGAAACCTCCTTCACCCCCTTGTGTTGGCCACATCCTCTCATTCTGTGAACCCTCCTGTCCTTGCCAGTGTTCCACTTCACTGGGGGTTGTACAGTTATCATGCCAGATTTGCTTAGCAGGCACAAGAGCAGCTGTTGTTCAACATTCACTCTTCCCTGCCTTCTCCAAATAAAATAAAATAAAATAAAAAAAAACCACAACAAACAAACAACAACAACAAAAACCCCCACAAAACATAGCAAAAAGACCTGATTTTTCGCTACAAAGCCCTCAGAGAAGATAAATCTTGGGGTCTCGTGTAAAAACGTACGGAGATCCCTAACAACATACAAGAAAAGAGAAAGGATGAAGACAGCAGGGGCAATTTGATCCAGTGCAGATACTCCAGATGGAAACTCTAACTTGTGTGCTTGCCTCAGTCAGAGTACAGAATAACAACTGATTCTCAAGTTTCTTATGTTACCCCACTGTACACAGTCATGTCAGGTTATTATCTTAACTGCTAGCTCAGAAAGTTGTTCAACTAATACTCTGCATGACAAATGCAGGATCTTGCTGCAAGTTCCATGCTTACTTCAATTTGAAAATAGTTTTCCTGAGTTTGTTTTTTCTTTTGCTTTTTAAATGCTTACGTTTCAAAATTTTGAGTTTTGTTTTAATCCTTAGTTTCTACTTTATTGTAATTTTGTGTGTTTAAGGTTGCCAAATGTATAATTTGTCTTACACAACCAGGAAATATTTCCCAAATTGGTAATCCTTTACTGTCTTTCCAGCCCTTTACCAATGTCCTTGAAGTAAGAGAAATTACAGACATCCTCATAAAAGCAAACCAAAACCCAAGAAGTTGTTGCGAACTGATGAAACTAAGTGCTCAGGAATTTTTTAAAACCACTATAGACCGTGCTGAAGCCTGTTAACTGCCATTTTAATACAAGTAGGAACTTCACTACCTTTTTTCACAGTAGTATTCCTTGATATTTTAGCCTTTATATGGACACATCCACTACCTGGTCACATTATAATAGTTCAAATAAGTCTTGTGTACAAATCATATTGTATGAACTACTTTTTGGTTTTGTTGTTTGGTTTGGTTTGGTTTTTTTGTTTGTTTGTTTTATTTCAGAATATATGGGAGTGATTTCTGAGTATTTGGGGTTTTTATTTGAACTAAGACAGATATTTAAATCTTAAAAGTATGGTTGAACTGGGGCATTCCAAAAACCCTTAAAATCCATCAAAAGCTGGTAAAACCAATACAGAGGAACTGACAGTCACCAGTTTTGTTAGCATCAAGAAGCTCTAATTAACACCTGCAGGGCCAAATTTATGGCCCAGGATTTCTGATCATCATATGAGCAGGTGACAGAGAGCAAGATATGCATTGGTGTGTGTCCTAACTGTGATACTTGAAAGACTGTTCGTGGGTGGACAGCCCAGTTCTAGTCAAGATTTTTGAGCCCTTAATTCCCTAGAGTAGGGACTCTATTCATAGTTTCTGGTGGCACATGGGCCCATGTGTACTTCTTATACCTTACATTTTACAAGAGAGTCTAAATAAAAATTTAAAAAAATCCTGTGGCTTTCAGTGTTACCCCTGAGAATATATTTAGAAGTAATTGGGTAATAAAACGCCATTTTAATGCATCTTCTACTGTGTGTTCTAAAGTTTCTCTCTCAGCACATATGCAGTGTAAAAAACCACAACTATATATATTCTCATACGGGAGTACGAGATTAGCATCAGAATCTAGCCCTACTCCTGCAGAAAAGGTAGAATAAGTCTCAGTGGAAAACTACCCATATTTTATCCTGCACTTCTAACAACTTTACTACACAGTCTAGATTTAGGATTTTTGTGAGGAAAAAGATTTGCAGATGTTCTTCTAAGAGGTTTTTGCTTCACAAAATTTGGCTCAAAGTCACAGAGAGTCGTGCTGCTCGAAGCTGGGCTATTTGTTGGGCTAAGAATATGGCAGGAAAAATCATCTTTGTAACAAAACTGTAGGTAGTTGTCTCTTTAACTTGTTTGTTATATGTGTAGGTATGACCAAAACCTGATGAAAGTATGTATATATACTACTCCCCCAGGAGAAATTTTTAATTCAGTAGTGTTTCTTGAGATGTCTGGGCCTGTCTAAAAAGGAAAATTTACCAGCTTAACTATACTGCTGTAATTCCCCATGGGGATGGATGGAATAAATGTATCCATGAAGGCAGTTTTAGTTCTGGCAATAAATTTCTCTGGGTAGACAAACCCTTCAGGTTGTGCCTGCAACTGGAAATTTCAGACCTGATGCTCATAAGACATAATTGATGAAGTTGCACCATAGAGACAACACAGCTGCTTAACCTTAGGGGAAAGAGCAAAGGGACCTGTTTGTTACTTTACAGTATATCCCAACATAAAAAGGACTAGCATCCCTTATTTGGTATTGCTTTGCGCCCCCTCAGTGCTCTGTAAACCTCAGTTTTATTTGGATTAGATTTCAAATCAAACTCAACTGATTTTGCTGGTTAGACTCAACTTCATGAAGGAGCCTGTGCTCTTCCCATCCCTGTGGTGGAAGGATACCGTCAATAAAATACAAATTTTGCCAACAGAGTTAGCACGCGTTAAAGGCTTTATATTAGGATCTGGAATGTATGTAACCTATCTAGTAAAGCAGACCCACAAAAAACACAGTTTCCTTAGCTAGTCATTGACAGACATGTTACACAGAGATGTTTTGTAGACTCACAGAAATAGATCATATCAGTCTTAATTTGCCTAAATTTGCATATCCAGAGCTGCCTTTCGTAGGCTTCCAAACTCATTTCACTTCTTGTCTGACGGTGTAGAGAGATTATCACTTCTCTTATTTTTCTTCAGATGATAGAACAAGCTCTCACCTTCACCCAGAACAAAAGGACCTCCATTATATTCACTTACCAGCAATAAGCACAATGATTCTTGTTGTTGTTGTTACCAATGAAAAAATAAGAATTCACCAGCAGCAATGGCAAGACATGAAGCATATTTTAATTTAGTAAATGCACAAACAGTGCCATAAAACATCAGTAACTTGAGGTCTTCTTTAGAAATGAGCTGTCAGAAGAGGGGAGAAAAAATAAAAAGAGGAGTTAGTATCAAAAGGAAAAGGGTGTTGTCTGACCTGCTGGTTTTACAGGGGTTTTTTTCATAGTACGCAAGTCCTATTTAGGACTAGGAGTCTTTTAACCTGATCAGTATTCTTGCCTTTAGAGAAAAAATACACACTTTTTACATTGAAGTGGATATGAATGTGGCTTCAGACAATTTTTCAGCTTCTGACTCAAGAGCTTACTCCCTCTTTTCCTCCTCCATAAAATATGCAGCTGAGCACACTCCCTTAGAACTAACAGTGACAGATATAATTAATTAGCTGCATAATCTTATATTGTTGTTTTAGTTTTTATGTTAATTTTTTTGAAAGGAAGTTTAAATCATTAAACTGGACTCTTGGTGCTAAGGATTGAAGTGATGGGCCTCATTTGGAAGAGCAAATTAAACAAATTAAAATCTGTAAAATAATTTGTTCCGGTTCCACACTGCAGCTCAGCTTAGTTCAAATTTAAGTTAATATTTAGTCCTTTAACCATTTTCACTTCCAATTTATACTGCTATAGGTCATTTTTTAGAAGTTTGTATTCTACTCCTGAATTGTCTATGCCTGGATGCCCTGAATGTTTGCATGCCATACCTCAATTTCTTGTTCTGTTAATTTGTATTACCGCTAACTACTTCTAACTTTAAAATACCTTAAGACCAAGTGTGAAGACTTCCAGAAAGTGTGGCACTAAAAGCAAGACCTGATGGCTGCCAACAGCAGGGGTCCCAGGCTGACAGTCACAATGGGGCTGAAACAACAAGCCACCATTTACATCAGAAAAAGTACTGGACAGGAAGACTTTCTGCATAAAAACAGGTCCATGGATACAACTTTTGAAATCCTCTTTTTTTAAGATGAGCTTGGACAAGTCTACAACCATTTACTAACTCATAGGTGTGAGCAAGGTGGCTCTTGGCTTCTGCTGGAGACAGTCACCTGTTGCCCGTATAAGCCTTCCTGAACCAAAGGGTTGGAAGAGATCCAAGAAGATCACCCTGTATGTCCTCAAGGCAGGATCACCTACACCAGTGTCATTAAAGAAAGATGCTTGTTCAAATAGCTCTTTAAGATTTCCAGTGCTGACAATTCCTACCCTTCAGCAATCTCTGCTTCACTCTCCTTGTTGAAAGGATTGTTTTGCCCTGATATCTAACCTAAATCATCTTTGCTGTTCATCATCGTTGTTTTCAGCTGGACATTTTCCAGCTGGCACCCATTGTTCATGAAGTCTTTTGGCAAAGCCAGGTAGCATACTCCAGCTGAGGCATTCACAGTACTGAGTAGAGCAGAAGGATTATTCAACACATTTTATAATCTGTATTCCTGCTTAGTGTATGTCAGGAGAGTGTTTTGTAACAGCGTAACACTGTTGACTTTTGTCAAGATTTAATTTAACCGTAAACTCAGATCTTCTTTTTCATAAAAATATCCCCAAGTCAGTCACTGTGATTAGCCTGCACTTGTGCAACTGGTCACTCCTGAGTGAGTTTAATTCTTAGAACATGTCACTATTGAAAATTACCCTATTTTTTCAGACAATTTATTCAGCTAGTCAAGGTAATTTTGAATTCTAATCCTGTCCTCCACCATACGGTCTTTCTCAACTTGACATTTTCTGGAAATTTAATAAGCATGCTCTTCTTCCCATCTAGGTCATTAATGAAAATATTGAATATAACACAACAAGGGTAAACTCTTTCAGAATTCCATTTATGCATTTGTTAGCATGACGGATTCACGGCAATCAGTAAAAGTCAGTAGGCAGATGCATTTAACTGTTGCAATTATCTCTTCTTCTAAGTCAGCACACTTGGTCTTGAATACAAATAATTCAAGTTCAGGCTATATAGTTTAAAAATCCAAATATGATTGCATCTGTTCTTATCTGAGCAGTCTGTTTCACAGGGGACCCATTTCAGAGCTCATTATAGCTAATGAATGGCTCCTATAAATTTCAGTGGGCCATGAATCAGATTTGAAAAAAGGCTAAACATGATCCTTCACTGACACTAAAATAAAGTTCTGCATAAGTCAGCATTTGATTTTAAAAAATATTTGATTAATTAAATTAATAAGTCAGCAAAACTGGCCAAAAATTGATTTTTCTCAAACTTTGTATTTTTACCAAATGATCAAGGAATAATTGAAACATATTTCAAATTTATTATTCAAAATATCTAAGAGTAAATGAATGATGCTCTTAAACCTAGTTACACAAAAAATATCTCAGTAAGGGGTAATGGTGGGCCTTGCTGGAACAGACACATGAGTTCAGAGTCAGCCTCTTTTAGCTCTCACAGTCTGAAATGTTAAATGCAGATTACAGTGGCCTACAGCCTCCTGAGTCAAATAATTTTGTGATTTTGTATCTTGCTGGCTTATCTACATAGATTCAGAGACAGTAAATTCATTGCATAGGACTGCTGTGATTACCTCCAAAATATGCACCAGGGAGTTCCTTAAACTTATTTCTGCCTAGACTACATTCTACTTCCATTAAAATATAAGCGTGGCTAAAGAGTTAACGCTAGCAAGAGTTTTGCTGTAGACTTCTGGATGATTTCAGAAATTGGTTATTTTAGTTCCAATGACCAGTTAAAATTTTGCTGCCTGAAATCTGAACTTCGCTCATTTCAGCCAAGCTCACACACAATGAAACTCAAAGGATCACAAGAGCCTTTCCCTCTTATATTTCTGTTTTCCATACAATTACTTCAGCTGTAACCCCTTATCCTTCTCTTTCACAAATTAGAATTGTCCTTACAGTCTTTTTTATCCAACTCCCAGTTGCAGATCTTCACTAAATACTCCTTGTATTTTCCTGCATCATCATTCAATCTGATTTCACCATAGTCCTTTTCTAGTGCTGTCACTTTATTACAAGTTGAGTAAAACACACAAGACAGGGGTTTTTTTAAATAGGCTCATTTTAAATGAAGGTGGTGAGGCCCTGGAACAGGTTGCCCAGAGAAGCTGTGGATGCCCCATTCCTGGAACTGTTCAAGACTGGGTTGGATGGGTCTTTGAGCTACCTGGTCTAGTAAAAGGTGTCCCTGTGTAGCTGTAAAACTTACATAGCTTACTATCACTGCCAGTGGCAGGAGGGTTGGAGCTGGGTAATCTTTAAGGTCCCTCCCAACCCAAACCATTCTATAATTCTATGAATTACCAATAGATGTCCACAATATTCAAATTAAAGTCCTCTGCCCTTGCATATTGGAGTCAGGCATCACTACAGTTCCTGATGACCTATCTTCTACTGCCTGCAACCATCTTTAGAGATTACTTAAAGTCAGCTGCTCATTTCTTTCTTGCCACATTCCAACATCTATTTCTGCACCTGACCTTCCTCAGTGCCCTCTATGTGTGCACTGCTCTCTGCATTTAATGACAAAGACCTGTTTGTGTGAACTATTTGTTTACACTATTCTATTAGTGTTCTTGCTCACACTAGGTTATGAGCAAGAGAGCAGTCACTGCTGAGTGTGGGGCAGCCCAGCAGACATGCTGGGCAGGAGACTGTCCCATAAAAACTTGGAGTGGCAAAACACAAAAATTGCAAACCAGACTGTTCTTTCAAGAGGGAAATGGAAAGAGGAAAAGGAAGACTATTGAGAGACAGGCTAGAGTCACATCTCTGGAAAGACAGATTGTGTTTGTTAAAGATAAGCTTATTTCACTTTTGTATTTTTTGCATCTAAACTTATAATATTTCATCCTAATGTATTTTTCTTGACAGTAAAGATTTATATTTCTCTGAGTTTCAGTTACTTTGATTGTCCTCTTCAGGATGCCTTATGCGTCAGGTCTTCTGTTCATCCATCACTTGGCTAAGGGAATTGCTTCTTTTCTATGGGTGCAAGCTGAGACTGTCAGAAGCTTTTGGGTGCTTATTGCATAGTGCTGAATACTTTTTCTTTTGTAGCACAGTTTAGTAATTAGCTGGAAATATCTGATTTGTAGTTTGAAATCCGGAAAGCTCAAACCATGTAACAGTTGGGAACCTTCAGCTGGGGCAGTCACTTGCTTACCCCGCAAGTAGGTATTGCTGTTCACTTGGGCCCTCCACCCTCTTGTCCTGCTCGCTTGTTTTGACTTGTTTCAGATGCTTTAGGAAACAAACTGTGAATATGCCTGTAGAAAAGGTGCCTCTTTTTTTTTTTTTTTTTTTTTGCAAATCCTCAAGTAGACACTTGCTGTGATGGTGTTACTTCCACATGACCTTTGTCATAGAGGGATAGTCTAGCCTATCATCCTATAAAAATATACTATTTATCTTTCCATAGACAGGACCTCACCATCCAGCACAAGACCTGCAGTGCTGACTGAAATTTTCACACACTGTTCTGATGCTAAAAGTAAATCTAATTAGCATTACTGAAAAGACCTGTTTTTGTGTCAAAAACATAGGGAAAAAAGAAATGTTATAGACTTCCTTTGTGATTTTTATCTAGCTGCTACAGCATCTGTTTTTTAGTTTTACTTTCGGTAAGTAAATGTTGACACTTTTGGCTGGAAAAAAACTGTGAAAATGTAAAAACATCAAGATAGATTTGCAAATAAAGCAGAATAAGGTTTATCTTCTCATAAAAATTACCAGGCTATTTACTAAGTTCTTAAGTTGGTGAAGACAGAGTTTACCTAATTTAGATTTCATTTTCATTACAACAGAGTGGGAAACAATCCATTTCAGTGAGAAGGCATCTCTCCATGATATTTTTGAGCCAAAGCAGTGGAGATTTGATAGTTGCCATTCAGCCTAGAAGAGGAAGGCTTCCCAAGAAAACTGATACTTCACACTGCACTGATAATTGCTTATGACAGAATTGTATTGCAGGTATATTTGACAATTATGCAACAAACGTGTGACTGAGACTTCTCTGCCTCCTTCAGCATGTCACATATATGTGGCTAAGGAGAGCCACTTTATGCTTGGAGGCATGTCTGCAGTGCTGGTCTGGGTGCTCTACAGCACCACCCTGGTGCCCGCTCTTACTTGCTACATGGTCTCATTCACTGTCACCCTGTCCTCCTGCTCTAACCAATCCCCTGTTCAGATGTATTGTGAAAGTCCTAACTCCCTGTATCAGTAGTGTTCCATAGACAGGAGATTTTAATATGTTTAGATATATAACTTTCCTGTTAAATTTTGAAAGTACCCTGGGTATTGTAGTTTATTTGAACTGCAGTATAACTTACATACATTTCCACTTCTCTTCCACATAAATGTGTACTTTGTGCTCTGTATTAAGTCTTCCAGTCTTGGAAGAGGGATCAGACCTGCTCCTTACACCGTGGCAAAGAGTTGCTTTTAACAGTCCTAAATCCATTCTAAATATAGTTTTCCACTAGTGCTATAGTTCTGTGATACAGAAAATCTTCATGAAAGCAGTTTATACTCCCAGCTTCCCACAGGGAATAGCGCAACTGGTCCTAGTGGTAGGACTTGCAGTATGTGAGATGCCTTCCCACTGGTTAGAAATGAAATTTAAGGTCCTGTCTGCTCAAACAAAATCACTGATTTAACTTTATCAAATAAAAACTATTCCAGAATTATTCCACGTGCAGAAAACTATGCTGTAAGGCAGCACCTTTTAAGAAAGTTAATCTGCAATTCAGTGACTTCAGTTTCCAAGCCTTTTTGTACCATCTTCTGAGTTGAACAGTCTTTTGCTAATTAATTAGTGTATGAGTCTGAGAAAAGTGTTTTCAATTCCCTTCTGAATTTCCCTTATTAGAATAATCCATCCTACAACCTCAGTTACATAAATTAGCTTTATGTAACAGGAAAGATACTTGTCAAATGTAAACGCAACCTCAAGAAAACAGGCAGTGTCTAGTCATACTAGGAACATATTCTTCTACTAGTCAAAAGATTTAAAGATTACTCTAAGTTCATTATATACTTTTGCCAGTCTGCCCATATGAAGTTAAATTTGTCTCTAGTTTGAAGTGATTACTCATGGAAACAATTCTCATATTATCAAACCACCAGTCTGCATCTGTACCTCTCCTCACAGGAACTCTTGTATCTGTTGCCTGGTTTGAGGGGCAATTAGCTTCTTAAAAACTAAGAAATAGATAGCTAGGTAGTGGAGTTTATTTTCCAGTTAAAGAGAAGGCCAATCTTATGTCATGTTACACATTAGAGATCTATCCAGCCCAGCAGTTTTTGTTACAGTTCCCATTGCAGAATCTTTCATTAGCATTCACATCTCTGCTAAGATACAGATCTCTTTGTTGTTTGGCATGAATCCAGAAGAAACCACATATCATTTGATCTCTGAAGCAAATGCTTAGTACTGTCAGTGTGCATTTAGCAGTTAGACAGCACCTGGGGACAATATGACTGAAATACTGCTCTCTTGGCTTGGGCACCTCTGCTCTGACTTGTTGGGTCCCAGGCCAGTGGGGAGTCACAGGAAAGGGAGATATCCTCTCATCATTCATTAGAAGCAGTTTCCTGTACATTGTGTGGAGAGTTAAGTCCTGATTGTGTACATGGGGAATCCTCGAAGCACCTCAACAGGGTCAAGCTTATAGGGGACCCAGCAGGGCAAGACACCAAAGTGGTCATACAGAGCCTGAGAGCACGTGTGGAGATCCACATGTAGGCATGCAGGGATCTGCAAAGTAAAGTGCTTGCTGGTTTTGGCAGCAGCCAAATGTCTATCTTCTATTTCCTATTCTCTTCATTAGGTATTGTCTTGGGTTTGGAGTGGGTTTTTTTTGGGGGGGGGGGAGGGTATTGTTTGTTGGGGTTTGTTCGTTGTTTGGGTTTTTTTTTCCCAGAAAGGGAAAACACTTTGCCTACTTTCTGTCCTATATTATGCTCTCTGGAAATGTAGGTTATGCCTCAGAAATCAGAAAATGCCAACCTAGAGAAACCCATGCCAGCAGTGGAAGGACCACAGCAAGATCAGCCTTGAGATCTGCCCATAATCAACATCCTTTTTTCTCCTATGTGTTTGTGTTCTCAAGCACATTATCATGAAGGCACAGCCTGATGTCTTATTGACTTTTCAGCTCAGTCTTCATCCAGGCAAAGCCCCAGAAAAATCAGTGTTTGAATCAGAATGAAAATTTGTCCAACACAGACTAAACACAGATTTTATCAGAGAAGTTATTGCAGCTGGGCTAGAGATGACACCTTACAAAAAAGAAAAGTAAGGGAAGGATACCAGGTTTAGTGAGATCGTGATAACTACTACTAACAGGGGAGGTGTGGCTAAATGTTGTGCCAAAAATGTATCTAGTAGATGCAGCTATTCCCTTCTGATCTCTTCTGTGTCTATAGAAACACAATAAATTATATGAAAGTATTTGTATCAGAATTTTCTTGAACTAAGCATGACTTTACAAGTGCATTTTCTTCTGCTACCAAATGGCAAAAACCATACATGTAATTTTACATATATTGCAGCAGGTAAAATGTGTGCTCAGCCTATAATAAGTAAGTACAATTCACCAATCATTTTACAAAAGGCTGATTTTTTTTTCCTTTCATATTTAGCTGTTGGATTTCTCTCTCACTCTCTTATGGGAAGAGAAGGGTCAATGTGTTTCTTCTTGTTTTGTTGGGGTTTTTTTTAACTCCCGTTAATTCTCCCATGAGCATTTTGATAACAAGTCAGCAATTACACTATGAAAGAAACATGTCTTTCTGGTACCAAATTACAAAATCAAAACAAAACAGAAAAATACTACCAGAAGAAAAAGAAAAAAAACACCCTTGTTAATTAAGACCATTAAGCATGTTTTTTCTTGCCATTCATCTTTTATTAAGGTTTAATTGGAGGATATTGAAGGTAAGTAGTCTATCATGTATATGGTGTATTATCTCTGTCAGGCAACTTGGCTTCTTCTATTGTCTGCAATAATGTTATACAGTACTAGTGACAACAGGAAATCATTGCTTACAGTGCGTTAAAGAACAAAAAGTCCTAAAGCATGAAGAAGACCTTTTGTTCTGCTTATCTATATTTCAGTTTGGCTGTATATGTAATAAAGTTTTTACACTCCCTATCTGACATGCCATGATGCTGAATAGAATGTATCATAGAATATTTACCTCACAATAAACAAAAGGGTAGAGGTGTGGAAACTTATCACCTTGGTCAATAACTAGAAGTCCATCATCTTTCTTACCTGACTCATACAGTCAAAAAAAAACATGATGTCTGCCACAGCAAGTGAAAATTAGTAGGGCCTGACATGAATGCTAGCCAAGTCATGATTTAATATCTGTAAAACATAATGAACTCTTATATACTGTGCTTTGTTACTGAACTCATGTTTGGATACATGATACATGTTCTGCTCTCCAGAACAGAAACAAGATCCACAACATGATTTTGACATCAAGTAAGTTCTTTTCATTTATGAGCAGAAACAGGACAGACTGAATTTTTGGGTCTCTGTGTCATGAAGGGAGAAAGATTAGGCAGAGCTACAAACAAATATATTGCACATATTTTTTGAAGAATGTCCTCTGTGAGAGCAATTTTTTTCAGTATCCGAGTCTTTCAGAATTCCCAGAGCTTTAAAAGATTTTATTTATATAATTAATTGTCTAATAAAGATATGCTGCTTGTATGTGTTTTTAATTTATTATTCTAAAATCTCTGTGCTTGGCAAAATGGGAGGTAAATTTAGTCTGCAGCTGTTCCCACAGGCTGTTGAGTTTAATTGAAAGTAGATGTGATCCAATGTCAAAGTGGGCATTCAAACAAAAGCCTGCTGGAAATCTTGGTCTGGGTGTATGACACTGGAAAATTCCCTGGCTGTTGGGCAAGGGCTGTGTTACTGTATGTGTGAGTGACAACAGTGATCTGGAGGGAGGAAGACCTGCTCTGGACCCCTCTAAAAGGTGAGACCTGTGTTTGTCCTAACACAGATGGCTGTACAGAGTTAGCAGTGTGCTGCTGCATTCAGCACAGTAAGCAATTGAAAACTGTATTTGGCAAGTGTTTTTCCCGTTTGGATTTGTCCTTTCATATATATATGGATAAGCAAATTAAGCCCCATTCTTAGGTGGTAAGCAAACACACACAGCAAACAGTGACACTGGCTCTTCCTGACATTTTAGGTACCAACTTACCAACTTCCTACTAGTTAGGGATTTCCTCCACGAGAGAGCCTATTTGCATTGTCTACCTAAACTCCTTGCCAAATCTAGCAACCTTTGCTGTTCAGAAATTCCACTTTATGAGTTATTTATCTATTTGGAGAAAGCAGAAAGCAGGCAAATACTTGTGGCTTGTCTGCTTTACCCTGATGGAAGTGAGGAGCACAGGACTCACCTGTCAGCTCTGAGAAGGCAGTTGAGGGTAGTGGTGGTGGTAATGTTTTTGCAATAGGTGAGGTTTGCAAGGATAGGCAGCACCCTCACAGCAGGCTGATTACTTTAATGGAGAAGAATGGATTCATGTCTGATCTTCAGGTATGAGTATGGAAAGAAACAAAAGCCGAAACAAACAAAAAGAACCCCCTCAAGAGTGGAGGAAAAGAGACGACTGAGGTGTTAAAAAAATGCGAGAGATGTAAGAAGGGTAAGAGTACTGCAAGAGTGTAAGAAGGAACATCAGTGAAGAGGGAAAAGCCCCAGCAGGTCTGCGCATTAAAACATCCGACTTTTTTAAAATCCAACCGCCTGCTCCTTGCAACCGGAGGCAGAAAAGTAGGCGGTGATACTAGACGGCGATACTACTTTGACACTTCATTTGCAGGCTGAAGGGGTTTTCTTTGCCGGCCACCTTTCCTTTGAGAGGACACCTTTGTTTGGTGTGCCCATTCCGCTGCATTGTTCTCGTGTCGCTCCGTCCCCCTGCAGCCCCGAGCCCCAGGAGCCGCCGCCGGTGCCTTCGGCGGGGCCGCAGTCTCCCCGGCTCCCCAGATAGCCCTTCCCAAATCGGGTGCCAATGGGGCTGTAAGAATTTAATAACACGCTGTAACCTTGGATTAAAAAAAATAAAAATAAAATAATAATAAAAAAAGCTTTCTAAGACGACTCGGGAGCAAGGTTAATTAAATGTGGAGCAACTTCAATACTTTAATTGTCAGGAACACACCTTCTGCCTTTCGCAAGCACAAGTAGGTGGACGGAGCACCTGAGCTACCTGAGAAGGTAAGTTTGCAAAATATAGGAAAGTACTTTGAAGGACCTTCTCGAGACTGAATTTCCCCCATATAACTGGGGGGGGGGGGGGGGGGGGGGGAAAAAAAGAAAAAGGAAAGAAGAAAAGGGGGGAAGGGGAAAAAAGGAAGGAAGGGAAGAAGGAAAGGAAGGGGGGAAAGGGGGGGAGAGGGGAGGGGGGGAGAAGGGGGGGGGGGAAAAAAGAAAAAGGAGGAAAAAGAAGAAGAAAAAAAAGCCGCCTCCGACCCAGCATTAAACGGTACGAATGAGTTTAGCAACTCGACCAAAAGCCCTTGTCACCTTCCCCCTCCCAGCAACTTTCAAAGAAGTCAGGATCAAACACCTAAAACAAATCCCAAATCTTGCCCTAGTGGCTGCTTTTGTATTTTCTGCGTCTCTTCATCTGCGACGAGGACATCCCGACGCGGACAACTGGCCTCCCCATCGCCCGGTCACCGGGTGGATGCTGGACAGAGTCTAGAGGGCTGCAGGCACCTTCTCCATCTCGTTTACTTCCAAGCGATTTTACGGAGAATCGTCCTCTGACCGCAGAAGGGACTTCTGGACCATTTGCTCTGTAAATAAATAACTCCACCCTCCTAAGGAGCATGGCGGGGTGTCGCTTGCGAGGAAGAAGGGCAAGGAGAGAGGAAAGGAGAACTCTTCTTTAGGCAGAGAAAATTGGCAGTGATTTGGAGTGAAACACCCCAAGTTTGAAGGACACACCGGCGTCCGGTGTGGGGACCCGTGTGATGCCGGCAAGGGCGGCTGGGACCCGCCGGCCTCCCACGGGACAGCCATGGAGCT
>JAWWMP010000081.1:30335382-30371595 GCA_035047865.1 Dendrocincla tyrannina
GACTGCGTGAGGTCATCGGTGCCGTCGAGCCCCTCCGTCGAGCCCCGCCGGCGCTGCTGACCTCACGCAGTCACGCCGTCGAGCGGCGAGCCACAGTCCCGCTCCGCAGGGACCGCTAACCCCGGGTCGGGGTGCTTCGATCCGGCCGCCCCTTTCCACCCCACCCCCCACACCCCCGTGCCTGTAATCTGACAACAGGTTATTTTTTTCTTTTCGCGGAGCGGTTTATATCTGAATTTTATATCAGATATAATCGTCATCATTATCATCCTCATCTCAGTGTTACTATGATTATCGGCAAGGATTGGCGAATGCAGTAGCACCCCGCTTCTTCACGGCGTCCTCCCCACCCCGCTCCCCTCTGCTTAGTCTTTCCTCTCCCGTTGTCCCAGCACGGGGGGTTGGGAAATACTTCTGGGGGCAGCCACTGCTGCCTGCAGTCCTCTCCCTTCCCTCCCTAGCAGACCCGCAGTTTCAGTCGTGATTGTTGGCGGTGGGGTAGCACAAATGGGAATCCACCCCAGCGGCACCGGCATAATCAGGAGGTGGCAGCCCTGCGGCCCCGCCGCCTCGTCCCGGAGCACCTCGAAGGTGCGCACTTTGCTTCCCTCTTCGCCTCGCCCAGCGCTAGGCAGCTGCGGAGAAGGGCAGAGCCCGCTCCCCTCTTCCTGGGGGAGCCACCCACAGGGGCCGCCCCGGCCCGGCCTCGCTCGTCCAGGTGCTCCCACCCCCGAGGGTTTTCCACGGCTTTGCTTAGCTTCCTAGGGGCTGCTTCTCTCCTTCTCTCGGCCTCGGTTTTGACCCGTTTCCGTGTCGTGGGGATATTGACTGTACATCATATCTATTGATCAAGGGGGTAACATACATTATCATACTTTGAAGGAAGAGTGAAGTAAATTAATGAACTGCTTTCTTTCTCTGAAGGCTGACGGTTACCATAAATGTCGCGTTTCTCTCCGCGAGCCGCTCTGAATGATTTTAGCCTGTTGAGAAGGCGTGACAGGCCAGCCCAGAAGGAGGAAGGGGTGGGGGAAGGAGGGAACTCCGTTTAACAAATAAAAAAGAATTAACTTCATTGCTTTGGTCTCCTTCTATAATGATATTCATTTTACATACCTAACCCACACTTGTGTAAATTTGGGGTTTAATTTAATCAATACTATCACCCGCAAAGAGGCGAAGAACATTTTCCGAAGATACTCGCTTTTATGAATTCTTAGTAACTTTTTATCTCCACTTTCTTTATCTGCTGGAGATGGGGAAGAACTATTAAGACATAGATCAGAAAGCGGAAGAGCAAAACAAGCATCGTGAGCATTACATTTTAGAGGAACACAAAATCGCATTTTGTGGTGTGCCAGGTTAGGTAAAAAGATCGACACGCATTCCTTTCAGCCCCAGAAAGTCTGAGAGACTTTGCCATCCACCGGGGAAGGAGAAGGCATTAGTGATATATCTCTTTTTAGGAGAGTCTCGCCGGGTGGGTCTTCCATTCGCGTCCGTACTTTGTCTACACATGTCTGCCCAGAGTAAACTTGTCCTTTCTTGGTCTTTTTCGTGTCTGTTTGTCCCTATGCTTTCTCTGAATATTTTGAATATTTTGTCTGAATATTTTGATTTGAAAATCCTTAATTTTCGGTGCGTTTTTCATTTAAAAGCACCGTCTTGGAAATTATGAAAAAACTCGTTGTAAAAGTAGTCGTGGGAGTCTTTACAAGGGAACTCAACTGAGAGGGAGGGGATAAAAAGGCAAATACATCAGAATGGAAATCACAAATCTCTTGCCAGTGGGCATCCGCCTGGTACTCTGATAATTTGTCTGAAACTGGAAAAGCAGCAGCTTCTGAACTTTGAGAGCGATGAGCTGATCTTTCCTGAATTCGCCACCGAAACATCTGAAACCTTCCCCATTTGTATACATTGCCTGCTGGGCAAAGGATTTAAGGAAGCTTACAATTTTGTTTGCATTTGCCTTATTGACCACTGCACTTAAGGGTGCAGTACATCAACCTAATATGCAGGTGGGGGCGAGAGGGAGGAGGGAAGAGGGGAAAAGACAGGTTTTCCCGAAATTAATTAAAACTTTTTTTTCCCCCCATTTGAAGTTTAATGTACGGGAGTAGATAAATGTTCGTGCTGTTTCTTGAAAACCTGTGGGATCCACTCTCAATAAAGCTAAAATCTATTAGCATTCTGTATGCATCTGCAGCATAAATTTCATTTGAATTTCAAATTTAATAAACCAGGAGGTTTTTAATCATCCCTGGTTTTATTTGTTTGATATTAACATGCTTATTGACCGGGTCTGTTGACCAGTTTGATCATTACAGGACAGCAAAAAGTTAATTAAAACGACCACAGCTCCTTAATCATATCATCTGTCTCATCCATGTCGCTCCCTTTATTACAGCCTATGATGGATAGTCTCCCAGATTAATTTCTCTGTTTCTTCGATTTGGACAACAGCTTTTGGGACCTAATTTACATCCTGGGAACAACTTGCTCAAGTCTAACTAACATCTTGTGTCTACAATGTACATTAGCAATTTCGGAACTTTAGCCACAAGGGTAGCTGTGGCTAACCTTTCGTGGTGGGGGGTGGATATTCCTCAGAGCAAACCCCGACTCTCGGCGCTGTGACCGGCAAGCGGACAGAGATGGATAGACCTCTGTTACCAGGGGTCTTCGCCTTCTACAGACAGCGCTACCGGGGCGTAGGGGGAGATTTCCCTCGGAGGAAACAGAGGTCTGTGCTAGTTGAAAAGGCATAGCCGGCAAGATTAAACTGCTCGCTGACCACGCCGTGTGCTGGATGTCCGTGTTAGCGAGGGAATGCGCTTTCCGCCACCCTTGCGCCCATTCAGAGGCACACGGGTGGGAGCCGTACTCTCCTGTCGCCTTCCGAGCGGTGCGGCTCCGCTCCGCTGTCTTTCAAGAGTCCAGCGAGGAGGAATCCTCAGCTCCTCTGCGTCCAGCTGCTCCTAGCTTCCCTCCCGTGATCACAGGGAAAACCCACTGCGTGGGGGCCTTGCTCTCGCCCTCCCCGGGCTCCGCGCGCTGGAGGACATTGCATTCCCCCCATGTTTGCCCCACCGCCCCTCACCTGCTGCCCAGGGTAGGTGGGGGTCAGGAGGTGTCCCCTTCACTCACCACCTTCACCTGAAATCTGCCACCTGGAAGATTTACCCAGGGGTGACAATAAACCCTCCCAGGCGCAGGAGGGCTCGGCTTGGACGAGTCGTGCAGAAAAGGGAATAGCACGTAAATGAAACAAAACAGCCACCTGCCAGAAAGGACAGTGCTGTGCCTGGCGGTCATTGAGCAAAGAGTGTGGTTAATGTCGTTCCTTATCATCCATGTGCACCTCTGCATTGCTGTGGTTTACCTGGGACGATTCTCTCCCTGCCTCACTGGGCACTTTCGTTGAGACCGGAGCTCGCTGTCGGGCACCTGGTGCAGCGCGGCAGCAGTGGACAGTGCATGTACGCCGGTGCCTGCATCTATTGCTATGTA
The DNA here is from genome assembly GCA_035047865.1 of Dendrocincla tyrannina. Lineage (NCBI taxonomy): Eukaryota > Metazoa > Chordata > Aves > Passeriformes > Dendrocolaptidae > Dendrocincla > Dendrocincla tyrannina. The sequence goes on from JAWWMP010000081.1 coordinate 30,338,896, forward strand.
GGTTACCGGCGTTATTTCTTCCATCAGTGAAAACGTGTCTGTTCCAGGTGCCCACCAATATTGCCATGGTCCCCGTCCCGCTGCCCGCCCCGTGTTCCCCAGCCTGGTTCGGCCTGGCTACTCCCTCGCGCAGCTGGCGAGGATGTGCCCGGAAGAGCCCGGGCTTCTCGCTGAGCCACTTTGGCGAGGGAGCGCGCCGACCTGCCTGCTCGCAGCCGGCGGATTCACATCGATGTCTCTCGGCGTTTATTTATTTATTTGTCTGGATCTATTTAAAAAAAAAAAAAAAGTGAGAGAAAAAAAAAAGAAAGAAAGAAAAAAAGCAAGCTGACTGCGCCTCCGAAAGGTCCCTGTAATTAGATTAGCCCAGGAATACACCGTGCACATGTTGGTGTCTGCGTGCCTGGGGAGGGAGAGGAAAAGGCACCTTCACACCCACCCTGTTTACATTGCCGGTGTGTGCCCAGATCCGATTCGCATCTCCTCCTTCTCCCATTTTCTTCTCTGCCCCCTTTCCCCCCACCATCCCCCCCGCCCCGCTCCCCCGGTACGCTATCGCTATGCACTCATCGGCAGCTCCTAGGCGGTCATGTAAGTACCGGGAGACGCCGGAGGGGAGAGCGAGCGCCCGGGCTGGGCGCGCCGGCACCGGTCGGGACAGAGTGCGGAGCCCCTGCTGCCGGTCCTTTGGTCCTTCGTAGAATAGATTTGATTAAGCTGCTTTCTGTTTTTCCCTATTATATATCACCTTCTCCCAGGCACCACTTATAGTTAAAAACTACTAGATTCTTCTCCTCAGCGGTATTGATTTCTTTTCATTCTGCTCCGTTAGAAGAGGAGGTAATGCTTCCAGATTACCCCGCGTCTCCTCCAGACGGTTGACAATTGCAATCGCAGTTTCGGGAAGATAAATGTTACTTTGGGAATTGTGTTTAATTACAAATAATCTAGGAGCTGCTCTGGGTCCGACGGTTTAACCACACGTGTTCAAATCATAGTACAAGCTTTACAAGCGGGTGACAAGGTATAGTAAGCGTTTGAAAAATCGGTGTGCAAGACAGGACGTTTCCATTAGACAGGCTGTCTAAAGCTGGGTCATGCCCCATATAACATGCTATTAATGCATAAACATGCATATATATACACACACGCACACACATACATGGACGTCTATGTATATGTGCACATATGTAAATGTCTGGGTGTGATAGACACTTGCATATACAAATCCTAATACGCCCAAAATCGTAGCCTGCAGAGAGCATAGAAGAAAAGGAAAGCTTTCCATGCATGTATGTATGTATTTCTTTGTTCTCTCAAATGTACAGTGTGGAAAAAGAAAATTAAAAAAATCTTTGCTTGCTGCCTTTTGCGGAGTGGAAGAATCCCTGGTCCTCCGAGAAAGACATACCTTCTAAGCACTATGCCCGGAAGGTTTTGCCCACATCCGTTCACGCACTCAGTGTGCACCGCAGCCTCCTCCTGAATGCAGAACTCCTGCGATTTGACTTGAGAGACCCAATATTGATATATTTACTGTTCCTGTTACAATGTAGTTGCCACCTTTCCCTGTCGTTATTTGCTTATATGGCAGATCAATTAGGTCACCTCCCTCGAGCCCTTCCCCCACTCTCAGCAGCCTTATTAACTTCGGGGCGATGGGCAGACGAGCAGCGGGAGGGAGACAAGGTGGCGAACAGGTTATTCTCTTAACCCGACCTGGCCGCAGGAGCGAGATGAGCAACACTGAACAGATGTCCCCATTTAAGCCATTCTTTTCCCACATGCCTGCTGGATGCTGCCAGGGCGCAGGAAGCTTGCTGCAGACCTGGCCCATTCCCGGCCATTATGGCCAAGTTATTCTGGACCAGTGAGCACGAACAAAATGGGCTTCAGATCGCGTGCTTGAGAATAATTCGACTCCGAGCCCTGGAAGAGCCCCATCCCCCCATTTTTTAAGTGTTCGAGGGTGGACGAGGACGTGTTTCAGCTCTGATCGCAGGAGTAGAACTTCTCAAAAGCCCCTTCCCCCTCCTTCTCTTCGGCAAATATGGTATAATTTACAGAGCAACTTAATAATCTGAGGGCCACCGCAAAAGCCCTTTGCGTTGTAAACCGCTTCTAATTACCTGCCAGAGCAATTAGCTGACTATCACGAAGAAATTAGATCGCTCAATGTAGCATAAATAATGCGAATAATTTTGTAAGGAGAATGGAAAGCGAGACCTGGTGTTTCTTTATAAGGAAATAACACCTCGTACTGTACGAACCCTACATGAACACATATTAATGTCTAGGCATGCACGGAAATGAATCTGAACATGAACCCTCTGGCTTAGATTCAGCACTTTCTTCATTTACATATGCGGGGTGAAAGTCGGCTTCCAGGCGTTTAGATACAGAGCTCTTCCAGATCACAGTAATTAACACATAGCGACTTCAATAGAAAAACCTGTTTTCCAGATGATTTTTACAATGCGGCTTTATGTCTCATTTGGCAGTTTAAATAGCTGGAGTCGTTTTCTGGCTGCATCTCCACTATCATCTGTTGAGCATATTTTGCTTAAAATACTGACCAAAACTTACGAACCCTTTTTTTTTTTTTTTAAACATACATGACTACTATGCTGGGCATGGCTAGAGATTTTGGACGGTTTTTCTTCTAATATGGGTTAATGCCTCGAGAAAATCTTATGAATTGTCTTCAAAGTTTATACTATGATTAACTATGATTTTCTTCTTTCTCCATTTCACCTTGAAGATTCTTAAGCTTTTGCTCCATTCTCACGACTTCAATATTTGATCTCAAGAGGAAAAGTCTTTTTCAAACTAAAATTTATAGGTATTAGAGAGTTTGCATTAGAAAGTTTAAATGTACTTGTATTAAATATTAAATAACAATCTTTGTGAAATATTTGTTCATGCTGCTGGATCTACAGCTGCGGAATTGAGGAAGGAGATTGTGCCCACCAATGACAGGACCGTCTTGTAGTGAAAGTGCCTTTACAGCTGAATTCAGCTGAAGTGGATTGAATTTGTTTCTGTTGTGTTTACCGTTTCACACAAACACACACACACACACACTCGCCCGTATTGAGAAAACTGCTAGTCGTAAAGCTAGGCGTGAAGGTGCCAGATCGTAGTGAAGACCATCCCAATCCGAACCACAGTTGGTCACTGCTCGAAGGTAGTTCGGGATTTAGTATAACTCGTTAGGAGTGCCCCAGGCTAAGGATAAACACAACTAATTGGGTTTATCTTTTATAAATAGGAGCAGCAGAGTACACTGTGATTCTTTAAATGATTCTTCGAAGAGGGCAAAAGCTGAGTGTATGATCAGATCTTCCATAACTTTTCGGTACACAGTTTTTTCTCCCGCTAGGACATTAAGGCAGCAGATACGAAGGGGGTCGTTAGATACCCTTGTCCCCAGGTTATCTCCAGAAAGTTGGAATTTTCTCTGAACATGGTTTCTAAGCTTCTCCAGGTCTGAAGGGGACTGCTCAGCTGTTCCACAGCCCTCACGTAGCACACACGGAATTCTACAGCATGTTTAACGATTCTTGCTCGTCGGCTAATTAGAGACGGCTTTGAAGCTCCATTACCGGCAGCAAAATTATTGCGGTCAGTTTTGGCCAAATTCTGCAGTCCTTAATGGAGCGAAACTCCCACTGAAGTCAACGGGACAGAAGTCAATGGGCATTGTGCTCTATTAGGGAGAACAGAATGTGTCCCAATGTGATTTCGAGATTAAAAATCAGTAAGATGTGCCTTTAAGACGGTCACACTCCCGAGGCAGGACCTCACCCGTGCCCCGGGAAGGGCCCGATCCCTTCCCGTCGGACCGACTGAGTCCCGCGGTTCCCCAGGGGCGATGCCGAGCGCAGCGATCGGTGTCGGGGGTTATTAATCATCAGCCGGGGACGGACAAAAGTCTCTCGCGGACTTCAGCCCCCCAGGGCCAGCAGACTGTCAGCGCTGTAAGAGAAATTCTGTCCATCCCACGGCCCTGGCCGATCCACAGCCTCATGGAGCGGAGGGTGCGTCTCGGTCGCGCCTCCCCCCCCCCCGCGGCGCTCCGTCCGTCCGCTCCCTGGGGGTGATGTCCCCAGCCACTGACCAAAGAGGCTCTTCTTTCAAGCGAGGCTTTGGATCGCGAGAGTCCTGTGTGAGGACACAGTGAGCGGCCCCTTCGGAGCCCGCAAGCAGCACATACACCATTTGGACACCAGCACAGCAGGGCTTTGGAAGTCCCGTTCCTAACCCTGACCACCCACGCATTGCTATCGACGTGATTTGACAGCCAAATTCCGAGCTCGGGTTTAAAGTGTAGCTTTGGGCTAACTCTTAATTTCTGAAATGGAGTTTAATTGTGCATTATGAAATATTTCCTTACTATGGGCGCGAAATAGCACTGGAAATGCAGAAAAATCCTTTTTACAAAACGGCTGGAAATCCTGCAGATCACTGAAACAGGTCAATATCCTTTCTCTCTGAGAGAGAAGAGGGGTGAGATAGAGCTATCGTCCTTTCTTCTTCCTGCTCTAGCGGAAAGTAAAAGCCTTCACGAAAACTTCGCAGCGTTTTTCCCTGAGCGCGGAGGGGCACACACAGCTGATCCTCTAGGAAGCTGTGCACAATTAAGACTCATTTTCTTTCTGCTGGAACAATTAATTGTACAAATGAAAGGTCAGGCGTGTGCTTTTCCGATGTTTATCAACCACAATAATGAATCCCTTCTATTTTTTCCCCCAGTGCATTATATTGTAATAAAGTGCTGCCGCACTGCCGTCTCTCCGGGTAAACATCTTCAAAGGCGATGCAGCGGAGCCGAGTGGTACGTATGCGTGTACATATATATATTTAAGAAGGACACAATGGCGGAGGCGAAAGCAGATGCGAGGTGTGAGAAGCGAGGGCTTCCCTGGCCCCGTTGTTCTCGCATACCGGCGAAGGAAAGGCACCACTTTGCCTAATGCGCTCCCGGGGTGCCACCGGCCGGGGCTGGCTGAGCCCGGAGGGAGCGATACTGCCTCCGGGGGTTGCTTTGTTCCTCGTGGTCTGGGTTACTTTTGCAGAGGGAAGGACGGATCTTGTTCCACTTACCCGGGGATCCAGATCACCTTGGCAAATTCTTCCCGCTTGCCTCTACATTATAAATCCACCCTGAAAGAGATAGGTGGCAACACCTCCTTATTCATAACAGGTTTTTCTTTCCATCGTAGGAGACTTCTGCTCACATCTCCAAGAATACACCAATTACATGCCAAATCCTAAAAAGTCCAAGGGGTTTCTCTTTTTCATGCCAGCTTTGTATGGTGTGGATTCATTTGACTTCATATAGTACCCTTGGAACAGAAGTATGATATTTTCATCAACAGGTTCACTTTTTTCCCTATTACTTGGGGAACAGGCAAGTCACCCCTGGGATTGTGCTTGGGGGCAGCACAGCTAGTGTTGGCAAGCTGTTTTTTTTCTAGTTGATATCTTACCCTGCATGCAACTGTTCAGGACATTTAGCATGTGTGATGTTCTCCTTAATTTCAATCAGTTAACACTCACAGTGGATAATTTTTTCACTGTTTTTACCCTTGTTGAACACAAACATCTCTGCACTCCTGACATGTGTGGGATGGTGGAGTAGAATAACATTATTGGCAAGTAAAAAGACATTCTAGGAGTCACGCAAGAAGCTGAAGAAGATCTTGAGTTTTCATGTTGGAAGCAGTCCAATGTGTTGTGTCTGTCCAGAGGACTGAGTCTACTTTAAATTTTTTTGTTCATATTGGCCTGAGACACCAGAAGGTTTCTCAGAAGGGTCAGCCTCCATCAGGATGCAAAACATGGGTCTGTTTCTCTTTGGGTAGGAGTCTTTTCCCTATTTCTTACAAAATTTGTAAGAGGGTACCCTGTATACTTGCCAACTGTGGTTTGGTTTAAACCAGCAGGAAGCTCCGACCACTTTCAGCTGACATTTGGATTCAGCTTCCCTGTCACAAGCAATCCTAGGAAATGAAAAGGAAGAGTTCTGCTGAACGACGTACAGTATGGGCTCTTGAAATGACCAAAAAGGTGACAGCAGTGCAGTCCATGAGATCAGCTCCAAAGAGAGTATGCAGACTGACGTTTTAGGTCCAGTGGATGCAGGGCACTGATGCTTAAGAGAAGCCAATGCCATTGCTCCTGTGGTGTTTAGCTAATTGTCTAGCAACTGATCTGTACAAGAGCTACAGGATAAAACGCCAGAGGGACGCGTCTGGTAGTAAAACTCTTTGCTCTTCTGAAAGGCTGTTTACTATTGTAGGAATGTAAAACTGTTCTTCAAACACTGAGCACAGTCTTATCTGAAGTTTACTCTAGTTGCCTGTTTCACGGAGAGGTGGATAAAAAAAAGCAATGATGCAAACACGGACTTTTGCTACAGCGGGGAACAAATATGTCCCTGGGCTGGAAACAGCACTGAGATAAACTATTGGGCCAAGCTGAAATGACTGGGTCTAAGCATGTAAAGAAGAAACACCCCTATCCCTGTGGGAGGGACTCCTGAGTTCAGGCGGAGAGCCTGGGCTTCCCTGACGGACCGCAGCCGTGACCTGCCCGACCCACAGCCCCCCTCTCCCTACTCACAGTGACGCACACAGACCCACACGCACCTCTATGTAAAGTCCTGACCCACCAGTACGTAAAGAGTGAGCACTCCTGTGTGTCCACCCCCTCGGCAACAACCTGCTGCCTTAGTCCCCAGGCGGGGCATGAGGGCACCCCGAGCCCGTGTGCGCACAGCCCCCGCAGCGCTGCCCCGTGCGCTCACACGCACCCCCGGCAGCGACCCTCCCCCGCAATCACGCCCCTGCCCGCGCTGACAGGCTGGGAGGGCGCCGCACAAAAGGCGCGGGCCCACCCTGCCCGGCCCTCCCCCGCCCCCGGCCCTCCCCTCCGCCCGCTCCCGCTCCCGCTCCCGCCCCGCTCCGCCCTCCCCGCGGGAGGGACGGGGGCTCCGCCGCCAGCCCCAGCGGCGGGCAGGCACGGGAGCGGAGCAGCGTTGGCATCGCCAACAAACCCAAACCGCAATCTTTCAAAGTAGCGCAAGCAAAACTTACACAGGTAGATACCACTAAATCACAAACCTCCCCGTGCTCGAGTCTGGCCATGGAGGACTCCGTGTGATGATAGTTAATTAGAAGGAACTGGCAGTTTTAGTGCCTAGGAAAAGTGTGTGATTGGACCACAGTTTGCATGCAGACTCTGTATTTTCCGGGTACTGCAATTCAAAATTGACTTTTATGGCATAAACTACTTTTTTCCTTACATGTTCTAGGCTAATGAAAAATTGAATAGTGCTGTGAAGAACGGCTCTTTAAACATCAGTCTGTGTCACCCTATATTAAAAGTAGATAAAAGAGATATCGAATACTGAATGGATTTTCTGAAATGGTTAAAGTCCATTAGTTGTTAATTAGAAATCTGTTTACACTGAAGAAAAAAAATCACTCATAGCAGAAAGCTTAAAGCTTATTTTTTATTAGGACTAAGTCAACGTTTTATACATGATAGCAGTAAGCATTAATTAGATCTTGCACAAACTTGGGGACAGCTTCAAGTACAAATTTAGGAATCTTGTATTTTCAGCACTAAAGATACATTTCATTTCATAGGAAAAAGTGACATTAAGTCTATGCTACATTTTTGTGGAATTACAGTTTCCCCAGAATTATTCAACAGATAACGTCATGTTAATAGTTATTAATTTGTTCATCTACTTTCTGCTATGCTAGGAATAAGGCTTTCAGCTGTTAAAGAAGCAGCTGGCTTTTTTACACAAATAAACTGGGCGCTGAGACTGTCAGTCTTCTTTGTTTGACAGAGAGGAGTTCCCACCCGCACTGAAAGAATAGCTCAACATCTGTCATCCCATTCTCTTCGATGGCCCAAAATCAGGAAGACTACAGCTGTCCTCTTCCTTTCAGATACTTCTGGGACAGAGAGGTAGGAGGACTGTGTATTTGGTCAGCATGTTCATCATGCATTAAACAAGTCTCTACAGGCCCTTGCATGTAATTGTATTGTTTTCCCACTGCTTGAATAGTAGAATTTGCATTGTAAAGGTCTTTGGAATTTTGATCCTACTATATGGTGTGATTTTTTTTTTAAAATTTATTTAATATCTAATTAGTTTCTTCTGCCTCTGTTGATAAAATCCATTTTAATTGTAATTAAAGTAGTTAGCAATAATTTATATCTAGGCATGGGGCCCATGAGCATATAAATTGCAGATATATACATGAGTATAAAGCAGAAAATATTTATTCTTATAGGTTGGGAATGACACTACAACTGTTGAGTGCTGGAGGAAGATGAAAATGAGGGATGTAAATTAGCTTATTCCTTGCAAGCTCAAAAGTGGCATCTTTTGACATAAGTCTGTATGGAGCAGAGGAGAGAGGGAAGGGATGGGGGAGAAAAACAGGAACATGGAAGAGGCTAGGAAGAAGGCACTATCATGTAAAATAAATGTTTAACCTCATTACCTTTGGTTTAATATCCAGCAAATTACTCAAAAGAAACCAAAAAAAAGAAAAAGGCAAACCTGGAGTAGAAATTCAAATAGTTATTTTGAATTAATTGTACTATCCTCTTTCAATAGTAGCCAAACTCGTAGTTGAGAGTAGACTGTGTATTGCTTTTCTTATAACTAGGAGCTACTATGATAGACCTCAGAGTCCCATCCAGCAGCAACTGTATGAAGCACATGCCTCTGTGCCCTACAATTTCGTCTTCACAGTCCTAAGATTTGGGGAACGCATGAAGTGCAAAATGCACAGAGAGATTTAAGCTTTGTGAAACCTAGCTTTGCTGTCCAGCAGAATCCACAGTTTGAAGTTAGGCTGTCAGGCTGCCTGTCATATGCCTGGTGTCAGTTTAGGCTGTGGTAACATGGTGATTTTGATTTGGCTTGTATCCATGCTGTCACTGAAAGAATGGTTAGGCTCAGTCAGTAGGCTCAGTAGGCTCGGTCAGTAGACTCAGTAGGCTCAGTCGCACTGTTACCTACTGTTTAGATTCAAGAGCTCTGTTTACTGTTTATCTGCTGATCTTAGAAGAAAGGCAGCAGAAACGAGTCAGTTTCTTAGTAAGGTTGGTCTTGATTAATTTAAAGTTTTCTAAACAAAAATAAGTTAGTTTATTTTCCACAGAATGCCAGTCTAATTTCAAGTGCTAGAACAATGAGACCTTACTAGACCGTATCAGATCATATTTAGGGGAGACTGAAAATTGTCACCACGAATTGCAAAAATGGTACCCAGATTTGCATAAAAAGACCAAAAAAAAGTTGCTACTGCTATTTACAGATAGAAGAACCATCTTGGGGCCACAGCTGGACCAATTCAGAAAAAAATGCAACAGAAACAAGAAAATCTCCTACACTAAAAAAGAGAGTAATGAACAATGAGATCCTACTTTCTCTCTAGTATCTCTGGCTCAGGAACTAAAACAATACCCTCCATTCCTGTTTCTTTTCACTTACATACCAAACTTGTCTCTGTCCTGTGTGGAGTGACATACTTTTCTCCATCTAGGCCCCCAGATTTTTGGAGACAGCGATTGATTTGGTGCCTCCTCAGGTCTGTTTCCATAGTGTTGGAATCTAATACTCAGAGTAGGAGGGAAGATTTTAGTCAAAAGGACAGTAGCTTAAAAGAGGCAAAGGGATTTGCTAGACTGCCCAAAGGCAAATATCTTCCTGCATCTGCTGGAGGAAATAATATGTACCTGAATTAGTTGTTGGCCTTCTCTCATTACTCGGAAAGACAGTCCTGTCGGCTGTCTTATTTAGAAAGGAAACTAAGCCAACCCTGACCTGTAAATTTCATTTTCCAATAGAAATATCCCAGTAAGTTTTCTCCAGATCACTGTGCATAGGAGTTTTCTTGGGGTTGATAACAGAAGGGAAACAAATCATTGCCAATTCTTCATGGCCTTCTCAGAAGATGATATAAATTAAGTATTTTGTGTTTTCCTTCTGGTTTATGAGGTTGGGGTGTGCATTCATTTTAAGGCTTTTTTGGTGAAAAAGTGCAGAATAGAATTTGGTTTTGTTGTGTACATTTTTAATGAGAGCTGTGAATTTGCAAGAGCGTTTTGTTCTGGGGTCTATATGGTGGGGAAAACATCAAACATTGTGACACAATAAAATTGCAAGTTATAAAGATTGTAACTAGCCTTGGGAATGTTTTGACTGAATCCCTCCTCCAAATCTTTTTGAGGAGGTAGATCATTAAAGTTAACAAGCTTAGGAAGAGTTTAATGAGTACCTAGACACTGAAGCAACTCATAGCATTTGTTTTGGTCTTATGAAAAGGAATCACAGTTAAACTCCTTATTACTTATGACATAGTTTGTGCTTTGGACTGGGAACCTTCAAAGGTATGTTTTCAAGATTTGTTAAATTATGTGAAATAGGCAGAGCAAATTTGCAGCCTTTAATGACTTAACTAAGACTGTACATTTTTAGCTTTCAGAAAAAAAAAACTGTTCTCACTCTTGAAGGAACAACACTGCCATTGACTATATCAATCCAATAAAATAACATTCACATTTGGACCATGACAGTATAAAAAGTAATGAAACAAAGAAAACAGTTGTTAGTGTGGTAACCCTGATCTACTTACAATTGAGCAACATTCAGACACCTGATACTTGGATGGTTGTCTCACATCCACTTCTGTTTTGGATTACAAAGTGTGTACGCTGGCTTCTCAGACCCTTTAGCATCCATACTGTTCCACAGCCTATGGGGGCTATGCCAATGGCTGTCCTCTTGCCGTCCTTGTGATCCCACTTAGAATCTAACATACTGACAACTGTAAAATACTTCCTGGATTGCTCCAAGTCTAGTCCAGTCCATTTCTGTCTGTGCTAGAAGGCAGATGAGAGTTGATCTTAGGAACTGATTCCTCTCTCTAGCTCTGTTTGTTCTATCAAACAATTTTGTTGCTGAGGTGAGGTCCTTCTCTCTCAGATGAAGGAGATGCAATTATCTCTGAGTTTTAGATTGGGTTTGTCTGGAGCTTTTTTTACCCACATAACAGAGTGAAACAGAGTGAAAATAGAACAGAGTGAAAACAGAACAGAGTGAAAACAGAGCGAACAGAGTGAAAATAGATCTGAACAGGGTGAAAATAGATCTGTTATGAAAAGAGGAGCTTTTGAATCCAAAGATTATTTGGGGGTCTAGACCCTTTAGGGAAAGGAAAACGAAAGTGGACTACCAACCATATTGTTAATCCTGAACTTTGAAAAGGGAGTTTCTAAAAGAAATAGTGAACAGGCAGGGAACCACCTTAAGGGACATGTGTCATGGGTGGTTGCATAGGCCACCACAACGAAGGGTTGCTATTCACGCAAAGTGAGAATGTTGCAGTGTCATGCCTGAGCTGCTGATTCAGCTCCTTATCAGCTTCTGGCTTGGAGCTTTGATAGCTGATGTGACAAACCATAAATAATGGAAGGTCAAACTGAGCAATGTTGTTCACTCTGACCTTCTAATACTTCTGGCTTATTAGATCAGTCATTAGAGTTTCAACAGGCTGCAAAGAAACAGAGTACAGTGGCTATAGCTGCCAAATACTTGCCTATTCACAGACAGCCTCTCTGTGTAGGTATTAAATGCATCCCAGGGAGGAAATCGTATGTTCCTTGGAAGGAAATCAAGTTGCAAAATAGGGTGAAAATCATGAAGTAGCTAAATACAGAATACAGCCATGTGTAAAGAGAATCAAACCTCAGAAGAACCCTCAAACAATAATGAAAAAACCCAATAATGAAAAAAAGCGCCCATGGTTAGCACAGTAAATAATTTTTTTTCTTTTCTTCTTTTTTATTTTTCTTTTTATTCAAAGGGATATGAATAATAAGACAAGAAAATTAGACAATGAGAACAGTCAGAATTTGATCAGGAATACTGTCATTGTCCATCTCCTGCCTCCTTCAAAATTCTGAAGTAGAGGCAATTCCATAGTTTCCATTCTAAGACACTGTTCTAATCCTTCTTATAATGTTGTCAAATTTTCCATTAAAACTGGGAAATTTTCCATACCAGTGGTCTTCCAAACCTTAAAACTTTAAAAAAGATAAAAGAAAAAATAGTTCAGAATGTTCAATTAAAAAAAAACAAACAAACAAACAAAAACCCCTGCATATGAAAAATTAGCATGAAAAAAACCTTTGAAGGTTGTCAATTCAATTGAGATATTAGAAATCAGCATAATTAAGCTTTCCTTGCCAGCCTTAAGAGTCCCATTTTTGTTGTTGTTTTGGTTTGGGTTTTTTTGTTTGTTTGTTTGGGTTTTTTTTGGTTTGGTTTGTTGTTTATTTTTTGGGGGGGGGTGGTTACAGCATTGCCATGTTGCTGGGCAAAGGGGCTTCTTGGGGAAAAATAAAAGGGTTACTTTAACATAATAGGCTATCATCTGCTGGAGTATCACAAAAAAGTGAGAAGCCACTGTAAATGAAACCATAATAGGGAAACAGCAAATTCTATTGCTGAAAACAGCTGTACGTTATGATGGACAAAAGGATTCTTTTGGAACTGTAGCACTAGAAGTGACCCCTTCTCTACCCTGATTCTGTCCTTGTTGTAGACTGAGATTTCTCATGTCAATCAAGGAAAAGTTTTATAGGTGGAATACACTTCCTCTGTATTCTTTATTTGCTGAGTGCACAACTTCAAAAACTCAGAACTGATACACAGGAGTGCTGAGTACTCACAGATGATGCTGAAATCAATGGAACTTATGCTTTAGATGTATGAAGTACCATAAAAATGTTAAGCACCTTGGAAAATCTAGTTCTAAGCACATCATATTGAGGACCCCAAATTAGTAGATATTTTCATCGATCTTGACCATAACGGCTTAGCACTTCAGTTCCCCATCTGTAAAGTGAGTCTAATAGTAAAGTCTCACTTCTCAGGTTTAAAGATAAATTAATTAGTATTTTGGAAGCACTCAGAAACCCTAGTAGAGAATGCTATAGAAACACTCATAAAGATATTAATAATTCAGTATTCTGTGCAGGGTTTGAATGATGTGCAGTAAGGAAGGCATGGAGCCACATATTGAGTGATAAGAATAAAAAGAATATCGAACAGCTGCTCACTCAGGGAGCATCGTCCATCCTATGAACTGAATGATGTATGTGTCTGTGCAGTTAAAGACTTATTATCATGCATATGTGCAACGAGCTCAAATTAAAGTTGCAAAGGCAAGCTTAATTCTGATTGTCCTGGAGTTGAGAGGGCTTAAATTTGCAACATGAACATATTTTGTGTGATCATCTCTGTATTTTCATCTTTTTCTCCTAAAGATGCAAAAGGTTTTCTGTGTCAGTGAACCCCGTGGCCACTTACATAAAGCAGCCATGTGGCCTGGTTCGTTCTGGGAACAAATGTATTGATTTTCAGGGGACCTACAACAGGAGCAAATTTGGCTCGAAACATCATCTTTGCCTGATTGTGTAGTTTTGTGGTGGCTGCTGGGTAGAAGTGAGGCATTAAATGTGTTCAGGGACAGAGTAACAGGCTTGTCTTTTGGCTTTACTTTGTGTCAGGTTTTTTTGGTGGTTAATGTAGCATTTGGAGAATCACATAAACTCCATCCCAGAAATGAAGTTATTGCCAAAGCAAAAATTCCTATATTTACATATAAATATCGTCATTCAGCATGACTGAATACTTTTCTCATTTGTAATGAAATAGCAACATCCACGAAAATCAAATTCTGAGACACAGATGTTAGATTAAACTGACTGTACATATCTTTGGATGCAAACTCAATCTTTTAGAAATTTTACCTGATCCAAATGCATAACCCTTATTAAACTTGTTCTGAATTATAACCAAATTCCTAGACAGGGTTACTTGATCTCTGCTGAAGTCCTCTACAATATAAGACTGTTGACTCCTTCTGTCTCACTTAAGTAAGTAGGTCTGTTTTTAGTATGTTGACTATCTTTAGATCAAAGACCAAAGGCTTGGATTTTCGTAGTGACCTGGGCCACTCGGGAACACTGTGGTTTTCTGTTATTTGTGACCAAACCACAATCTGGTCATTTCAAGCTTGTTATCTACTTAACACTTTGAGTAATGGAAAGAACAAATGTGATATTTTTAAATTTTGATTGGTTGTCTAAACACTATTAAAAATATCTGCTTCTTCCCTTGCTTTATTTTCACTTTATCCCAGATTTCATAACAAATATTTTGTATTCTAAACTAGAAGTAGTCCTGTTCCAGGTTATATTGTCTTGTGATTCTAATTTAAAGAATATTTCAAAGTAAACTTCTTCTCAAGAGTGGATTTTAAATATTAAATCATGGTGTTTTAAGCAAACTCTTAGTTTTGTTTGCACTTTTGAATGCTTTTCTGAACGGAGATACTTTTCTGAGGAGAAAGCTGTACTGTTTATTGACATAACTCTCCCCCCTTTTTCTTTTTTTTTTTTTTTTCAGAAACATAACTTATTATCTACTCCAAGATTAAAAGCATTCTAAAAGATATAAGCTGCAAGAAATAGCTGTCTTGTTGATTTTCAGAAAGTCTACAATACTCCATCTAATGTATTCAATGAATTATTTATTTCTTAAAGAGATACAATAAATCTTTACCTACTGTATTTGATGATTTTCATAGCAGGAATAATAAGTAATATGATTTGAGTGTGATTGGAACCAGGTTCTGGGAGGGGGGAAGGGAGGTCAATTTAGACTATTTACCAAGCACATTGGAAGAAACTGCATCTGTAAAGAGACTGGACATTGCTATTCACTTAAAATTCCCAGGTGAAGAAAAAACAGATGGATTTCTATTGAAAATAAAGAGTAGGAATTACTCAAATACTTGCATTTTGAAGGAGCAGCTTAGGTGCAAAAGCACTATGGTGACGTTCAGTGCCATTGTTCTCTGTTGCATTGGAGTGGATCCAAGTAATTCCATTGATTTCAGTGGACTTTCATTGGGCTAACTGAGAATAGAATCTGACTCCATGTTAGCTGGGGGTAGGGAAGTGACAAGAATATAAATAACTCCAGATAAGTATTTGAATTACAAATAGTCTGCATCATGGTTTCTATCTTTTACAACTGGTCATATAACAAAGCATAAAAGTCTGGACTAAATCCTCTCTCATTTAGTTCTTACAGTTTAAAAAAGATAAAAAAGAACTGTTCATTGTCAACTGGTTTTGATACTGTTATATACTATTGATGTCATGCTCTAAAGCATCCATCAGAGGATCTCAAGAGTACCTCAGATGTGCACTGCCCCACAACAGACCTTGAATCAACCAGAAGTTTTAGGCTAGTCTAATTGCTCTTGACCAGGAGTAAAGGGCATTGGTGAGTCCTCTGTCACATGGCTGTGTGTCTGTGCAGTGGCAAACAGATGATTAAGCCTGACTCAAGTAATTTTGGTTTACACAGTTTTCTACTTAAATATGTCTTCTGTAAAAAGCTATTCCAAACATCTGCTTGCAAAAATACCACAGTAATTTACATCTGTTTACTGGATTGCAGATTCTGTTTTCAATTTCAGGAATGGTTTACCTTAATATTCCTCCTGTTAGTCAAAGACCTTTGGCTGGTGATAAAGACATAGTGCTGGCATTACAAAGTAGATAAATTCTTGTTTCACCATTTTTTTTCTTTAAAGCATTTTGATCTTCTCTCTTTTGCATTAGAGATCTGAGCAACTGTCTAGTTAATACTTGAACTGCTGATATGCTGGAAAGCTTTTTTTAACAGCAAGAATGAATTCAGCATAACTGTAATTCTAAACTTTGGCTAACATAACTCAATAAATCAAAACCTTCATCTACCAGTCATACACTTAGGTTCATTATGTACATAAAAGTGAAGCTAGTAATAGCATTAACATGGCAAAAAAAATTGCATGTCAATCTGCTGGAAATTCCCCCCAAATATACCTAAGTAGATAGTGATGCCATGGCACCGTCTTGTTTGCGGGCTGAATTTGACCTCCCCAGATGCAGGTATGCACTTTTGGGTAGCAGGACATACCTGGTATATATATTTTGCCCCCCAGCATGGGGAGCAGGAGTTTCTCGCTATTGGAATCTTTTGCAAATAGGATTTTTTTTTTTTTTCTGATTAGAAACAGACGAGACCATTCTGGATGCAAATGTTTGCCACCAGTTCTCTCAATGTTTCCCAGCAGCTCCCTCAGTCTGGTGTAAAGAATTGATGCTATGGAGATCCTGTAGGAAGGCAAAAAGAATCAGCATAAACTGCCCCTTACCTACCTGTGCATGCAGATGGTTATGGACCACAGCAGGCAGGCTCTTTTCAAGAAGCATCTGGAAGAAGATGGGAAAAATAATCCAGGGATTACTGAGTCTAAAATATCACCCAAGTAAATTGGAAGACTCGGGCAAAACCAAAGATCACAAAATCTGTACTTCAAAAGCCCTTACCCTGTGACATGTTCCTATAGCCTTACAGCTGTCACACACAGCATTTATTATAGTTCCTTAGATTTGTCATGGTATACAGAATGTGTTTGTAGTTTGAAAGAGAGAATGAAAAAACTCCCTCTTATTTAAAGGTAGTTTATTCAGAGGATGTACAGCTTAACTGTGAGTCTCTTGCCTTTATTAAACTGGAGTATACAGGAAATCACTCTGAAATAAACCTTCCAAGTTTTCTTGCTTATTACTTGTTCTTTTGGCTTAATTCGCCATCTTGATTTGTCTGATATGGTATAGCCTAGGGACCAGAAGTCTTAGTTTTTCAATATATATAAAATCTAACAGCACTGGTTCCACTCTAGTTTTGTAGCCAACAGTGTTTTCTAATGGCACCAAGGAAATGTTTTCCAACTTAACATCAGGTGATTGAACTTAGCAGTACATGTTAAATCAGCCTTCAAGCTTCATGCTGTTCTTTTTAAATTAAAAATTTTACATATTTACTCCTGGCTTTACTGTACTGTGATGGGATGCTAAATTACCAGTAAAAGGATTTCTTTAATGATAATTAAAAGAAACTCTTTCTAAGTCAGCTTCCTATGTATTTTTCTCTTAGTTTAAATTATGTTCTTTGATATTAGAGAGGTGCCTAGATTTGGCAATCACTAATACATAGTAACTGCACATCAGCATTGCTACAGGAATGTTGTATCCCATTAAGATATTAACTTTTGAAAGGGATGATGGAACATTGGAGCAGGTTCAGAAGAAAGCTGCAGGAATGATTGGAGACTTGGAAAGTGCTCCTTACAGTAGCAGCCTGAAGGAACTTAATCTACTTAATTTATTTAAAAGGTAAAGAAGCAACCTGACTCTGTTCTATAACCATCTGCATAGCAAGACATTATCTGAGGCAAGGAGATGCTTTTAAAAAAACAAACAAACAAACGAAAGTACAACCAAAAAGAAAAGGCCACATGCAACTTGATTCAATGGGAGAAGTCAATGTCAGCAGTTTTCAAACTGGAAGCTTTTGTGGAGGGAGAGCAATTAACCAGTGAAAAAGACTGCCAAAAATGCAGTCAATTTTATATATGTTAAATCAAACCCACAGGTTTTTCTGAAGGTGCACTACAGTGTTATCACAAGCTGTGGCTTGGGGCAGATATTGTTGTGAGAACTTCTGTAGTGTGTGTTATACAGGAGGACAGAGTACACAATCACGACTCTCTTGGCTGGGATTCTGTGATCCATGTTCAAGTGTAAGTATGAGACATTCTTTCATCAGTGTTTCTAAGTTGGTATTAAGTGCTGTCCAGGTCATTACAATCATTTAAATAGAAAAACAAGTCTCCAGTTATTCACTGAGTGCCTTTTTTATTATTTATTTTGCATATAGAGTACAGAATCAATTTTTTCTTGATGGGAGAGGCAAACTTTAAACTTAACTCATGGAGGAACTGGAAAAAAAAAAAAAAGCCAGCACATTATTGTCTTCCTTTGGGTTCCAGCAGCTACAGCAACATCCTTTTCCTTGTGCATTCAAGGCAGCTTCAGTAGAGAAAAGGAAACTGAGTATGAAAGTCTGCAGTAGCACAGCAGCAACCTTTTCTCCAGCTCTGACTTCCTTAACTCAGCATGCGGTTTAAGCTCTTGGTCACAACTGAATCCATAGTGTGTGAACCTAGCTGTGTATGGGATTGTCAGAATTTCAGCTTTAATCTTGCATGAAATATTTGTCCTGGACTTAAGCAAATTCACCTCAAACAAGTTTTTAATTTCCTTGAGATATAGTGAATTCTGATAGTTGTAATATGAGCTACTGCCAGACCAGCAAAGCATTTGAGTAAGCAAACAGTATTTAAAGCTACACTTGTGGTATTACTGAAGACCACATTTTGGAGACATGGTTAAACTGCCAGTGGTACTCAGGCCAGCTCAGTAACCTGTCTTATGCTTCATTTTTCAGTGTAGTCATACCTTGAGAAATGAATGGTTAAACTGATATGACAACTTTTGCACATACTTTTTGATCATTTACAGTAGACTTCCATGCTTATAGCCGAGTTATCAACTGATTTTGTTAATCATAGGTGTGCGTGAAGTCAGTCTTAAGCTAGATCAAAACTGCTTTGTTCACATTTACAATACCAATTGTCTTTTTTTTGAACGGATTTCTCTGCTACTACCTCATGTTATGTTTTGGTGTGTTAACTTCACCTACTTGCCAGTTGGAAGCTCAGAACACTTCCTCAGCACCTAATGGGTTTGCACCAGAGCTGTATGACTTTCCAGGATTTTCCAGACCCTACTGAGCTACAGTCCATTTCGTGGTGAAGACCTGTTGAGATACCGAAAAAGTGTTTGATTCACAGGCATCAGTTGCCAGTAGGAACTGTCACTTCATAGGTGTGATACTAGTTCAATAAAACCCCAATTAATTTTATGGTACACTAGACTGGGACTTAGCACCAGTAGGCAGGTAATTTAATATGTTTTGAGAAGTCTGAGCTGGGTTTCAGTCTGTTTATATTCTGCTTGAATCAGGACAAGTACTTGAAAGCTTTGTACACATACCAGACATCAACCCTGTAACCTATTTTCAATGTTTGCTCTGTCTTTGAAGACAAGCCAGATGGTTTTTTGTTTTTACTTTTCCTTCTTACTGAAGGATTTTTGCATTTTTACCTTCAAATGAACCAGTTTGCACAAATGGTGCAAACAAATGGAATTCTCCAAGACAGTATTTTAGCTTGACAGTTACAACCTCTTCTGAAGATTTTGGAAACTTTACCATTGCTTACCTTTGCAGATCTAGTTTTTGAATATCTGCTCCTAAATTGCATGCTCATGTTGATGCTCATGACCCTATTCCCAGTTTCTCTTTCCATCTGTGATCTTAGCCTGTGCATGATTGTGATAGAATCATTGTTTGCCTATGGTTTGCTTCCTAACCATTCCCTATTTTGAGTGTACATTGCTGCTAAATGTCCCACAGCAGTCAACACCAGGTCACTTTAGCTGGTGTTATTGCAGACAGGTTGCTACCAATACTCTCATCAGTGCTTTTCACTGGTGCTGGTGTAGTCTGGGAAAGTGTAGAATATATTTTTTTGTCATTAACATTAACTAGGTTTTGTAGAAAAAGCAACCCAAAGAAAAAGATTGCAAAAGCAACCGGTGATGCCTAAGTAGAGACAGCTGTAGTTTGCTTGTTCTTGTAATAGTAGTCTATGCCTATAATGAAGACATTTGTGAATTAGAAATAACAAATTTCTCAGTAATTTGTGATCCAATTTTGTTCTGTCATTGTCACCAGTGGTAACAAATAAAAATATTTTTTAAATGAAATAGTGGGAAAAGACTTTTTTGTAGAGCTCTATTAGAAGAGATTGCCTAGAAAAGGCACTGGATCCATATTTGTCTGCGTTTTTGTCCCCTTTGACATTCACCTGGACTAGTAACCTCCAGGCACCCAAACTCAGTGGATCTACTAACTCTGCTCTTTGTGTTGCCTATAAGGCAGACAGACTCAACTCAGGGAGAAACATGTCTCTACTTTTACAGAAGAAAAGCACCCAAAGGCATCTCTGGAAACCACTGAAGTTGAGAAACAAAGCATTTCCTCATCTTTGTTAATCCTTTGGCCTCTAAGCACTGCCTTTACTGAAGAAGGGGGTAATGTCAAATATCTGATGCATAATAAGCTAACTTATTAAAAATTGAAAAATTGTCAGGCCTTTCTTTGGATTCTTGTCTTTTGTTGTCTTGTTTCCCAAGCAGAAGGTTATTTAAAGCTCTCAATATGTTAATTAATGTGTTGTTAATTATTTTATTTTTTAAAAACCTTTGTCTTGGTGTACTTCTACCTCAGGATCATGCAAACCTTTACATATTTCCATATTTTCAGCATATTTTATGCAAATAGTTGTTAAAAATGAAAATTCTAATTTAAAATGAAGAAAATTCATGACATGCATCTTGTGTTGCAGTTTAATCACTGTATACCCAGGAAAGTATTGACAGTTGTCCTGTGGAAGCTATTAAAGTTCCTGTCCAAGGTTAAATGAAATTGCAGTTTATCAGAGCAGCATTGAGAAAATAAGGGAATCTGTTCATGGCTCTTGATTAATGCCAAGCATGATCAACACAAGGGGGTTCATTAAGCTATACATCATGTGGGTAATTTAACATGTCATTGTGCCTGCTGTCTGCTTTAACTCTCTGCATAACACGATGTTCTGGACTTGTATCAGCCCTGCACCTGTACTGTTGTCTCCCAGACTTCTTCATGCCTGGGTTGGCTCAACATTTGCCTTTATACCAATCCCTTTTTTATGACCATTCTTCATTTATGTATAACATTTGCAATTTCCACAACTGCTCAGTTTTCTGTCTTGTCTAAATATACTAGTGGTCTGGTAATGTTTATGTGAGAGATGCAAGGAATGTGTCTTTCACTGTCTAGATTTCCCCAAATTTTTAGGTATTTCTACCTTTTGGGCTGTTGATTTTGAACAAGGCAGTCAGAATGAAAAGAGGTCCTAACCTTAGGAGAAATCTGCCACCTCAGCTCCTGATGTAGTAGGCATAAAGGATCAAGCCTTACAGCTTTCCACACAACTGTTAACTCTGAAGGACGGAGTAGACAAGACACTGCAGAAATCTTCTGATTACAGGCCTTCACCCTCCTGAGGGATTTCAACCACACAGACATCTGCTGGGAAGGCAGCTAGCTGTTACTAGCTGTGCAAACAATCAAGGAAGCTTTTAGACCATTGAGAGGAATCTTCCCGAACAAATGACAAACAGATCATATTTGACCAGCCTGATTACTTGACAGGGTGGAAAGACTTGGTTTTTTCAAAGGGGAGGAGTGGTGGATGCAAGGTTTGACTTTAGTATGGTTCTCATGCAATCATCCATGGTCCTCTTGTATAAGGGACTGCTAAATGCATTGAAGTTGTTGGACCCAGAGACATTTGCTGATGACTTCATGTTCAGTTAATGGCTGACAATAAACAGACTATGCATGACGTAGATACTGGGATTGAATCAGTTCAATGCATTTATTGCAACAGCAGTGATGTAACAGAATGTGGTCTTAGCAAACCAAAGGGATTAGTAAACGTACTAAGCAGTAGAGACTCAGTCCAAGAGGGACCTTGAGAAACTTGAGGATGGAGCCAACATTAAATCTGTGAAGCTCAGCAAGAAGTGCAGAGTCCTGAGTAAGTTTATGCTTCAGTACAGGTGAGGAAAATCAGCCAGGTAAAAAAGTCCTGAGGATCACAGTGGACACTGGGCTGAGTATGAGCCAACAGTATGCTCCCACTGCAAGTGAAACAAATCTGCTACTAAGAGAGATTGCAAAGACTGAGGCTGTTAAGTTAAGGGAAGTGACTATCCCATTATGCTGGTTACTGATGAAGCTGTACTGGGTACATTTGTATATTTCGGTTCTCCAGTTCTGAAAGGATATGTTGGAAGTGGTGAGGGTCTAGCAGAGGGTTATGAAGGCAGGGACCTAGATCACTTGCCTTTCAAGAAGAGTCTGAGGAAGCTGGTCTGCTTTAGTCTGGAAAAGTGGAGGCAAATATGATAGGATCCTAATACTACTTCAAGAAAATTTGTAGAAATTATGGAATCAAGCTCAATTTTGGCAGCTGGTAAATTTCAGTAATGTCCAGCTGTGTATCAGGATGCATGCTATGTCTGAAACCATGTTGGGATAGAAATGCTGTAGAATGCACCGTCCCTCTACCCCCCTTTCTTCCCAATATATAACCATTGGCCCATCTTCCGCAGACTCTGTGGGAGAGAAATTTGAATACAAAAAGCTGAATGCAGCTACAGCATTTTGGTAATCATTAACGAGGACTGTGGGTCATGTGGGGATATTCCTAAGTCTTTAAAGACTGAGGTTTTAGTACTCTTTGTTGTACTCAAAAGCCTCTGACAGGGATAGAGCTGCCAAGGTACAGTGATGGTGAGATTGCATGCAGGACCTCTCAAAACAGATCTGTAACATTCCTCTTCATTGGTCCTACGAGTATTATCAATAGTTTAAAGTACAGTATGGACCAGCTATGAGCATTTTTTAAATTTGTCTTATTCACAGTGAATTTAGAAAATATCTACTACACACTTATATTAGCTGATCATTTTCATTCCCAATTTATTTGCTGTGCCATTGCTGGCATTAGTTCTGGGAATCTACTCAAGACCAAGGATACCGTCTTTATTTTTCCAAGCATAACAAAGCTATCAAATAGAGGAATCATAGGAACAAGTGATTTGCAGGAAGAGCACCTACAAATTCAAGTAGCACACTTCAGGTTATGTAATATGTTTTATTAGAGCAATTGGAATGATTTTCTGTTTTCTTTCTATTCACTTGTTTTCATGCAGTTCTTGGATTAGCTAGATTCTTATTTCTAAGAGGGACTGACCATGCCAGAACTTTCAAAGCATTCTCATTTGATGAGAATTTTATCTTACCTATGTATTTCTTTTGCAGAAATTAGATTTGCTGCCTACATCTGAAAATAATTAGCTAATTTCTTTTAATACAGTGATTGAGAATTAAATATAGGTAAGACAGATGTTGCAGTCTAAAACCAGATTGCCAAGGTGTACATTGGTTATAGTAACACAAAATGGTTGTTTAACGTAATGGTACGTAGTGCTACACTACTAACAAGTTTGCCTTTAGTTACAACTAACATGTCCTGCTGCAGTGTGAACACCTTTTACCCTGAAATCTAAAACAGTTTTCAAGTATTTATGGTTCCATAGTGGAATACTTTTAATAAAAAGATACTGTATTGTCTTCTGCTACCATTAATTACCAAAGGTTTATTTGCAAGAAAGTAATTAATTATACTTCTGGGATGCTCAAGAGTCTAACATAAATCAAAGCAGACTTGATAAGAAGCGATGAAAGTCTCACATAATTAAACAGGGCACTAGAGACCAATTGTTTATAGAATTATTTGCTTGGGCTAATTGACGCTAATTATTTAATCTGATTTTCTTCTTCCCGGTAATGCCTCTACCAATTCACTGCTCTTGGCTGATGGCACAAGCATATTTCACTTTATCAAGGTGTTCTCACTGTATCAATACAAAGGATTTTCAACTGTTATCTTTGCTAGACTTTTTTTTTTTTTTTTTTTTTTGTAGCAATGCAAGAGAGAAGGATGGAAACTAGTGGTCATTACGTTTTGGTAATAATTTCCAAGCTACATGGAGTACTGAAGTGTTGTAAATGCTAAGCAAGGTAACGACTTAGTTGATGATAAAAGTTAATTCTGCAGTAGAAGCAGCTTTAGGTACACAAACATGAAACATATTTGCAAGCCAACTGATAGTTTAGCTCACTTGGTACAGCTCCCTAGCTACATATAAAAATTTTAATAACAAGTTTATTTCCAGGTAAGATCAGTAATATTTCCCTGATGCTTCATTTTCTCATGTTTGATAAGTATCAACATGTGGTACAAGAAACTGTTCATGGGACTTTTTAATTTCTTGCAAGGAACTGAATTCAATGCCCAGAGATGTTATTGAGCCTCTGGTGCTGTTTTATTGAATCCCCACTCATTTGCTGGAGCTGAGCATTGGCATATCATACTGTTCGGCCATGTCCTGTACCGACATAGTAACAAAACACGGAAACGACCAAGTTAAGTAGGCTGATCCTAACATACTATTGTATTGTATCCAGACATGCCATTTATTTTAGACTTTAGTGTTACTTGGTTAGTAACATACTTGAAAAAATGTTCGTGTGTATTTTTAGCCTGCTTTCTTAAGGTAATGAGGCCACTGTGATACTTCTACTTCTGATACCCGGAGACTTCTTTCACCAAGTTTTAACTCAATTTAAAAAGGATGTAGCAAAGGAGAACATGGGTCAATCATAAGAATTTCCAGTGAAATTAATAAAAATATACTTTTGTGTAGTGGAAAAAATATATACTAGAATTCCCACAGAGACAATGGCTTTAGTGTAAATTCATATTTTATCAAACAACAGAGAATTCACAGTGATACTATGACTCATTACAGGGCTACTGTTTCTTATGTGGTAGTGAAGTAAGCAAAGTTTTTTGCATGCACTGATTTCAAGCAGATGAATCTGTTCTTTCTCCTTAGTGGTGAAACCCTGGTGAGCATTTTCAGCATGTAACCGTGCAATGCTCCAAACCAAAGGGTGACCAAGATATATAAACAGCCTTTTCAACTGCAGCACATTCAATCCACAAGTATTTTGCTTTGCTTCTGTCTCTGGACCTACATGTCCACCTTTCCCCCCCCCCCCATCAAAATATTTCAATGTATCTTTTTAAAGTAATTGAATAACTTTTAAGATTGCAAGCATGATCCAGTCCTCAAAACCTGGTGTCCTGCTCTGTTCCTACATGTCTTCTCAGAGCTGGAATTAGCTTTGCATTCTAACATCAGTAATTCAGATATTCTGATTATGATTGCTACCATTATCATTCCGACAGAACAGATAATATCCTCCCTTAAGGACCTCTACTTTTTGCTTTTCCAAATTATTATTCAGGCTCTACTTCTGACTATAGGAAGAGTTTTAACAAGTGATAGCAGGTCAGGGTTTGTGAAGTAACCCATTAAATACTTCACAGAGTAGGTGACTCAGTAAATATGAGTCACTAGTCATCTCTGGAAGTAACTGCAGAAGTGGTGGATTATCCAGGGCATTGATACTAGAAACAATATATTACCTAAGCTATGTCCTGACTAGGTCACACAAATACCTAATTATTTTTCACTAATTTACTTCATAACTCAAGTCATCATTTATCATTGGGGGTTTTCCATCTTGAGATGTGTATGTAAGAACCCACATTGCACAAAATCTCTGGTTCATGTCACCATTGTGATGTTTAATTTAACTTTGTAAGCACCTTAGGATGCTCGGATAAAAATTGCTGTAGTGTCTAAAGCTATGTGCATGGAAATATGAGCAATAACAAGAAGTTGCTAGTAACAATTACTAATAATAAATGATGCCTTGATAAGAAAGGTGCAAAGGCTGGCTATTTTCTTCTTCCATAATCTAAAAAGAAAGCTGTTAAAGTGCTTGTTAACAAAAGTCTTACACAGAAAATATACAGCATGAGAGAGAAATGCTGGTAAGTGATCAAATCCCAAGAGACCCTTCATGTCTCCCAAATGAGAGCTAAATATCTGTGTCTGTATGTCTGTCTGTGTATACATTCATAATTTTTATAACTTTTGTGAATTCACTTCTCAAAACATGCAACAAGAATGCAAAAGAAATAATTATTTTCTAGCTCCTTGTTTCGGTGGGGTTTCTTTTTGTATTTTTTTTTTTGTTTGTTTGGTTGGTTTTTTTTGTTTGGTTGGGTTTGGTTTTTAAAATTTTTTTATCTTGATGATGGACTTAAATTAACTTAAATCAATTTCAATTGAGTTTGCTTGTATGCACCTTGTACTGGAGATTTAATCAGCCTGTTATAAATTTGCTTTTAATGATCAAGGTAAAAGATGGCTTAGTGTTGGAATCTAATTATTTGTATATAAATGGATCTTGTATAGAGAGGCAGTAGAACCGTATGGTTTTGGGAATATCTGAGAGCTGTGCTTCAAAATCGAGAGAAGGGTATTGCATTTTAAGTAATTATTACTTTTTTAAATGAAGAAACAGAAACTGTGAGGAAAAAACATAAAAAGATGCAAACTATAATATAAAAATATGAGTAAGTCAGCATTTTAAGCCGAAAATGAAGGAATAGTTTAGGACTAAAATGTGAAAACTCAGATTCATGAGAGAGAGTACCTATATCTACACTTTGTTATCTCAGTTATGAGTATCATATCGACTAAGGATTTTTTTTAGATGATTTTCCAAAATAATCAAGCAAGCTCATATTTTGGCATTTAAAATAAATGTCCTGACTATTTGAAAGTACTATGTCATCATTAGCCTAATTCTAAGACAAAGTGCTCTGTACTTGCTCAGATTTCTGGTATATTCCCAGTTTCAAGAGAATCCAAGTGATTTAAGGTGTTGACTTTTATCTCTAACCTCCTAACTGGACGGGGTGTCAGGTTTGGGGTGCAGTTTTCCTTCCCCAGGACACGTGGCTGCAGCTGAAGAAAAGGAGTGCAGCCTTCCAGGGACTGCACTGTATCCTGGGGGAGGCACAGTATTGTCACAGCTTGCTTCATGTCTGAGCATAGGTGTGCATTCACTACTCACCCCCCGGCTAAGGCTGATGAGGAAGGTGTCTTTGCGGACACATACCTATTGGCTGTTTTATGGGATGGGTCCTACAAATACTAAAACTCAGTGGTAAAACAGAGAACGTTTGGTGTGAGCATTATATAGATGTTTATGACCACAGAGTCAACATATTGGATCTAGAGCACAAGGTATTAATTTTCTTTTTAACTTCTGTAATTAAATAACTAGGCCTTGCTCAGCCTGGGTGTTTTATAGGTTTAAAATCCAGGTTCACCCAGGTGGAAAGTTTTGTGTGTTCATAGGTAGGTTTAACAATATGATTTAGACTTTGTTTAAAGCTGTTGTGCCACGTGGTAGAATCTGGCAGTCCTACCAAGTTTTTCTTAGGAGCAACGTGGTAAAGTAGATACAACAATGGCAACTTGTAGTCTTAGAGGCTGCAAGGGGATTAAGTGCACCAGTGACTGTTGTGGGTTTACCAGCACAATGGAAATGCCAGGCTCAGGGCCTTTATCAGGTCCTTCCCATAACTGCAAGATTAAGTTCAGAGGTTTTCAACTTATGTGAGAAGTTTCCCAGGCCAGAAACTCATCTGCTCTTACCATCTTTAAACAAAACTATATGTACTTCTCATTGATCATAACAGGCCTCACTGCATTGTCTTTGATAAATAGCTGGGTTTTGTGAACTTTTACGTCTCTCATCTTCATGGGAATTATGCTTCACTGTGTTCAACCATAAATTTTTTCTTTAAAGCAGTGGTTTTCTCACAAAGATGCACAGAGGCATGAACATCTGCTGCTGCAAGGAGATGGGAACTTAGCTGAGTTTATTGCCACTGAAGAGGTGGCTCACCATTCTCAACTTCCCTTCTTCCCATCTTCCCTTCTTTGTGGATAAGTTCAACTTATCCACAAAATAAAAATCATATCTCCTTAATTACCAGTCTTAGATACAAGTGGCTCGCTGACTCCAGTATCTAAATTGATTGATAACTTTTTGTCAGCAATTTATAATTCCTGCAGCCATGGAATTTTTCTGTTCAAATCTACCATCTCTGGTACACATAAAATGAAATACACTTTGTTGGGGGTTTTTCAGTACAATAAAATTTGGAAAGAAGGAGTTATCAGGCATTTTCTCATGCTGATATCAATAGGAATTTGTATTCTGTGTAGATTTTATGAAGAACAGCCTACTGCTGTATGCTATGCTGCTGCAATTGTACCTCAGGATCAAAGATACAAGGGAATAATTTCTTTTTCCTCTCTCGCATTGAGCACGGTAATCAATGGGCAGCAAAGCAAAATCAATATTAATTGATCAGTTATGTTTTTAAATAATTGGCATTCACTCCAGTCACTCAACAAAATAACAACTGGGTTTTGGAGTTTGCCACTTTCCATCTCGTTTTTGCAAGTTCTCCTAGTGGCTGCTGTAATGCAGGAGATGCCCCCAGGGTATCCAGCACAGCTACCCACATGCAGTCCTGATGCTACAAACAGAACTCAGACAGGTGGGAATGGTGCAATGCAACACCAGGGCAGTGGTCAGGCTCTCCTTCAGGTGCCGGAGGTTTTTTTTTCCTTGAAGAGGCATTGATGGCCTTTTGTACACCGTAAACTTCTCCTCAGGCTTCTGAGGATGGTTGTGAACATGGATGCATCTGTCCCATTCCTGGTCTCTTGCTGCCTATAACTGCTACTGAGATGTTCATTCAGCATTGAATTGGGTAAAATTGCTGGTAGATTTTTTCAAATAGCATCTTTTGTTAGGTGATCTCTGCTATTACAGCTAATCAGGATGAATTTGGATCTTCTGAGACTGGGTTATGGCTGTCAGTGCTGCATGCTTTCCATAGATGGGAAATAGGTGGGTTGCCTGTAGTCTTACATAACAGCCAGATGTGACTTCTAAAATGATCTCCATAAGATCTTTCTCCTGTTTATTCTTCATCTCTCTTGATTTTCCAACTCTGAAATAAGTTAGAAAACCTCTGGCACACAGAAGTGGTGTGGCATAAAAACATTACAGATTGTGGGGTGCTCAAGTTTATCTGTGTCTCTGATTTATTGCTCTTTGTGGGAAGTGGTTCTTACTTGACTTTTTGATATCATGTCTGAATTTATGTTGGTTGGTACTTACTGTGCATGTCATTTTTTAATTCTGTAAATATGACAGAAGCATTTTGATTACCTGTCCTAAGTGCTTAATCAAACTCTATTATCCTGCTAGCTGTGAACTAGCTAACAGAAAGTTACTGCCTCAAAATGATAGTAACTATGGATCAGCCTTAAAGAAAGCAATGGTCTTTTTCTTGGGTGTGATAGAAAATTCCATTTTCTGGAACCAAAATACTTTCATACTTTGCTATCAAGTTTCATTGTAGCTTTGTCTAATTTTATGTAAAGTATACTGATTTATTAGAAAGCTCACTCCATGGTAAACTGATAATTGGATGCTGTTGAAAGAATGAGTTTCATTGATCCAGTCAATGACCACAGACATTACTGAAGTAAACCCCTTAACAGTGCTGGGGCGTATTTTGGCCACAATCAATTTTTGTGAATCTTCCCTTGTAGTATTTTGTTTTATTTGGCACTATATGCATTGATCTAAACCTGGAGCAGATTCAATGTGTAAAATTTATCTTGACAGAAAGTTTCATTACTTGTGTGTCAATGCAAACTTCTCATTCTTTATTATAGATTAAAAATCTGCTGTGACAATCTGTGCAAGTAACCTGTGAGCACCTGTTGCATCAGTATGCATGTGTCATAGATGGAAAATGGATTGTCTTTGGAGAGCTGGGCTTCAAATAAATGAGACATTGCACTTGCTGATATTGAACAGAATGTTTTGTAATAGCTGGTGTGAGGAAGATGCCACATATAAAGACTCACTGCTCTTCTTGCTGCTTTTGTTTTAATTTAATTGTTGATTGTTTTAACAGAGCCTGATTCTTCCCTTCCCTGTCAGCACATGCATGGCTCAACACAAATGCATCCAATTTTAGTGTTAAAGTCCATGAACTTATTGACAGGACAAACTCAAAGGCAAGAGATGACCCACAGAAAGACAGGAACATCAGAAAAGCCGTTTTTACATTTTCAAATATGTTTGAGTGCTAATGTTCTAAGGTGAATCATCAGAACATTTTAGCTATGGTTAATACTTGGAAATGTATTCTCAGTAGAGAATTGGAATTTAATTTTAACCTAAAAGTTAATTAATCCTAATGTTGTTTTAAAACAAGACAAATCTGTGTGCTTCAGATGAGATGCTTAAGTTTACATCACCTGCAGAGAGGTTTGCCCTCAGTATGGTAGCATCTGATTTGCAGGCGAGTTCTGAGGGTTTTATTTAAATAATATTTGAAATATTGTTGTGGTGAACTAGACATACTTTCTGAGATCCTTGATTTTATTTATGTTGGATAATTCAGTAATTGAATTAATAAAAAGTAATAAGTAGGGAATAAGGCTTAGTCACAACCTGATAGAGATCGGGTTCAAATTGCTATTTAATTTGTGTTTGTTTCACTTCTGGTTGTAGCTGCTTCTCATCTCGTGATCCTTGGCTGGTGTAAAAGCATGTTTGTTTGGAAGTAGCTTCATTCACATGGAATTTATTCCTGGAAAAAATCAATTGTCTTTGAGAATTATATAAACCTCTTTTTTATGAAATGTAAAATCAGAAATATCTTTGATTAGGCTGCCAGTGCTGTATCTTTCTATTTTGAAAATACCAGAATATGAAATATTTCCAGGGTAGAAGTTCCAGGCTTAAGGTAAATGCACTAATATCTAAAGACAATAGTTCAACAATATGAAAAGTTTTAAATGTCTTTCCTAGGTAGCGTGAATTACAACTACTCCTGGAGAGAATTGCTGCCATCTTGCTCTTGCTGATTTATGGGCTGACTCTGAAGGTGAACAGCAGGCTGATATGCTTGGGTTTTTTTGCTTTCAAAACCAAACCAAATTATGTAAACAACCTAAGACACTTTAAACAGAGACTTGAACATCACAATGCAAGTGAGAATGACTTTGACCGATGTTGAAAATCTATGTTGAAAGCTGTGTTATATGGCTGGGAGGTTTCACAGAAAGGGAAATCTAGGCCTTCCTGAAGAACAGCAGTACTTTGCATAAGCAGGATCACTCTGAACCTCTTTGGGACCTTTATGGGACTCTCTCTGAGTGGCGTAGTTAGAGCTGCTGAACTGCCAACTTAATCCCTAACCCTGCCAACATTGGCACAAAATAAGACCTATTTACTTCTCCATGCTTGGTAGAGGTGAAAGCAAACTTCTGAGAAAAGCTAAAATATTTCTAGGACTTTAAGTTCCTTTTCTGTGTAAAGGACAACTGAAAGTGAGCAGAAGAAAGGAGTGCTCTAACTTTCTTACATTCCAAAACTAAAATTAATAGAAAGGTCATTGTGTGGTTGTTCTAGGTACCTAGAGAAGGGAGATAATCAAAGAAGGTACAAGAGGCCATTCAGTGGGAACGGACTTTGCAAGAGATTTGATAGTGGAGAAGTTAATTTCCCTGGTGACCTAAGTCAGATAGAATAGTTTTATCTTTTTCAGAAAATTAAGGGTAAATTATCTGGTTCAATAACTCTCCCTAACTACATTTAGATAAGCATTATGTGTGTTTATTAAGTTGTTGATTTGTTATAATAATACTAGCGATCTAATAAAGATAAGAATTTAGATGGAAGCCAACAAACTTCCCATTATGCAGCTGGCTCATTTCAAGCACTGAGAATAAATTAAATGATAAAAAACACTCTCTTGTTTGATTAAGAGACAAAAATTAGTCTTTGTAGAAATGTTTCGAATTGTAAGAAGCAGCTTTCATTTTCTGTACAAAGAGGTAGACATGTATGTGCAGTGAATGGTCTAACATTTCACTGCACTGTCGTGTTATCTTTAAAGAAAGAAAGGGCTGAAAAGGGCACGTTTCACAGGCAAGACTGTAAATGGCTTAAAATGAAAGAAACACAATTCACTTTTAGGAAAGAATACTAGATAGAATAGCTGCAGAGTTATACAGGGTAACAATTTATCTTACTGCAGTAAGATATCTGAAATTTCACACAGTGGAAGTGGGAGAATTTTCCTCTCTGCTTTTGAATTCTGTATAGAATAAATATCTGTTCATTATCTTGTATCTGTATGCACACACAGTGAACTCTGAGCCTGACTGTCAGAGAGGAAGAGATTAGTCTGTGTCTGTTAAACAGTGAAGTCCTTTAAGTGCTTTTATGTTCTTAAAAGCTCAATCTGCCCTTGTATATGCAATCTGCAGTGTGGTGTATCATCAAAAGAAAAGCTACTGAGTTTGTGCATGCATGTGTAGTAATTGATTTTTTCCAAGGTATTTGCCTGGGTGCAGTATTGCATATTTTGAGGGTAAGACCAAATCACAGTGCTGAGGAAGAAGCTGCTGCAAATAGGGTAGTGAAAACAGCAGCACAGTTGGAAATTAGATTTAGAATGCAGACATCTTAAATCAGTGCCCTTTATGGGAAATCAAGAAAAACTTTGGTGATAGCAAGGTCTGGGAAAACAATTGTGCCAGAAAACAGAAAGACCTAGATGCCTTCCTGTCTTAAACAATGTGGTAGCTCTCAAGAGTGAAACCCTGGCCTCACCAGAGAGTGGACCTCTTAGGGTCTTGTCATAACATGATTGCCTACTGCATCTCTGTCAGGATTGCCCACTGTAATACATCCCCTAGGATGCAAACAGTGAAAATACTTCATAAAGATTTGACAGTTGATGCTGTAAGGAAAGGGAAAAAAAAACTTTCCAAGACAACTTTACATGGGTAAAGCAGAGAAGAGTTCTTTTACTTATAGGGTTTTGGGGTACAGAATATAAAGGAATATAAGAGAGTATATAAAGTATAAAAAGTATAAAAGAGTACAACACGTGTTGATAAGTAACAGATAGAAAAGACCGG
>JAWWMP010000081.1:30371695-30447912 GCA_035047865.1 Dendrocincla tyrannina
TACAAGCTATGCTATATGTGAGAAACTACCTAGAAGTATAAAAATCTACAAATTCATGAAAACCCTACGGCAACACAGTTTAGGAAAATGCAAACATTTACGTTGAGCAGATGACATATGAAAGGAAGCTGAGAGAACTGGGTTTCTGCAGACTGGAAAAAAGATGGCTAAAGAGAGACTTGTTTTCTGTCTTTGTTTCTGCTATTGAAAAGATGATGCTAGGCTCCTCTTGTAGGTGCACAGCAGAACAAGAAGCAGTGGGCCCAAGTTGAAACAAGGGAAATTCCTCTGAAGAATAGTGATTCTTCATAGGGAGGTTGATTTAACAGTGGAATGGGTTGCCCAGAAAGGTTGTGCAATCTCCATCCTTTAAGATGTTAAAAACTCAGCTAGACGAGACCTGAGAAAACCCAATCTAGCTTTGAAGTTAGCCCTACTTTGAGAGTGATTGGATGCAATGGCCTATGTCCCTTCCAACAGAAACTACACTATCATTAAAAAAAAAAAAAACAAAAAACAAGAAAAAAATAGAATAAAAAGCAAATGTAGAACTATTTACATGGCCAGCCAAATGTTCCCCAAAAACTGGGATACATTTACATCAACACTGTTTGCTCTTTGAGGCAGCAATTCACTTTTGACTTCTGTTTGAACAGGATCAGTAGCAGTGGAATTTCTATCCTTGGCTAAGGCTCTTCCAAGCTGTATCAATACAAATACCAGAAAAGAAAGGTGGCTTCATCAGAAGAAAAAATTAATGAAGACAAAGTTTAGCAAATATCTAAACTGTAGGGTATTTGATTATAAGAATATTCCATCAAAGTCACGCCCTTAGATGGAGAAGGAAGTAAACTGACAAATCAAAAGATAGAGCTTTTTCAGACACATGGCCAATCATGTGATGAGTCTGTGACTGTCAGGGATGGAGAACGAATGTGCTGACTGAAGTGTGACAGGCAGTTTGGATGTCTAGTGATGTGATTTGACATCTTCTTTGTGATTTTTGGTAGTGTAGATTCCTTTGATCAAAGTATATGGCTCCCCCCATGCATCTTCAAAAGCAGCAGGGATTGTCCCAGCTAAAGTTTGGTTACTCTTGGAGCAAGGGAAAGCTTGCTATGGAAACACAGCCAAGTGTTATCCATCTCACTACCAAACAAGTATCCTTGCCTGAGGAGAAGTGACAGATGGCTTACCATGCGTAACCCTGTAATTCACAACCTGCTTTATGTGGATCTCTTGGCCATTGCTTTCTTCTCTCCCTCATTTCCATTTCCATTCCCACTCCCACCATTCCTTGGGCCTTTGCCATTACCCTCCCACTCTCTCCCCATTCCTATATTGTTACCTCTCTCCCACAGCACTGTTGCTGCTCCCTTCCTGCACTTTTCTTGTAGGCACCAGCTGAACTGCAGGGCCAGGGGGATGTTTGCCAGCACAAGGCAATGGGGAAAGCAACTGTGGTGCTGCTCTTTATCACATTCTTGTTAGTGTTGCATATCTCAGCTGCCTGTTATGGTTTGATATGTTAAAATTTTTCACCTCAAAACATTATTTTGTTTAAATGGTGCAGGAGAAAGAATGTGTTAAATGTTTACTTTGTTTACACTGGACTCTCCCTGGCAAATTTCCATCAGCTGTGATTTATTTTGTTTGTTGCAATGCAAAGTTTACCCAGCTGTATGTGCACTGTCAGAATGTTTGTGTATATTTTGGAGGTGGAATCAGATTTGGATAAACATAGAACCCTCCTGAACCTATATCCAAATATTATGTTTTTTAAAGTTCAGTAAAACTTGCTGAAATCGTCCAGCATTTAGTTGCAGTGGAAGTTAAAAATACTGAAGATGAAACACCAGGAAATTAATCGTGTCGCTCCTGAAATGACAGGAAAAAGGAAGTCTGATCTCTCCATTTCTTCTTCAGCTTTCCTGTCTAAGGGATATAGACCACAAAGATCTGGAGTTCAGAGCAGATATGTTCAAACTCGATTTCTTGAGATCAAACCACATTCAAATGTGTCAACTCACTCTTGGAGTGCTTTACACCTGCATTCCTTAGTTTCTTCAGTGACTTACTCACTGTGACTGTTGCCTCTGCTTGCTTGTGAGCAGCCTGCGTAGGCTGGTGTGTGCGCTTCAGGACAGGGATAGCAGCACATTTGAATGGGTGCTGGCAGCGGCATAGAAATTTTGCTACAGTAGAAAATGTGAATTTCGGAGGGAGCTGTGGCCCTCTGCCATATGCAGTCTGTAAAGAGAAGGGATGTTGCAAAAGGACACGTGTTCCGTGCAGAGGTTCAGACTGTAAAACAGGTTTGGTAGAAAATGCAGCTCCACTTTTACTTTCTGCTCCCATTGTGACATACACTGAGCAGAGACCTTTGGTCTTTTGAAAGCCTTCTGATTGCCTTTTGCTTTAAATAGCCCTGCAAAGAAATAAAACCAGACTGTCTCTATTACACAGGCTGGGAGATTTGTGCAAGTTCCCCTTAAAGTGTAAAAAGTTTTAATTTTATGAACTGAAGGTATTTGAAGTCTTCAGGGTTTCAGGTCACTCTAAAAATTAGGTGTCAATAATCAAAATTTAAACTAAGCTTTGAACTAAAATCCTGAATAGTTTTTTGCTTGGAGTAAAAGCAGAAGTTGCCCAAAACTTGCCCAATACATAGTAAGTTTATACGCAGCTTCCAGTCAAATATTTTACCAGTAGTAACCTAGAAAGGTTAAGAGGGATGCAAATGGAAAATGCTGGTAATGATTTAAAGACATACAATTACAATACCAATGGGGATGGTGAGGGGTGAAAAGCTCTCATGGTTTGTTATTGCTCTAGTTGCTCGATTGTTACATTCTTTTGATTTTCAGATAGGGCCTGCAGATCAGGGGGACTTGCTCAAAATGTGTAAAGTTTCTTAACAATTTAAATCAGGATAAACCCCCATCTTAATACAATTAAGCAAGTCTTTAATAAAAAACCCCAAACAACAAAAAAACAACGTAAAAACCCAACAACCCTGACATAAGTAACTAGTTTTAATTTCAACTTTTTATAGCTTTTGTTCTCCAGGAAAAACCTGATTTTATTTAACTGATGAAGTTTAAACTTGCTGCTACAGTATTTCTGTTTTTTGGGGGCAGTGGGATGGTTTGTTTCTAGACTAATCATAAGGATGAATTACATATAGATTTAGGAGCCATTCCTAGGAGAAAGTTTAGTCTAACTTTGCAGAGGGGATATATTTTCGGGGGAAATTCTCTTAGCTTCTCTGTGTGAGAAGATCTACTGATGCAGTTGGAGTATTCATAAGAGAAAGATATACTTACTGAGAAGTAAGGCTTTCTAAATTGCCTGAAATGATTTCTTTAAGATGTATATGTAAAGGGTGGGAGAGAAGGACAGAGTAACAAAGTGCAGTGTAGCTTGTAGGAAAGAAGCAGTATATCATGGAGCTAAGTGAGCCTAAGCAAGATAGGGAAGCTCAGCCTGTGGCTAGAAGAAAGGGGCAAGCATTAAAAGGAAATGTTGCTGAAGAATAGGATAAGGAGCATTTGAAAAGAAAGAATTAAAGAACATGGAGTGCTGGTGCCACAAAAATGCTTTCTGAATGCTTTTTGCTGGAAAAGCACAATTTTGTTTTCAGAAAGGTCATGGTTTATGAACAGCCAGTGCCAACAAAAGATATAGTAATGCAGAAAGAGGCAAAAATTAAAATAAAATAAAATAATATATATATATTCCATCCAGTTTGTATAATTTGTTCTCGTTGAACTTTGATTCAAGGGATGCTTCTCATTCTGGCAGCTAGGTGCCATGAAGTAGGGTCTGGTTATAAAGGGTCCGGATTCTCCAGGGAGAAGCAAGGGCTGAAATAATCAGAAGAATTTCAGGAACAATTCATGGAAGATTTCTTCTTGATTATAAGAGAGTTGTGCATCAGCTATTTTGAAAAAGACTGTACTTCATGTTATGTATTTACAATGGGAATTGGAGATGAACAGCATTTAGTGCCACTGTAGAGACAGATGTTTATACCAGGTCTTGTAAAATCACTGGCCACTGTTTGATAAAGAAAAACATAAAAAATATGACTGGTGGTGTTTTTCTGAGATTAAATAATGCCATATTATCAGTACTTGGTCCTAATACTTATCATACCCAACACTGCCACAGTCATGTGGGACATTCTTTTCTGCAACTTGCTCAGAGTGAGCTGGCAAGAACTTTCAGTGTATGTAAATGGAAGGACCAAATGTTTCTTTTTCAGTAAATGTTTTATCACGGGTGGCTTCCTTGTAAAGTAATTTTTATCTGTCACTTTAACTACAAGACATCTTCATGTTTGCCATCTATTTTTAAATTGAGCTAGTTCTAAAGCATTAGATACTCTATCAGCTAGTAATAAGTTTTTTGTGGGTTAAAAAAACACAACGATTTCAGAGTCAAAGTTTAGAAGAATATCAATGCAAATTAAACTTTATAAATATATATTTAAGCAGTAATAAAGGTAAGAATGTCAGCTGTATTAACTCTTATTAACTCCTGAATAGACAAATTCTTACATAGTTTGTTGAAAGTGATTCTATAGCAGAAGCTGTTTATTGAAATATATCGCATAAAAATGATGCTTCTCTTTGAACAGTAGGAAAGATTCATCTCCAGAAATGTTTACCAGGACTGTGTATGTGTTGAAATTTGTCACAGAAGAGATCAATAAGTGGGCACTGCTTGAAAAGTAAATCACCTGGGGAGAGCCAGCGAATTGTCATTGTAGTGGAAGTATCTCAGTAGAAAGAGGTATCTGTCCCTGTTCATTAGAAAGGAAAATGAAGAGGGACGGAGGGAATGAGGAGGGTGGATTGACTAATATAAAGAATAACTGTGGGGGGTTAACTCTTCCTGTTTGTGCTGTCAGAACTCGTGCTTTGAGTTAATTGATGTCTTTGGGGACCCCAGAAGGAGGCAACAAATTGTCCTCTGGTTGTACCAAATTCACTGATTTGAAAAAGTGGTCTGTTTAAATGCAGAGGCAGAACATTAAATGGAGCTAAAAAAGATATCTGCATTTGTAGCAAATGCACTGCATTAGAATTTGAGGAAATGTTGAGAGTAATGAAAGGTAAAATTTGCTCATATTATTCCAAGGAATTATGTATGAATACAGCAAAGAAAAACAGAACTAGCCCAGCCAATAAACAACCACTGAGACCCCCTACTCAAAGCCTATTTAAAAACAACAGGGCTTGTTCCATTCATTTCAGTGGAGTTGCAATGGGGATCTAAATTGGTGGGAGGAGGGAAGACCTCTTGCATATCATGAATGAAGATCTCCCATACAGGGCAGTATACACAGAAGATCCAAGAAACTTGCTAAATTTTCTCTTTTTCTTGTTGTTGTATTTTGGTATCACTAGGGAAAAGCAGAACAGTGTGTATAGGTGGAAAGGAATGGGAATCATGTCTATGAAACCTAGTGGAATGTAATTTATTGAAAGTGCAGGGATTATCCATTTTATCCGGATTTTTAAATACTTTTGAGTTTAAAATGTTTGATATTCATAACTTCTTTGGAGTTTGTGTGTGTGAAACTGCACATTCAATAAAACATTTTATGACTGCTGAGCAATGAAATTCCACTAGTCCTATACAAATTTAGTCTTTGGTGAAATACAGCTTGTGTAGAGGAGGAAATATCAAAGACATGTACAAATTTACAGTTGTAGAAATGGCATAACAAAAGTTAATAAATGGATCTAGACATTGAACAAAATGTGATGCTGATTTCTGGAACTTGAACAATGTCGCAGAAAGAATACTCTTCTTCAGTAGTAACTTTGTTAACCATGACTTTGCTCTTGTGTGTCCTTCATTCTTTTGACTCTCCAGTATGCCTTTTCCAGCTTCTTCAACATGTGAGACAAGATTCTGATTGACACCAACTTCATATACTACATAACTCCTGGAAAACATTCACTCTGCAAATTAAATTCACACTCTGCATGATGAGAAAAGAGGAATTTACTGCAATGTGATTGTATTTAAATACCTCCAAGATGTTTATGGAAAATAATGCCTTAAGATGATTTACTGTGACTGAAGCCCATGGTCCAGCCGGTCTCTTTTAGTACCCACAGTCTTTAAGCCTAGATCATAATTCAGGCACTCTATGCTGTCTGTTCCAGAATCTGCTAAGTTTTGAGTGTTTGCATTTTTTACAAACTTGTTATGGGAAGCATATCAGCAGCAAACACTACTTCTGCTTGTGTCTGTAACAAGAATTCCACATGGATATTCATTTTTGAATGCTGTTTTGCTGAGCACTTAGTGAACAGCTAGATACTCTCTGCCTTAATTATTTTGTCATTAGTTAAGAATTTCTAATGAAAGTATAAGGAGTACTCCTTTCATTTTATATTTGACAACTTGAAGCCTTTCAGGGAATCAGACACAAAAGTGTTGTCTGGAAAACGGAGAGCAAATTTGGCAATCTCTTTTTTTTTTTTTTTTCCTCATACACATTCAGAATAAAAGAAGCAGATATTCTGTGTAGTTCTTGTGTTGCTGACAGAGCCTGAGAATAAAGCTTTGGCATGAATTCACCTTGTAAAAGTTGTTACAAAAGAAAGTGTGTGTGTATGTACAGACTATTGGAAAGATGGCCTTTATCTGAGCAGTACTGGTATCTCTGCTGATAGACTGATACTGCATTTCTTGCTACCACTTTCTCTTAAGAGTCATAATAGACCTGTACAATTGCTAGGGAATAAAAACATCAGATAAACAGTTCTTAGTATCACTCAAATCTCTTCCTAATCGACCAAATACATTTCAGTACCAGTTTAATTAGATGTCTGTCCAAAGAGAATTAAACATCCATTCAAAGTCTCAGGTGGTTAAAATAGACCGAGAGGCTGGCAACCTGCAAGTGTTCCTATTCAGAGGTGATGTGAGATGTTGTCTTATGTTTGCCTTTTCCAAAAATTGGTTCCCTCTGGCAAGCAGCTGCTATGTACTCTCCCTCTCTGTTGTTGCTAGTGCCATATTATATGTAAAGACAGGTACTATTGTGGTCTTTGCTCTATCAGCTCAGAAAACACTTTGCTTCACTATTCAACATTTTGTGTGCTCTGGGATTCATACAGTGGTAAAGAAAGGGAGACAAGAATGGTTTCTTGAGTGAAGCAAAGCTGAAATAAAATGAGCAAAACTTGTTCTTGATGTATATTACCTGGCATGGTGGAGAAATGAATAAGACATAAGGTTCTGGTGACAGAACTTCCACAAAATAAAATTCAGATCATGGTAAGGTAGAAAAGAAATAATTCTAGATATTGTCTTATGCTGTCTACCTCCCTGCACCGCTATCAGAGGATGCTTTACTGGAGGGTTTGTTAGATTGTCCCAAGTTTGTCAGCATTCTCACAAGCTTTCCTCCCAAACAAACAAGCAAACAGGAAACAAAGAGTATAAGCAACTAGAAGAGGTATGTCTTTGCCTTTCAGATGATAAGCCACGTTGTCCTGAAGATTCACTTTGCAACCCTGATTACTAATTGCATGTATTTGAATGGTTGTGAGTCCATTATGCATGCTCTGTTTAGTATTCTTCTAGATGTCTCTGTAAAACTATTATCCTGTAGCATTCAAGTGTATTTCTTTCCAGTAGTGCATTAAGTAACGACTGACATCTGTCACATATGATTTGTTCTCTTCTCTTTGAAAACATACCTATGTCTTGCTCTATAAACTCCCTTCAATCAAACATCTCATATCAAAGTTATTTTAAAAAGGAATTCATCTCTCCTACACAAGGATAGACTGATTATTAATGCAACCAGCAATGATAGTTTTGCAATATGTGGAGGCTGTTTGACCTGTGAGCAATTGCTGGCCTTGCCAAAGCTGATGGGTGGGCTAGCTTTTCGAATGAGTAGAAATGCCAAGCTGTTTTGTGAAGTAAACTGATTTACACAGGAGAAGCTGTATGAGGTTCACACCAGTCATAGATGTACGTGAGCTGCTATAGCAGAACAATCTCTTCAGCAAGTTTACTGTTGCTCCCTTCCCTTAAAAAGGAATGTGCACCATACAAAATTGTGATTTATGGGACAGTCGAATCTGCATTTTGTTTTCTTCTCTGAAGCACGGAGAAGGTTTTTGAGAGGACTGAACCTGCAGGGGCTATGAATTTTACTGGTAGAGCTTTGCATAGAATCGAAATAGAAAGCCAAGAGAAGGTCAAGAAATAGGAACAGTATTGGGGAAATACAGCCTCAGGAAATAAAGCTGCAGGCGGGGTGTGGAAGAGTTTGCCCATTGGACAGCAAAATGCTTATGGTCCAGCAGCTGAATGTGCCTTGGCTCAGTGTTCTTAAATGGCAAGAGATGCCAACCACCAGTTGTACCTGTTCAGCACTCAGCTAACTCCTCTTCTGGGCTACAAAAAAGAATATATGTTCATGGGGCTTTTTATACCTCTGTGGCATCCCTGTCTTTCTGTTCAAATATTAGTTGTGATGTAGATTTTGCATGCTGTTCTTCAGCCTGTTGACCTCCTTACTTTCTCCTTACTTTGACAGAAATATATCAAAGAATCAAGATATGCACTCAGCTGAAAAACCTCTTACTGAATTTTTTCTTTATCTTATTTCTAACCCCTTGTTTCCCATCCAGCCCCTGCCTACTGCCCTACCACGGCATCAATGATGACTAATGAGCTACAAAGACACACTATGAACTTGGACTCCTATAATAAAAATTCAGTGGGATGAAAGGAATAGGCCACACATCTGTCATGTACACTTCCATTGTTCAATTCTTTGTCAGTCCTTGATATATCATTGATGGGCCCGAATTCTCATTTTGGGTGGGACTGTCTAGGAGACTGGATAACATTTCTGAGCCTACCAGCCAGTAAGGAATAGTTCAGTTTGGCAATAATATATGTGAGCATATGGAATAACAAGAACTGTCTCTCAGACAAAAATATTGTTTGGTGACTCTGATGAGAATAACTTGGTATCAAGCTTACTTACTGTATTTTTTATTTTTTTTTAATTCAAAGAGTAGATTAATATTAAGATAGTGAAATATGCATGCTTCCTGGATCTGGAGACAAGCCCCAAAGATGATTTAAAGAACAGTGTTTAATAAAATCTAATGTAATTATTGTAATTCTTAAAAAAAACCCCAATCAACACCCTAAGTAGGAGTGAGGGAAATCTGTTGTGGAGGGTTTTTTATGTATACACACCGGTTGCATGGCTGCAGCATCATATCTCCGGTATCTCAATGGTGGCATTGAACTGGCAAACCAACAGTAGTAAAATATCAGTCTTCAGGGTGCTACAGCTCTATTTTAAAATCTCTGCTTTTTCCCACCACAAGAACAGAGAGCCGACTTTTCTCCTTCACTGCTTTAGGACTGTTCCAGCTGTATTGAAGGAGAACACGTGTTTTCTATAAAAAATGCAGCCATGTGGGCTGAATGGTGAGACAGAGTCTACTGCAGTCCCTAATTCTGACTTTACATACAGAGACAAGCTACAGCCTGAGTCTTGAGGACTTTCAGCAACTCTGACTTTGCACTCAGCAAACAGGGCAAGAATACCAGCATTCTCAGGAGCTGAGGTGAGTGTGCCTTGCATGTTCCCTAGGATTCAAACAGCGAATGAAATACCGTGCTTCTCTGATACTATTATTCATAGTCTCTTCATAGCTACTTCACTAGCATGGCAATCCTCTACCACTTATAAGTGGTGTGCGCTTCAAGGCTGTGTGTTGGGTCACAGATTTTATCAACAATACACCTAGTAAGCAGATTGCAGCTAAAATATGTATCCCTTTGAGGCAAAAAGTATGTCTTGTCTGATGATTCTACTGTGGTCCCTGTGACCTACAACCATTCCATTACCAATCCATTAAATCTAATTAAATCTAATTTCTATTAGATTAAATCAGGCCCTGTGGTCTACCTGAGCATCAACTTGGAGCCAAAATTTCTCAAATATTTTTATTCTTGAGTCATAGTTTGGCTGTCACAAAATCTGTCACTAAATGGTGTAGATGTCTTGTAGGATCAGCCCAGGGGAATTTGATTAAAT
Source organism: Dendrocincla tyrannina (assembly GCA_035047865.1). NCBI lineage: Eukaryota > Metazoa > Chordata > Aves > Passeriformes > Dendrocolaptidae > Dendrocincla > Dendrocincla tyrannina. The sequence continues at coordinate 30,381,798 of JAWWMP010000081.1, forward strand.
GCGGCATCACTGTGTGTGTAGTCCTTCTTCTGAGAACTATCAGGGTTCACCGCAAGCTTAACTTTCAGCATAAAGAAGGGGCAAATTCTAAGTGATATCCCTCTTGATTAACTAAGGAAACAGAAACAAAACACATAGATGTACAAAAGTTGAGAAATAAAATGGACACCTACTGTAAAAGCACGCTATTTGCATGATAAATAGTAATTGCAGATTAATAGAGCTTTCAAAAAGGAGCTATTCTAACTACTAGCTCCAAAAAATAAAATAAATGTTAGTAAGGAGAATTCTCATCTTGAGAGGTGATTTAGACTGAAGAGAGAAAGAAATCAAGTTTTCAGTGAATATTGGCTTCTTTGAAACTAGAAAATAATGCTGTCCTCTGTACAAATACAGAGGTATTTAGCAAGTTCCTAAGAGCATAGTTCTTGGAACTGGTAACTGCTTCCAGCTGTCATTGATTTTAGTCAGAGTGCAGGATGTTCAGAAGAAAAAATTTATTTAATACCTTTTGAAGGCAATGTCCCAGAGGGGCTTTTCTGTTGTGCCCAGCCCAGTGATACAGAAGCACAACCAAGACTTCATTATGTTGTGTGAGAAGGAGAATCAAGTCACGCGGCTGGTTGGCAGTGCCTGTAGGGGCTGGAAATTCAGCTTGTTAGCTCTCTGTAAAGAAGGTCTGTATGAAGAATTCTTGTTCTAGTAATGTGAATGGGAAAATAAATGACTGTCCATATTTTTAAAAGTGACTCAGAGAATCAAATATTATATCTGATATGTTATATCTGATATCCGGTATGTGCCTCTTAGCATTTACTATAACTTTTCATGTCAACCACAAACCTCTATTAGTTACTGTCACAGTATTAATGTTGGTTTAAACGTTTCATAAATAGTAAGTAGTGAAACTTTTATAGAATTTCATATGAAAGCAGACTTATTGTTGTTAATATGCACTTAAATGAACTTGTAATTCTTCATCAAGCTTGGCCCGCTGGAGGGAGGGAATGCCAAGAGAACAATGACAAACCTCCCAAGCCGAGGGAGTGGAGATGGTGTCATGACTCAGCTACCTGGGCTGTTCAGCCAGTCAGTGCCAGTTAAAAAAAAAATCAGCATATGTCCCACTCGAAGCTTCCTAAAGAATTCCAGAGGGAATCCCCATGTACAATTGGAGGAGCAAATAAACACACCATTTCCATCATAGACAAAGAAGAACATGTAAAAGGAAAACAAAAATAAGTTGTCTTGCACAAATAGAGAAAATGAGGTCAACAAATGAGCTCTTGCCTAAGAGCTGGAAGTTCTAGTCAGACACATGAAGATGTCCCACTGAACTCTTCACCAGTCTTGTGCCAGAAAATATGGCTCTAAATTGCTTTCTACATAGAATTATCCTGAGGTTAAGTGAGATGTTCAAAAGTAATTGGTAAGTTTGAATTGCTTAATTCCTAAAAATAAAAATTCCTTAAAGTGTTTTGATTTCAGTAGAATACAGAACATGTTGGAACTGTAAATTAATGTTTATTTCATATAATATTTTATATTAACTATTGAAACAATCTAGAAATAATCAGGTGAAAATTGTGTATGCATGTGGAATTACATAATTTTGTAGCAGGCTGAAAGCTAAGGAAATATTCCCCATCTTGCAGTTTAGAAGCTTACCTATATCTGCATTTTCTGAATTGGTCAAAGCCAAGAGCTGTGGAGAGGGGTGGGACGTCCTGTGACAGTTGGGACTACCAAAGATGGTCCCCAATACAGGAAAATACACATCAGAGCATGGGGCTGGCATTTCTTTTCACTCTTAGTGCTTGGCATAATAGTAAAGCATATTCTTGAATGTAAATAAATGGCATGAATAGTCAAAACCATTCCTTAGACTGACTGCACGAGAAAGGTTTGCTCATCACATTGGGTGTTTGGTGGTTTGTTAGAGAATCTTTCTGGGTAAATCTCTTTTAAAGGTTTTGAGCTTTTAAAGATTTGTTCACTCCTTTCAATTTTTTTTTTTTTAAATACATCCATCACACTTGGTTAATGGTTATTTATCTTCTCCAGTTAATCCACCATTTTTATGTTTCTTCTATGTATCTATAAATGGAAGTCTCCTGCATGTACTACCTGGTGTTTGTCCATCAGTCTTATTAGATAAAGTGCAATTTAGGAAAATCACCAAGCTCTTTTAAATTAATTCTTCTTTTCTGTTTTTTGCTTGGGCAATAATGCTCATTTTATGGTGATCAGCTGGTACTTCAGATGTACCAAATAATTTCTTACCATTTTACTGACATGCTAGTTGCTTTATTCTTCAGATTTCTTGATTATGTCTATAATTTCTTTCATAGATTTTGTGTGCTAAGGTTTGCTCCCTTTCATTAGAGTCACTCAGGCTGCTAAAGGGACACAAATTAAAGTAAAATGTGTAGCTGATGAATATGTGGATATTGTTGCTAGGCATTACCCTTAATATTACTGTATCTGAAAGTGGGGAGATGCGGTGAATAGGATACAGAGGTACTTCAAACTCATTAAACTACTGTGCAAGACTTCAAGGGTCAAATAGTTGTAGCTTGCAGCTGTTAATTTTTGTTCCTTGGGGAAGCTTTATTCACAAGCACAAAGACACTGTGGTCTTGGGGTACTATAATTGCAGATCTGTTGACAGTATTTTAAAACCTCAAAGGTTATTCATGCTGGCTTGCTCACCTGCAGTAAGTTCCAAAGTCCTAGAACAAGCAGAGCTAAAGTAGTAATCAAAGCAGCGTTTTGTATACATGAAGCATTTTAATTTTCTGGAATAGTTCATTCAATAAGCCTTTCTGACAAAAGATTTTATTTACTGTGTAACTGGGATCTAAGCACCAAGGATAGAAAAGTGGCTTTGTGAGCAACGTGATTTTCCTTTGGTGTATAGCTTTACACAGTGCTGGTCAGGGGTTACAGTGATTCTGCAATGTGAAAGTAGTAGCAAACTTAGCTTCAATATCACACTGGTTTTACACACATTTAAGTGCTTTTGTTAGTTCATCTGTTGTGTGTTTCATGGTAGTGTTGTCACTGTGTTCCTACACCATAATTTGATTGAGCACTGTTACTTTATCATAGAAGAAACGGTAAGGTTCAGCGATCCACTGCACCACTACTTCCATTTTCTCATTACAAAAATTGACCTTCTTGCTGCTGTTTGAAAGGGCTCAGACCACTGTCATTCAGACTTCAAGACTGGTGAGCAGTAATAATAGTATAGGAAGTAGGAGCAATAGTTAAAGCAGCCTGGCATTGTGCTCCCTTCCTGGAATCCATTTTGAATTTCACAGTACGGGCAGCGGGTGTCCTTTGGTACCTCCAGCATGCATTGTGCTTTGCTGTAATCCCCTACTTGTCATTAAATCATTTAAATGTATTAAGGCAACACACTGCAGGAACATTTTGCCATGTTCCTTTTGCTTTGTGGGTGATTTTCCTCAATCTGTTTCAACAACCCAGAAATAGCACAGCACTATTAATAAACCCCAAAACTAACCAAGAAGATTGTAAACTGACCTACAAAATCTATTCCCATGCACGTTATACACCATGCCGCAAGGCACCCCTATACCTGGGTGCCTAAGTCTGCATGTGCTTGTGATGAGAATATGGATCCTGGTGCAAACAGTCCAGCACCTTAGAGACCTTAGCCTTGGGTTTGGGGGAGTTTGCATTCCCAAATCTGGAAATACTTCCTTATGCCCTTTTGCAAATGTACTTGCTGGACTGCAATGTTTTCAGTGCATACATGGTACATGGACCTCACTGAATCTTCTCTCTGATATTTCACATTTTCCAGTAAAACTCTTCTGTGGGATTAAGGGAATGTGTGCTCTGTCCACTGCAGCACAGCTACATCAGCTATGGATTGCACAGCATAGCAGGCGTAGAGGCAACTCCCCATCTTGTGGAAGGTGGAGTTTCATCAGTTTGGGTAAAAAAATCAAGGATTTTCCACAGAATAATAATACCCTCCCCTCCCCTCCCTTCCCCTCCCCTCCCCTTCCCTACCTTTCCCCAGATGACATCATCCATTTCAGCGTGATTAACTATTCACCTGGAACCCTTACAGGACACCAGGGGGTTTTGTTTATAGTTTTGTTGATTCCCAGTGTTAAATACTCAAACTTCAATCATTCAAAATATTAATAAAGGTAAAAAGTAGTAAAAGGCTTAGGTACTTTGAACTTGTTTTCTGAATTGGAAGTCCATAGTTTGAACTCTAATAATGTTTTCAAATTTTCTCCACAAATATGAGAAGTAAAAATTACTTTCTGAATAGTAAAGCTAGATTTCTTGAGAAATCATTTAACTTTGAGAGCTGAAGTTCAAAGAATTGCTAGAGAAATCCAAGAGAGAAATCTTTTTGATGGAATTACTGTAGTTCTGTTTAGAAAGATAGTCATCCAACCAAGGAGCAATCCTATTTCTTTGTGAACATTTTGCTGAGTTTTTATCTAAAATATTCTTCAAATGATTCAATTCTTTATTTGTGCAAATTACTTGATGAATTCAGACTAATAAAGCACAAGCTTTCCTAATGTGTTTCTCTGTTGTTAGTGGGCATTTACAGGATTTACAGGTGATGGCCACTTTATTCATTGAAGGCTGGCCTGTTTAAAGTACTCCTGATGGAAGTAACACTGGCAGAATTTGCAATTTACCACCTGACAAAGTTGTCCGGATCAAGGGCCTTGCCTTGGGATCTGACACAAATGTAAGAATATTGTCCAGTGACAACTGTGAACTTCGTTGAACTGATCTATCTCCATTATCCCTTGTTGAATCCCAAACTTGGAATGTCATAAACTGAGAAAAGCAGCTAGCTTTTGCATGACTTGACTACATGTAGCATTTATCCAGATTTGTTGTCTTCACTGTGAGCTGAAATATCAACAAATGAACGAAGTAACAAAAAATGGAAAAAACACAATGTTCACTCTGATTTACAGAGCCCTTCATGAACTAATGTCTTGTGCTTTTCATGCAAGCCTCTATGATGGACTGGAACAGAGGTTGCCTGTGTTTCAGTAGTTCATGTTCAGTTGAAAGCCTGTGGAAGTCATCAGGCAGTCATCCACGGACCTTATTGGGATGTATTGATCCCCTTCTGTTAATTGGGAAGAAACTAGGAAGCTCTGGGATAAAATTAGGGTCTCATGAGCTATTCATAGCCAGATGTGAATCTACATGAGAGGGTATTTCTTGGTATTACTTCTCTTTATGTTGCTTGTTTCATCTTCTCCCCTGTAGGAAAGTTACCAAAGGGGCACACTAGACATGAGAGTCTCCCGCTCTGCTGATTTTACAAACAAAAGGAAGAACATTTGAAAATGCCATCATTTATACCTGCAAGTCAGGCCAACTGCTGACCTGATGTTGGAAAGTATCATTCCAGTGAAGTTAGTGATCCTGAACATACTTGCTCTCAACCTAAATTTGGCTCACTTTGATATTGAGACATTTTTTCCCCTTCCCTGAGGAATTCATAATTTTTCCCCACCTGTAAGAAGGTCCTGCTGTACAGTTGTTTACTTTGGAGAACTGGGTGAGTACATAGCAAATGCAGTCAGCAGCAAAAGTGTTCCCATTTCACTACAGAGAACGTATGAACTCTTTGTGCCTGACACTTTACACAGTATGCTCTCTGGCTTTAAGAAAACATTGTTTCATGTACTTACTCTAATCAGCCTTGTCTGCCAGCTCAGAGAACAGAAGTTCATTGTTATATGCAGCTGCCATTTGTTCCATCTCCTTGCTCTTTCTGACTTCAATATCTTTGTGGTATTTAGTGAAAGTAATTTTCAGTTAGAAATCTTCTGCCCTTTCAGTAAGTGCAAGTATAGCACTTCATCAATGGCTAAAGAATTCCAAGCTATCTGGGATGTATCAGGACAGTTGATAAAACCTCACAGAGCAACCTATGATAGTACATCCCATCATAAATAAAAAAAAAAACCAGAAAGGGCCTTTGTCAGTGTTTATCTGTAGCGCTTTTATTCTTTGCCCTTGATTTCCTCTTCAGAAAATTGATGCACCCTTAAATTGAAGCAGGAGGCTTGACAGGTGATGGTTAGTGTGATAACTGCTCAGATTTCATCAGCCAGTGTTTTTCTGGTGGTGCAATTGTAGGAACTTTCAGCTAGATTACCTGTCATCCACTACATCAGATAAAAGAGGGAGAGTTGAAAGATGCAGTTTTGCCACTGTACCTTATAGGAAATGAAAAGTGTGGGTGAGGTAACAGTAGCTGAAAAGAAGTACAATTATTTTCTAATCAGGCTATTCCGTCAAAAATGCCACTGCTGAAATTGGCAATCATTGGGCAGAATCCATTATTAAATTTGCATTGTTAAATTAATAGAGGAAAAAAAATCCTAAACCAAACAGTGATCCTGTAGGAAGTAGCTCAAGTGCTACTTTTCACTATCCATTTAATTCTTCTGTATATTTAAAACAAAGTACAATGTATAATTGGACAGAAAAAAATGTTCCTATTTTGAGTATTTTTCAATATTATTATTTCATCCTACTTATTCTGATGTTAGGTTGTTCTGTTGGGTATTTTTTTTTCCCCTGAACTTTTTACAGCTCAATTGCTTTGTAAAAACATTTACTTATTTTATATTCATACAAAATTTTTATTTAACAAGTAGTGCATACTCAGTACCAAAATATTAAATGTATATATTTTTGCCAGTTCTTCTGTACTGTAAACAAAATTGGACTCTTTTTTGACTAGCTTAAAGTGTTAAATGTACAAAGATGACCTGAGTTTAATTTAATTGCACTTTGAAAATTTTATAGTTTTAAGTTTCTCTACTGACTTCATTCTGTGCTTTAACAATTATTTTTCAATGCTGAATTTCCTTAATACAGAGCAACTGAAATGTGTTTTGTGTTATCTATGCCTTGATTTATCTTGCTTATCATCCCTAATCTATTCTTCTATGCAGCTGAGGTCTGCTTTGAATTTTATTTAAAATGATTTCATATGCAAACTCTAAAAAAGAATAAAATAAAAACATAACCACCACTTTGTTAAATGTCACTGTTCCCAATACTGCAGTTGAAGGTCTGTCAGCAATTCTATTACAAATGCTTATTTTTCTAAGGCTTATGCAGTTTAGCTATGAAAATTCTCTCTCGGGTGAGACTTGGCAGCTGAAGGTTCATCATGTGACTGCAGCTATTTGTTGCTATTGTTTTACCAAATATTCTCAATTTGTTAGAAGACTTGTTGTCAAAGTTATAAGTAGAAAGTAATTTTGAAAAATGCAGAAGACTAAATCTACAGCCTCCTAATATTTTGTTTGTGTCCTTGTTAATAATAATTTCATGTCTTACAATGATTTTGAGAGAGTTGTAATTTATTTCTTCTTCCTAGATGCCAAGGACACTGAGAGATCAAACGGATTGGCAAAAACATCACTGGGAAGAAGTGGTGTTTTCTTTCTTTCTTCCTTGTCACTATTTTAACTTCCAAATGGCTTCTGTAAAGGAATGTTGACCCAATGTTCCATTGCTCATACTGGAAACTGCTACAAACCTTATTCATAAAAGAAAATAAGGTATTTTTTTACGTATCCAGACTTGAAATCTACACATTTTCACTTTTGGTATGATGAATGAAATGCTACAGCTTCTTTTTATGCAACGATGAAGAAACTTTCTGAGACCTGTCATTACCTCTGGCCATTGCAGAAAGTTCTCATGCAACCCCTTTTCAGACATGTCCAGTTCTAAGGGATGCTTTGCATACACAGTGAGAATTCTTTCCTGAGGACCAATGACAACTACTTGGATCTCAGAGTAGACAGTCAGCTGAACATAAGCTTACACAGTAAAAAAACAATGACAAAAAGTAGGAGAGGACTCAGAGAACAGATGAGAAAGGTTAAAAGTGTAAAGTCTGCTTGACAGAGACAGAGGAGATTCACAGAGCCGAGTCTTTCTGCTGAGGTAAAAGTTAAGAGGTCAGTTGGTCACCACTGTAGGTTTTTATATGAAGAAGATACTTTTAATAACAAGATGCTATAAGCAACATTATAACAGCTTGTTATAAAGAGATTTTGTGATGTTTGTCATTCAGTTGTAGTGGCTGGCAGGGCACTGTCTTGCACCACCCCCCTTGCCCCTCTAAGGGGCCCAAGACCACACCCACTCCTCACAGCCCACGGGGCTACAGGAAGCCCACACAGCAGCACTGAGCACCATAGCCTCTGGACCATCGTCCCTGGGGAGCACACACATGGCTTCTCAGTCTACCTGTGCTCCCAAGGTGATGGCCACTGGCAGGCAGGAGAGACAGACGGACAGGGTAGGTAACTTCCAGCAATGTGGAGGGAAGGATTGCTGCAGGCAATGACTCCGCAGATGGTAGGTAACCTGCTCAGCCACTGCACCATATCCAAGAAGAACCATAATTCAAAGTCTACCAGTTTTGATTGTATGAAAGGGACCTGTTTTAAAAAGAGATAATTTGCTGGTCATTTCTTTACATCATGTCTTGTAGTGAGCTTCTGGAAGATCACAAATTGATTTATCATCTTTCATTTAAAAAAACGGCAAAAGGTATATTTAAAACCAGAGCAGATGTAGCCTATGAATTTTCTCTGTATGCACGAGTGCATGTACATATAGAAGATGTTTTTATGAATTTCTTCTGGCTTTTATCCCTTGAGACAATAGATGTAGTAGTTTGGTCCAAGTTATTCTCAGCTGTAGGTAAGGGAGGTGGGATCTTTCATTTTCCATACACATACTTAATACTCTTTAGACAGATGTAGTCATGATCTGGAACCTTAGGTACAGCAGCTGTCAGACCAGACAGGAAACCACGTTTTCCCCATACTTCTAAAGTTGAGAGTAATTTTCTGCTAATCTGGAAAAATAGCAACATTTGGATGGTTTATTTGCTGGTAATCTGTGTGTCAAACTTGCATGTCCTGATCTTTGACTAAGTCTGAAAATGGCATCAATATAAGAATAATTGCCTAATTTTTCTTTTTGCTTAAATCTTTTTTCAGCTGTCTGGAAATGTAAAGGGACAACAAAAAGTGGATATAAATAATGTAGAGGGATAAAATGCATATACATGAAATTGCACATAGAAATAATAATAGTAGTTACACTTATAGCAGTATGAAGTAATCTAGAAGCCAGGAAAGCCAGGCTCTAGATAGTTCCTTTTCCACCAGCAAAATGAGGAAATGAACTGAAAATGTGCCACCTCTAGCATCAACCAAGAGGCTTGATACTCAGCAACAGGCACAGCTTTCCAGAAGAGTTTAAACGCTAGAACTGAGAATGATGTCTCAAAGACAATTTAGCTGAGACAGGATCTAGGAAAGCTTCGGAGAGGCTTGCAGTCTTTTTAAGAGAGATCAAATATCCAAAACAGAGTAAGTAAAAAAAAACACCTAAGAAGATAGTAGTGATCCATGAGTTCATCCTGCTAAGTACACCAAGTGAAACCATCCAAGGAGACTTCAGCTTCCAGCCTTTAGTGGTCTGGACAATTCATGCTGCCATTTCACATCCCTCCTCCTACTAAATTTAGCCACTGGAAAGGACTGTTCATTTACTCCATGTTACATTTGTGTATTATTATTATTATCATTATTATTATTAAATAGTATTAGAGAAATACCACAAGGACACCGTACAGCTGTAATAACACATCCCAGTTTTGGCGAACTACTTATTCAGATGCCTAACTGAGTGCAGGGTAAGGTAAAAAAGGTAAATAGATGGCAGGGAGGGAAGAACTTCTAGTGATTAGGTTGTGTTTGTGGAGTGGGACAGTGACTGACCTAAGTGTTTGACTCACAGTCTATTACTCTGATTACATCCAGGCATTGCAACTTTCCGTTGATAAAATCCTTTCTGATTCAGCAACACATATAACAAATAATTGGTTAAAATTTCTTGATTCAGACTGTTGTTTTTTTTCCTTGAGCCAGCTTTTTAAATGAGCAGTATAAAAAAAGATATTTACTAATACTGGCAGATAAAAAAAACCCTTTCATGAACAGAAGTAACTAAGGAAAGGATAAAACATTAGTGATATGATGAGTAGCTTGCAGGGATGCAAATAAAGCACTCCTGTGCTGAGTAGCAGCATAGCAGAGCTTTTGCTGAAAGAACAGACTGGAATGCCTCCTGTTTTGCATTGTTACAGCAGTGATATGTACTTATACATGCCATTAATTTATACATGCTTTTTGGCCCCCCCAAAAGCCAAATGTTAGAATAAGCTATCTAGTCACGCTGTCCATAAATCGAAAAGTGGCTGAAATGATTACACTTGATCTGCAGCCATATTCTACTGGAAGGTCTATTGGCTTGCAAAGGCTTTCAGAGCACATTAACCACAGCTCTCTCTCCCAAGCTGGATATACTTAGCTGCAATTTCTGTGCCTCATATTTTTACCAGTTTGGTCTTAAAATAAGGTGTCATCAGGCAGAGACTTGAGTAGCTGCGTATTTTAACGATACACAGAAACCCCCTCCCCAAAGAACAACTTCAATCTCATTGTCTATTATATTGGGGGTAGTTCAGGGGGTGTGGGGGAATAGCACAACATTTGCACTTTTATTGGAAGCATTAGTAGCTCCAAACATAAAGTCCACCATTGTTTTGTCTTCTGAAGATGTTTATATCTAGTGATTTCGTAAATTTTTTTGAACCAGAATAGTCACTGGAGCAGTGTTTTTCTGTACTAGGTTAAAAGGCGGGATTTGCAATGCCCAGTGGGAAAACCCCAAATATACTCAGTCAGTGTTTGAAGGAAGCATGTCACATCAGGGATTCTGTAAGTAAAAAAGAGAAATCAAAAGAAAATATGGAACATGCCATTAAGTTTTGGGTTTGAACACTAGTTGTTGGTTGTTAGCTTCTCATCCACATATTGCATGATCTTTTCTTTCGCTGGTAGTGCTAGCATGATGTTCTGAGTCATATACTGACTGCTCTCCTCTTCACATTGTTGTATATAAAAACTTACTCAGGTGTACCACATTCCACAGATAGCCTACAAGATCAGAGCTAAAGACTGAGACATCTGAAAAGGGCACAGAATCAGATACTGTCCTTTGGTTAAATGCTGATGAATTTCAAGAACTTGTTTTCAAATTTGTTTTCAATACAGGAGACCGAGTTCTCCAAACGGAGTTCAAATCTGTTTGAAAATGTTAGATTACAGTATAAGAAAACTCAACAATTGTAAGATTGTTAAGGTTTTGTATTTTAATCCTTTTTTCTTTTAATTGCTACGAAAAAGACCTTCACTGAGATGTGGAAATCTCTGTCACTAGTATGTGGCTCACAAAACAGGGATTACTGTCTAAATTGCTTCACTAGTCATTTCCAAAAAAAAACGGGCATATATATTTTCTATAAAAAACTCTGTCTTTTGCGTGTGGTCATGGAAGAATTGTTGCTCTCTCCACATTAACCAGTGTGGTTAGGAGAGTAGTATAGCACATGATTATGGCCCTGCCATATATTTGAACTGAGAAGAGCAAACAGCTTTCACTTTTCCAGACCTCCTGTGGGTCCCACAGAGTTCCTGTCCCCACATACTCCTCAGTGCTTCTGGTAGAGGGTGTGAGGCCAGCTTGGGCGTTTCTGTACACGGGCTGTGGACACCCTAAAGATAAGATGAGAAACAACAGATGGCTACAAACAGATGGGGGAACCTAAGTAACAATTAGATGCTATTGATCAGTATGATGACAGTTCTCACAACACAGTGATATTTTCTAGGGGTTTGTCCCTCCTTTAAGTGTTGTTTAAACCTTCACTGCTTCTTTTAAGCTGCTGTTCCAATGATGAGTTTGCTGGGATGAAGACGGAAAGAAGAGTTAGATGTTTTTTGGCCTTATTCTGAGCACTGAAAGGAGAGTAGCACATAGTTTTACATCCGGATGGAATCACACAGGGTCCACAGCTCCACTCATTGCTTTGGTGGAAGTAGGTATATATGAGGCTATCAAAAACCAACAGCAAAATGGACTGCTGCTGCAGAGTGAATCAGATGTTACCATAAAATCGTTATCTTCATTCTTTCCATCTTCCAAAAAACAAAACAGTAGGAGAAACAAAAACAGTTCCTGGTTTTCTGGTGATAGGGTTGAATTGGACCCAGGCAGCTGACAAAGCTGGGAAGAGCTTTGGGATGGAATCCCAGGCAAAAATACAATCTCCTTGATATGACTTTCTTTTCTTTGTTCCTCTTTTTTATCATAGCTACGTTCTTGATAGCACAGGATTTATTTTTCTGTCTTTGGTGTTCATAACTTCAAGTATTGATAGACTTCTATCTTCTTTGTACCTAATTCATGTCTTAGTGGAAGTGAACATACATGTATTTTTGGTCCTGAAATATGGTCTTCTCTGTGCTCAGATAATTTTGCTGCTGCCTCATAGTTCAGACCTCACCATCTCAGGAATATTTATCTGATAAAATACTGCCCATAACAGTAAAAGACTATGGCTGGTTATGGACCTCTAAGTTCTGGTGTTTGTTGGGCTTTTTTTTTCTTTTTTTTTTTTTAAAGGCTCAAAAGCTTCTTATGAAAAAAGAGAAGAATAAGTGTCACATCCCATGACTACCTACCGTTAGAAAAGAGAATACATTATGTCCATATTATTGTTGTGAAAAAGGCTGAGCATTTCTTGAACGGGATGTTACTGTTCACAGTCAGGTGTCGGATACTGCAATAGATGGTTGACAGGCCTGGGCCACAGTGGTAATTCCTCTCATGTTTAGAAGCACCGTAGAAAAGGCTGACTCCTGACTTCCCATGCTCTGAAGTGGATGCATGGGCAGCACAAAATAGGCTGTTGGAGTTTTTTTGGATTTTTTTCCTCTTCTACTGTTTTACATTGCCAATTAATGTCTGACTCTGTCATTGAATATTCATGCCTTGGATTGTTTTTCAACAAATGAGTTGGGAATTGTGTCTTTCCAGTCCAAACCTCCTTTTGTTACAGTATTTTTGCCTATGCTTTTAATCTCTCAGGGTGCCTTTGTATTATTTGTCTTTGTTCTTACTGGTACTTTCAGCTCCTCCTAAATTACTGTTGTTAACTGATTATGATACTGAATTCATTAAGATCATTACTTCTTTCAGATTGTTACTGAAGATGTTAAGCAAGACAAAACTATTCTTTCTCTATAGGTAAACCTCCTTGAATGCCTGACATCAATGCAATGCGCTTCCTTTTCCTTGCAAGCACTTTCCAGCCCACCAAATCCTCTTCTCTAGGGTTGTATGAATCCGTCTTTAAACTCAAATATTGTGAAATGCAGATTCAAATTTGTAATGAAATCCACATAGGTTGGCTGCATTCTTTGTGTGCCAGTGCCAACAGCTCTATCCAAAACCACCTATATATGTTAGTTTGGAGTTTCAGGGATCCCGCAAGTGAATAAAGTTAAATAGGTACTTGTAGGATTGAAATCTTAGTGGGTTTTTTAATCTTATTTTTTCTTAAAGGAGATCAAGTAAGTCCAGGAAAAGGTAATCTCAATAAACCAAAATCAAAGGTTTCACATCCTTTAGATCTCTGTAATTTTCATAGCATCTCTCAATGTTGGTCATTATTTTGTTTAGGTTAGAATTTATTGTTCAGATCACTCTTTCACTCTGCACCATTTTGGTAATGTTTGTTCTTTACCTTCTAGGCATTGTTAAAACCCAAAAACCTTTGAGTTTTTTGAGAAAAAAAGAAAATTGAGAAGAAAAATTTTATTATAACAAAGGAAATGTAGTTTCTCCTAGCTAATTTGAAAATGTTAGAATGCCACAAAAATATTATTTCAAGATCCTCCTCCTCCTCCTCATCATAATAATATTATTGTTGTTATATTTTCTTTATTTAAAAAAAAATAGCTTTCTTTTTTAAAAAAAATATTTTCTAGCAATTATCTTACTGGATCATCTGTATTTGGAATCATTAATTTAGTAACTTTCCTAATTTCTGTCTCTGTTACGTAGTTACAGCAATTAATATCATTCTTCACTCTTTGGACATTCCCACTTCACTGAAGGTCCTCATTGATCCTAGTATTTTGACACAGTCAATACCTGCTGTTTATGTAAGGTTGCTTTTGTTTTTGACTGTAGAAACTCTAAGTGACTCAATGTTTAGCAACTTTTCTTATAAAATTCACCTTTTTTTAAAAAAAAACTCAGAAAACTTGATATTTTTGGCCAAATTCCTTAACCCAATTTCTCATTCTCCAAGCTCCTGCCAGCTTGTGGGAGCAATGATGGCAGGAAAAAAAAATTAGGACTCAAAGATCCAGGAAACAATAGACCTTTGCCTCAGCCTTCCCTCTAAAGAACCAGACTCCCTGTTGTCTGTTGCTCACTTGTACTCTATCTATTCTGTATTACTTATTAAAGATTAGATTGCAAGTATAGCCGACATTCATGAGAACAAGGTTCAGACTGTGTCCCTTGTGAGGTGTTAAATGAGAGCATTGCTTGGTTTTACAGGTATATGTCCATGAGCATCTTTGCCAGCCTCTTGATAGCTTTCGTATCTCATGTCCTTCAAATCTAACTGGCCTCAATGGAACTGCGCTACTGCAGTGTTTAGATGCCATTTCCACAAGGAGAGCATATTCTTTCCAATTCTGTGCTCCATCTCATACTGTTGCAATGTACAGGTTATGCAATAGTTGTCCAAACTTTTTAGTATCTGTAAAATGTTGCACCACTTGATATTTCTCATGGTTTAAAGGTTGACAAAAAAACTGCAAAACCCAGGACATTAAAAAGAAATTGTGTTAGTCAGATGATGATTTTTTATCTTACACGCAGATGCCAATACAAGACCCTTAGCTTTCTGTAAACCGACTTAGATCCACCCATTTACCTCTTGATCGGCTCTATGAAATTCACATGCAGAATAAAAATCTCACGTACTCTTTCCTTGATCTCCCAAGTAATGCTCTATATGACTCTATATAACCTGTGGATACATATCTTCTGACTTTCCTATCATGTGATTTATCTCTTACGAAGAAAAGGGAGACCATTCACATCAATTTAGCAGAGTATATTTTATGTTTACAATTTTCTTGCAAATAAAATAAATTTACACTTTAGCTAAAGGATATTTCAGCTTTACTCCCTAGTCAGAAGGTAGACCTGTATATTTTATTATTGGTGTAACCTGAGAGATACATACTAAGCCTTTTGTTTAAAGTACATTTAGAATTAAGCAGGCCACGTTCAAAGTAAATTATCTAAATAGATTTTGGAAAGAGAAAAGAGTATGTTCATTTTAATATACCTTCAGAAATATTTTACTTCTTGATGATGACAGCAGCTCTTACTGACAACTATTAATACATTATAAACACCCCATCAGAGTTATATAAAAACATGTCAGTTTTAAAGAGAACATCTTTGACAGCAAATTTTCTGATTGTGAAACAGCTGTGCCTCCAGTACAATGCATTAAGTAGTTTATTCCTTTTAGATAGTTAAATTGTGCATGAAATGTTGCTGGCGCAAGGGCTCCAAATCTGGCCTGATTAGCGAACATCTGTTACATTGGAAAAATTCATGTCTACCCTAATTAGCTGTCAGGCTGATGTACATCAGCCCTGATGGTGAGGGATCCTGTGCTGTTTAAGTCAAACAGGTTTCTCTCCTATCCCATCACCTGCCCTTTCAAATCTCTTCCTCTGGTGTGTTGCTGTAATTAGAGATTGTTGGAAATACAATAGAGCAGGTTATGGTCAGTTATAGTCCCATCTGTGCAATTTTTTTATTCCCACAAAACTTACGAACTAACATAAAGGAGTCCGAACAGTCAGGCTGAGGTCTATATATTTTTCTAATCCTAATCCACCTGCTAAATCTGAAGATTTTTCATTCCTGTAAAGCTAACACTTTGCAGTGATTGGAAGAAAATCAATAATGGCCTGACAAATTTGTCTTTTTTCTTTTTCTTTTTCTTTTTTTTAAAGGATATTTCTGGGTTGAGTATGAAATATGACAAGGAATTGAAGAAATCTCATGAATACAGTGTTCCCCACTATTGACATTTGCATCTGTTCCCTGCATCTGTTTACTGAAACAAGTATGGGCACAATACACCTCATGTAGTGTGCATACATATATATGCATGTATATATTTACATTTCCCTACTAGATTGATATCCTTTAGTTTGGGGTTCCAACTATTTTTAATGTATTTGTAAGGTTTTGTTAACTTGCTTTTAATGATGTTTTATTTTGTATAAATAGAGAGAGCTTATTATGACTAATGGTAAAAATATTAATTAAGAATGCATTGTTTCTTTATTTTACACCACAGTCCTATAATACAGGTATCAGCTAAATACAAAAACTCAGTTTCTCAGATGGAATAAATTTTTGTAACTCTGTTACAGGAGGTACAGGGGCTTAACATTGATTAAAAATCTAGTTCTATGCAATGAAAATAAATTGTGTTTTCATTACTGACTTCTCCCTATGTCCCAACAATAAGGAATAAAGCCCAACTAGGAAACTCATATCTGTTAAATTAATTTATCTGGCTTTTTAATCTCACACTTATCAAAACCGAGTTCAGTCCTTAGTCAAAGGTTATGGTTTTCTTCATCATTTCATGGTTTCAAACATGCACAAGCAAAGTACTAAAATGTCTAATAGATTGATTAGTGGCACAGTAATTCATCCTCATTCATATAATTTCAGATTAGGATCTAGTGCTTTAATTTCAATTGTAAATTTTCAGACTGTTAGCTGACTGTCAACTAGTCCATAGGGATTATTATAAAATATTATAAAAGGAATTGGTTTCCACATTGAGGCTTCTTCTTTATTATGTAGTCATATGTAGAGACCTGAAAGGTGAAAATTTAAAGTTGCATAATTTCTGATTGGGCATCCTTGTGGGATAGAATTGTGTCATCCCCTCTGACTTCTGTAGCCTCTGGAAAGAAAAGAAGTACCTGTGCTGCTTTCCATCAAAAGGATTAGTGTGGAGACCTTCAACTTGATTCCTGCATTTAGTAGTAGTACAGATCCTCTCTTCTCTCTCCCTTCTTGGTTTGTCACAGAGCCCCAGGAGAGACCTGATAGAGTAGAGCTGATTATGAGTGGAGAGCTGTAAGAGATGTGAGAATAGCCTCCATACTTCAGTTTATGCCAGTTTAAAAGGGGGTCCAGTATCTGTTTCGTGTATCATTTCAAATGTTGCTACAGTGGAATCTCAGTGGTCTTTAAATTATTACTGAATGTGGATGTTAACGTTAAATGGTGTCTATAACAATGATTAAGATAGGAAGTTTCTAAGCATACCAAAGATGTAGTTAAAGTTGATTGTGTTTCAACTTTTGAATTTATAGCTAAAGAAAGACTAATTGCTTTGCAAAAGTTGCAGTGAAAAATGCTTCTCCTTTCAGCCAGCTGTGGATGAGGTATATATATACGTGTGTGCGTGTGTATGTTTGTGATGGTCAGTATTGCTCTCATGTTGAAACACTAGAAAAGAACAAACTGTAATTAACTGGTAAGTGTGATGTACATTAGAAAGGCATGCAGACGAATGTGATAATGTTCATGTGAACAGGAACCAACCAGCCAGAGATGGTAAAGTAGCAGATGAAAGAGTAATCAAGGTGCAATTTATATTCAGATATTAACGGCATTTAGGATTTTCCTCCCAGTAGCATTCCCTTATCTGAAAGTGACATTTTATTTCCCTTAGTTTAACAGGTTTGGCAATGAGGCATGTTGAACATTCACAAGTAAGTTACAAGTTCACAAGAAGTTTTTGAAGTTAGGATGCTGAGTTACATGAAGGATAGGAAACAGTGCAAAAAGGAAAGTGGTGAGATGGATTGTCATTTGTCAAGTTACTGTCACATTGTGTGGATGGGAGAAAGGCAGTAAAGGAGGATAATGTAGAAGGCAAACAAATAGGAACATAAAAGACAGAGCAAAAATGAATGGAGAGGAGTCCTATTTCAAAATAACAATAGATAGGACTTAAAGTTGCTTTTGAACTGCAGTTGTATATGTAACCTTCGTGAAGGATTGGTGCTGAGGAAAGCCTGTAAAAGGAAGATTCAGCTGGAAGGCATTTGAAATAGCAGCAGGACCCTGTGAGTAGTTTAAATGTGTATTTGTTCTGTTGCCCTTATCTGTTACTTATCGTCCTACAGAAATCAATGGTATTGCATGCAATTTTGACTGCAATATTTAATTTGCTTTCTTTTGGTCACAATATGAGTCAAATTGTAGTGAAAAGTCTAGCAGATGTCTGGTGGGACATTTGAAACCCATCAAAGGAAAAGTAGTTATCTTTCACACTGATTACCTAATGTTTGCACTTGTGTAATATTTAACCGAGCAGCTAATGGGATTCAGAAATGCACATGGTATTCCTCTTCCTTTTGATAGAGGCAACAAAAGATTGGTGACCATTGTTCACTGGAGGTGTTATACCACTGAAGATGCAGTGAAATACTTTCTTATCAATTTTCGAGTGCTACCAATCCTTATCAACAGACCGGTGCTGTTTGAGGCCAGTCATTTAGATGAATATAAGCTATGTAGTAGTTAATGTATCTACTGCAGCTCAGTCTGCAGCATGGTAATGGTCCTGTCAGTGGAACAGCAATGCCCAGGGTAGTTTTGGGATCAGTTGTTCCTTACTGCATGCATGACGTAAAAAGATTACTTCAGGAGCTTTCAGCACTTGGCTTCCAGAGCCATCAGCATACACTTACTGAGATCTGCAGTGGGGGGGGCAGGGGTGGGAAGAAGAAAGTAGAAGTGTTTTGATTCTCTGAATCTTCTCTGAATCTAGCTAATTTTCAGAATTACTTCCACTGACCTGAACGTATTTTGAATCAGACCATAAATGGGGACACTTTTAATAAAGTTTTGGGATCAAATATCTGACAAAGGAGATACATTATTTTCAGGATGTGATGTCAGAGAAAAAGTTGTTACTCTCCTGTGTGATCTCAGAGGAAAGCAATACTGTTTTATTTAGTGCTGCAGTCCACTAAAAAAGAATAAATCATTAAATATACACCGTAAATCAATTCTCCTTCACAATCTGACAAATTTATAACTGTCTTTAACATGGGAGCCATTACATGAGATATCAATTACTTCAAAAGTCATCTTTCACATTTGTTGGGCTTACATTGATAGAGATGTGTAAAGGTATCCTGTGTTCTGCACCAATACTTCAGGGAATACCTACAGTTACCTTTTGGGGCTCCCTTCCCTAAACTATAAATGGAGCCCTAATCACAAATGCATCATCTCATGCAGCTAACACATTTTGATATAAATCTTGAGTATAATTTACATCAAAAAAGACTAGATCAATATTTAAGTTTTATCAGTTTGGATCCAATTTCCTGAACCATAAAGTTTTTAGAACATCAAAACAAGTAAAGAACACACTCAAGTTCAAAACAGTTTTGTTGGAAGAAGAATTGAAAAAAAAGTTAAATGGAAGTTCTGGGATGACATAATCCAGGTTAAATCTGAAAAAGAAAAATTCTTACTTTTGTAAAACGAGAGGCTATTTTATAACTCAGAGAATGTCACATCAATTGTAAAGCCATCAGCCTCAAGGCTTGTTGGTGATTGCTTCATATTTACTGTTAGTCCAGCAACGGAGATGGTACTTTTACAGTCTTTGGACAGACTAGTGAGTGTGACATTTAAAGTGTTGATTTTTGCAGCACTTATGTTAATTGTTGTAATTTTCCTGATGAACCACCATTCTGGTTCCCTGATGCAGCCAAGATAGTTTTACATTTTCTATGCAGGCCTCTTTGCCATTTGGTCTGTGTAGTGTCAGCTTCGAGTGCTACTGAAAGCAGACAAAATTGCAAGCAAATTGCATCAGATTGCCAACATTGTGAAAAGGTAAATTGCTTGCAAATCTATTTAAACCACTGCCCTATTTTCATCAGCTTCAGTACTTGGTATTCATGATTGCTTAATTGGCGACCTTTCCTATTGTGTAGTGCTTTATGGTGTAATGGAAAGCGATCTTTACCAAACCAATTACCCTTTTTTTCTCAGCACTACATTATTGCTGTGATTGCAACTGCCAGTCCTTTGTAAATGAACTTTCTGATTTCAATGATGTTTTTAAAATGTAAGATAGAAAAAAGTGGCATTCATATTGTGTGATGTTCTATTTTGAAGCCTTTTTTGTAGTCACCATTGTCTGGAAAAATGGACTGAAGGGTTACACAGTACCTACAAATATCCATGTAACTATTATTAATATTATCATAATGTCTCCCTTTGTACAGCAGCTCAATTAGGAAAGGATAGGAGAAATATTTTGTCACCCTGTCAAGTGCACAGGAAGTGCTTTTGATGCCTCTTTTTTGACACATACATTATCTTCACTAATAATATGAGATTCCTTTTTAAGACATGGAAATAAATATACAAAATCTTCACTGCTATGATAATTCGAATCACTATACTTTTACAAAATGTATTTTTAAAGAGTCTTATCTTTTACAGACATTTATGCACAAATACGTTGAGATACTGTGGACACTATAAATAAAGGTAAATGTTAACCTTTCCTTGCACTAGAACGGGGATTGAAGCTATTTTTCTGGCAAATACAGACACAGTGAAAGAAAAATATATTTCACAAGCTGCATCTTTTCTAGTTTGGTTTCAGCAATAATAGGATGCAAAAATGTTTGAATGTGTTTCTGTGCTGAAAATAAAATGGAATTATATAACAATGACCAGTCTAATTTATTTTTATGGTAAAGGATACAAAAAAAATCAGAATTCCAAGAATTTACTTTGTGTATTTATTTATGTGGTTTAGGAAATTATATCGTTACTTGTAAGTGGCGACACGGAAAGGGCTCTGCAAGTAATTTAGTCATTCCCTAATATGGTACTGTAAGTGCAAATAGATGCATCATTCTACCCCCTACAGTTAAGAATTTTGTTGCAGCAACAAAAAATTGAAAGGATTTATTTCACTCTTTGTCCTTTCTTTTCTTTTGCCAATTAAAAAAAACCCAACACACTTCTGATCAAGATTTGATTTCTGATGATTTTAGTACTTTTGATGTGGTGTAATGATTTATTTACAGCTGTGCTCTTCAGTAAAGCAAGTGTTTCCCCAGTTGTATTGTCATGGGTTTTGTTATTTGTAAGGGACAAGTATCACTGAAATCTACTGTATGGCTTGGTTTCTGTTCTATACCTGTAACACAGAAACCAGCATAAAGCACTTGTGATCCCCATGTGTAAGTCATTACATGTACAAACACAGCCCTACTTTACTCATGCTTTATGGAAGGCAGAGAGAAAGGAAGCTATCCATACCTCTGCCTTTGTAGAGGGCAAGAATACAGCCATGAAAATTTACCCAATATAAAATTTTTATTTTTTTAATCAGAAAAATTTAGATGTGGGAAGTGACTGAGAGAGAAAAATCCAGGAATAAAACATCTGGAACCTCTTCTCATATTTGTGTTTATGGTACATACACATTGCCAAGTACAGCCTGTTATCCCTCAACTTACTCTGTGAGTGTCCACAGGCACTCTGAGTGCTGATGGTGAGAATGATGGCATCACCTCAGGATGGAGTTCATTCCTCAGAAAGCAACTCGATGATATGGCAGCAGTGAATAAGTGGATATTCAAACCTAGCATTACTGATACACAGAATTGAGTCACTAGCTGAAGAAAGCTGGCACTGACGGAGCCCAAAGGTGAGGAGGGAGTTCTAACTTAGAGCAATGAGAATAGTGTAGCTGCAAAGGGGGGCTG
This sequence comes from Dendrocincla tyrannina, assembly GCA_035047865.1. Taxonomy (NCBI): domain Eukaryota; kingdom Metazoa; phylum Chordata; class Aves; order Passeriformes; family Dendrocolaptidae; genus Dendrocincla; species Dendrocincla tyrannina. The sequence continues at coordinate 30,403,655 of JAWWMP010000081.1, forward strand.
TGGGTTTGGGATGGGGCCATGCAGGTGCAGTAAACTGTCAAACTAACAGAAGTGGTGACTGATTCAGTGGAATGAGGGACAGAGAGGAATGAGTTGAAGGGTTTTGACAGTTGTAATGTGCTTATAAGAACTGAGAGAAAATTCAAGGAATTTGTTGCAGACACTTTAGAATGATAGTAAAACACAATCTGTTGGACTGAAGAAGTTTCATGACACAAAAAGAACTCTGTGTCCGTATTGCAAAATGCAGAATTCTAGATAGTGTAAAGTAGTTTAACAGAAACAAGGAAGTACTGTGTAATCTTGTCTGTAGTTCCATGTTAGTTCTTTGTTGAAAGGTGTTCTGTAAGACTTAGTTGTTGCACTGATTTCAGTGTTGACTCTTTGCCTTCAGTGCTATGAATGGCATCATGCTAACATAGTCACTGCAAGTAAATATTGTGATCTGTGGCTACGCTGCTGTCTTGAATATACCTTTAAATGGATATGCTCATTGCTGAGCTACCGGAGTCTGCTGTCTTGCTGTACTGGTATGCTTGCATATGTTGTCAATAGGATTTTTAATCCTGTAGACAAATAATTCTGTTTGCTTACTCTCCTTTATTATGCATCAATATCATAAAATAATTGTAAAACTAGAGCTCAGAATTTTGACTCTGGTTTGAGGGCTACAAGAATCCATGAGGCTTGCAAAGTAAAAGCGTATAAATACATTCAGAGAGATACATGCTAACGTATCTAGCCATTTTCTAGTGGGATGTCATTAAGTCTTGCTGAGCTTATAAATGATGAAGTCCATCCATTTTTAAAGTACTTGTGTATGTGCGTGTGTGTATATAATATGCACATTCTGTTTTTCAGGTTTCCTGACAACAAGCACAAATCTGGCAGCATGAGCTCTGTGATGAATTGTTATAAACTGAGTTTAGCAGAAACTGGCTTGAAAGTGTCCCTGTCCTTGGTTGTTTACTGCTCAAAAAGGTAACTGTGGAATGACAGGAGTCAAACAACAACTTGTATCGAGAATTTTTCTCAAAAAAAAAAATGTTTAAAAAATGTTATTAGAAAAAAATTTTTCCTTGTGAGGGTGGTGAGACACTGGCTCAGGTTGCCCAGGGAAGTGGTGGATTCCCCATCCCTGGAAGTGGTCAAGTCCAGAGTTTGAATGGGAGTCTGAGAAACTCAGTCTAGTGAAAGGTGTCCCTACCCTTGGCAGGGTGGAGTTGCAGTGACCTGGTCTGTTATGTCCCTTCCAACTCAAACCATTCAATTATTCTATGATTCAAGTATTCAGAGTAAGACTGTACCCCAAGATTGCAGAGTATCTGTATGCTCTTTCTTACAAATTAATGTTTTGGTGGTTTTTTTTTTTTTGTTTGGTTGGTAGGCTTTTTTTGGTTGGTTGGTTGGTTGGGTTTTTTGCATGGATATACCTTCTTATCAATTATTTCATGCAAATGAAAGTTTCTTCAGAATTTGGTTGATATGGAGCTTGGAGGGACTTTATTTTCATGAGTAAAACATCATGTTCAAAAGGACAACCACTCTATAATTTCTGTCATGTTATCAGCAGCTGGTTAAAACTTTGGTTAATCAAATAATTGGAGACTATTGGGGAATCTATTCCACCACAGGTTAGAGGCTAATGATAAGCTTGGAGACATTCTTTATATGTCTCTTTAAGTTTGTAAAGCTTTCTGATATCCCTTGGAGTAAAAATGATACGTAGATGTAAGATATCATTCATACTAATTTACAATTCACATAACAATATGTAATCTCTCATGAACTTTATCAGTATGACACGACAGCAAATTCTATCACAAAATTTCCACAGGGTGCTTCTCTATGACAATATTTGGTTTTATTCCCTCACATTTATGCCCTAGACTAAATTATAGTATTTTGTTTGCAATTTTTTTGTCATATCATGTTAGCCTAATATACCACTAATACCATTTTAATACAGAAATCTTAGTGTTCCTACTCATCAGATGATACAGTGAGTTACAACATTAGCCTGCTATGACTTTTTCTTGTGGTATCAGTTTCTACTCTATAATTAGATTCCTACCTTATTTTCAGTCCAATAGGCACCACCATTGTCCACAATTCTGCATTTGAGAACCTATCTAAACTCGGTGTAGCAAAGTTTTAGAGCTGAAGAGGTAGCATTGATGTACTTAGGAGTGTATTTGCAGGTATCTCTGAGTTCAGTCTGATACAGTGCAAGTGTAAAGTGTCTGATACAGGATTTTTTTTTGTTTGTTTCTAGCTTAGAAAATAGGACAAATTTAAATATGTTTAGTGCAGAACAAACAAAAAAACCCAATGAAAACTGTGCTCCCACTGGCAATACCAGGGTAACTGGAGTTTGTGCAGTAAATGAAAGAGGAAACCTCTCTCAAAAGCAATAGAAAAAACTCCTTTGTTTCCTTGCTGTTATCTTGTCATGTTCTATTCCCCTGTTCAAATACATTTATAAACCTTTAAAGGAAAAGGTAAGGAAAAATCTCTGTAGGTGTGTTGGTACCTCAGTGGCTAAAGCCTCCCTGCAAGATGCTGTCTGATGGCACTCCCTTCCATGGAAGAAAGTGGGAGAATTTTACTGTTCTGGACCAGCCAACTTCTCATGCTCATTCTGAACAAACTGATGAAAGCATTTGTTTCTCACTCCTTTTTTTTATTATTATTATTTTTGACTTTACTCAGGCTAAAATTTTATTCATTGGCTTAGCTAGAATGATGAGAAATTTGGTGTAGTAAATTGATGAAATGATGAACTGTGCAGCTGCCTGGAAAAGTCATGTAGTCTGATTCTTAGAGATGAATAATGTGTTTTCCAAATAATTTCTTGAGGGTCTTCCCTTCTGGAACCCTTTGAACTTTGTCCCTAGTTGAAATGGAAAGCTGTACTTTTGATCAAAATAAATTTGCAATAGGACAGATAGAGATGCTCAGTTCAGTGCATTTAGTGACTGAAAGAAAACCTAACACCTGAATAAGACTTGTAGTATCTAGGAAGTGTATTTTGTCCTTTGATGACATTTTTCGAAAGGTGCTTACTGTGCTTCAAATTCTGGTGTTGCCTATAGTTCTTTAGGTTCTGTGTGCAAATGATAAACAGAATATGGTTGTTAGATGAGAAAGCTTGCAAAACATTGGGAAACAGAGTAAATGCCTTTCTACTTACTGGCAAAGTACCTTCCCCTCTGCTGCAGAGTGGGTGTACAGCAACAAAAGCAGGAATTTCTCTTTGATTATGCAAACTACTGTAATCGCTCCACCACTGTGCCCAGTCGCAAGAATATCTGTCCTTTGAGCGATATTCTCCAATATCATATATATTTTTGCAGTAAAGTATCCTGACCTTATACTGCTTTTTGGGGAGTCAGCACAAGGTTTTCCAATGCACATGTTCATCCTTTTAAAAGAGAAGTGTTATATGAGCTGGATCGACGTGCTGGATAAAGGCTTCTCAGCCCTTTCAGTATGTAAATTAGACATAGTGCTAAAGTCACCTGCTGCATGAAACTTGCCATTTTAAAATCAGAAAATTCTGTGCTTAAGCTGGCATCCACTGGTCCTTGAAATTCCTGGAAGTTTGCTGCTACTGTTTTTAGTATTATTGATAAATGTAGTAATATACTTTTTAATTTCTTTGTGTAGCTGTATTGTGGTTTTGATTGGAGCTTTTTAGATTGATTGGAGCTATGCCTATGTGTGCCCTCAGGCTCTCAGGAAATGAGATTCATCATTTCAATGAATTTACACCAAATATGACTTGATCAATTAAACTATATCTCAGCAAAAAGGTTATAGGAGGACAACAGACAAAAGTATAAAGCCATTTTATAAACACTGTCATTTCCTTTGGATAATTGTCCTGGCTTTTGAATTTTTAAGGAACTGTACAAATTCCTTTACTTCTGGACAAAATTAATTAAACAAATAAATTAAAATGTTGAGCAACAAGAATTCCTGGAATTTAATGAGAATTCTAGTGCAAATCTACATGATGAATTAGTAAATAATCCCAAAAGCAGTGGTGATTAGCATCCTGGACTGAAAAACTGATTCAAGGTCTCTCCCCCCATGTTGTGTAGTTGCTGTAGGGTATGGTGAGCTTCTGGCAAGCTATGACCTTTCTGGAAAGGGTAGTGGACTTCAGGGCAAACTACTCTAATGCTTCTGTCTCTGGCCTTGTGCTTTGGGAATGCTGAGATTTTTCCAGAATGAGCAAGTTCTGGGAGGCCTTTCAGAATTATCCACATTTTTGCTCTGGTTGTTGTGGTGTATCTTGCATGATGTGTTCTATAGTTAGTTCAGGTATATGGAGGGAATAGGATATGTGTGATGCTGCGCTTATTGCGACTCAGCCAGAAATACTCATTTTATGCAGGTGGCAGGTGAAATTCACTGGGGTATTAAAGGAAAGTTTTGATGAGTAGCTGCAGATTCTCTCCGCCTAAGGTCTGTTGCTACATTTGAACTGTAAACTGAAATGACAGTCGCTTGCATGGCAGAACACCCTAGAGAGAATACCAACAGCATTGCCACCTGTTATTCATTGCATGCCTCGTGAAAGGACACAGGGTCCTACCTTTGTATGAGAAGATATGATCTATTTCTTCCTTTACTAGTGAAGAGATTTTGACAGAGATTGTGTGTCTGTTGAAAGGTAAACATTTCCATCGTGTGTTTTACATGCTGTAGCAGTAACTATTATTTGCCCCAGGATCTTAAAATATTTAGCAGTATTTAACTTTTATGAAATATTTAAACCAATACATGTAATTTAAGGTTTAGAAGGTATATAGAATCCTCTGGTTTATTCTTGACCAAGCTGCATAGCATATATGATGCTTTTCCACAAACAGATTTCTTTAAATTTGACAGGAAAAAGAGTTTTACTTTGGAAAACTATATCAGCTTGAAAAATATACTAAAAAATATATATTCAAGGAAGTAGAAACAAGTACCAAATATTATATATGTAAAGGGAGAAGAGTACAGTAAGTCTTCTGGTTTACTAGGAAGTATAGCTTCAAAACTTCATGAAGAATGTTGTCTGTTACCTAGGGCACTATCATTATAAATGCAAATGATTATAAATTTTACACCTAGCTGTGAGAGTGAATGTTTCTTTTTCAGAAACAGATGAAGTTTTATGGTTTCTTTTGCTGTCCCAGGTAGTACCTATGAGCCTCGGATACAGGGGTTTAGAAGCTCCTGGGAAAATGGAATCCAGTGGATATATTTTCCTCATCTAGCTCATGCTGTAGAAGCACTGCATCACCAGAGAACTCTCCTCCTTATGTGTCTGCCAGGACAGACCTCTTATCACTCCTGTTGCATAGGCTGTAAACTGAACCACCCTGCCCGTCTTTAAAAGAGATGAATTAGTCTAAGAGTTTAAAAATAAGGCTAGCATGGATTGCCTCCCAGGGTCCAACCTTTCTCTCTGGACGTTGCTGAGGGAGGTAAGCTGAGAAAGGTAATTTCTAGAGCTCGGAAGTTAAGCAATGTCTTTTGTCACAAGTCTGCAGGAGAGTCAGGGGCAAGAACTGAGCCCTGAGACCTAGTGAGAAACCTGTGCTCTGGGTAATTTACAGTATATTTATACAGTCCAGATTTTTTATGCTTGTGTATTCAACATTGTCTGAGATTAGTTTCCTTGAAGAGATTTCAGATTCGTTTGACAGAAGCAGACACATCCTGGATTACTAGTTGTATTTAAAATGTTTAACCTAAACTCAGACTTTGTTGGCAGAGTTATTCAATAATTATTTTTATGTTTTCAAAAATGGGCTCTTGGCTTTAGTCAGAGTATGCAGTCTTGGAAGACCAAGCCAGTTCAGTGTTCTTTTGTATAAAGTAGTCTACTGGTCATGTCAAATGTCCATGTTAAGAGTCTGCAAATACAGAATTCAAATAAAATTGATTTAATTCAGAACTTGCTCCTATTCTCATTTTGAGAGAAAATATTGATTTCTTTTCAGGCTTATGCTGAGAGCTGCCAGGTGCTCAGAAACTATCCCATAAGAGACGAGAACCAGAGGCTAAAAGAGGCAGAGACAGTATCAGGAGAAAAGACACCTGCAGGGAAAATAAGTGCAATATCCCTCACAGAAGATGATATCTTTCTAATTTCTTGAGGGTTGGTCCCTCTGTGTCAGACAATCACAAATGAAGGGAAAGGAGAAAATGTAAAATAAATCAGGGCTCGTCGTACTGGTTTTTGAAACCATAGTAATTTACTATCATAGTACTTGAGGGCAAATCATACTGAGGTGTCATAAATAAACCATGCAACATTTGTTTTTCTGTGCGTTCTCATATTTCTGTGTTTCAGAGTTTGGATTGCAAGTCAGCTGTCATTTCATCTTGCTAGCCATTTGGTATCAGTTTTGTTCCTTCATCCTTTTTTCAAGATGAGTACAAAAATTACATGTTTTTGCTTCCATTAGCATGAGTAATTAGAACATGGGAAAACAGCAAAATACTCTTCTACAATGAGTATTTGCAAACCTTTGGAAACACCTTGAGTTCTGATGCCACAAATAAGAAGAGTTTATATTTTTGTCTATCAGTGTTTAACCCAATGAAATGTCTGCAAGACCCTTAATGAACTGGGAATGTAATAAGAGCAGTTCAAAGTCTTGAAATTGTTGTCTGTGGCTTCTTGAGTATCATAGAGGCAGGTTCAGCCAGGTTCGTGTTAATCTACCTGAGAATATTTTTGCTGTTTTCATTTTTTTCAGAGACCAAAAAGAGATTGCACTTGAATATCAAGTGTAAATAAAACCCCATATAGTAAGTAAGAAAGCAGTACAGTCTGTAAAACAGAAACACCTGTTTAACAGTATGAAGTTAAAATCAATGCCTGTGTACATGGATGAATATGTACAGATTCTTATCTCTTAGCAATGTATGAGCCCTTGGCCTTGTTCCAAGGGAGAGGAATGTTTTGTGCTATACTGCCAGGCACCCCAGTTATACTACATAGATTTTTAAGTCCTTTAATACTAAGTGGTTTAACCTCGTGATATGCTGAACTTCCCAGTCTTCCTAAGGAAAGGGAACAGAGAAATCTGATACGGGTTGAAAGTGTGTAATGTCTAAAGGAAACTTCCCCTACTCCTGTATTTTATCAGATGATCAAAGATGAAAAAGAAAATGTGCTGGTTTTGGGACATTCCCTACACATTTTAGCTCTTGCTCCCTCAATTCTTCTTTTAGCTACTGAAGTGACCAATAAGTCACTGCCTGAAGGAGATGACAGACTTGAATTTATGAAAACCTGCTGATCCTCAGTCCTTCTCGGACACCTGCTAGCTCCTTCTCAACACTGGTCTTGATATTTTTCTTCAAGTGAAATGTAGTAAATATTTTGTGAAACAGGTATCTCCTTTGAGCCCACAAGGGACTCTCAAGTCTTGAGGTCTGTAGTGCAGAAGAGACCTTTCTTCCTTTAGTGTAAAAAGTCAGCTGGAAGGCAATCTCTAGGTACAAGATGAACAGCAGTGTGGAAGTTGCCTTAACCAACTATTGCCTAAGCATCACAGCTTGTGACTTTTCTGTAATTACTGCATTTAATACAGCTAGTTACTTGCACAAAGGAGCTTCCGGATACAGCAATTTCCATGGAGGGCTGTTTGGGAATGTAGAGGCCCATCATTTAGCTCTGATATTGTTGGGTTGTCAGAATTGATCATAGCTCTTGACGGAACACCTCTAGCTTTTTTTTATGGAGTGCATCAGAGTGACATCTCACATTGTTTAAGTAGGAGTGATCTGTTAGTTTATATTTTATCTAAAACTGCAGAGCAGATGACCTCCCTCAGGGTCTAAATACATGAATCCTATGTGCATGTTATAATTAATAGTGGAGCTAGGAGAGAAATTCATAACAAGGGGCCAAACTGCTGGGCAGAGCAACTTGTCAAAAAGAAGGAAATTCCACTACAGATTAGCTTATTTTTAAGCATGTCAAGCTCTACATACAAACATGATATATTGCTTCCTTGTAATGTCTGTTTAGGCCCAGATGCTCGAGGCACTGTCAGGGAGTGCTGTAAATTTTGTCTGAGTCAGGGCAATTCTGATTGATCTCTGAGTGTAAAATCGATAAGAAGACACTGTCATTTTCTTAAAGGATGAGCTAGAAAAGGAAAATAAATTAAGACTCTACTGAATGTCTATCTCCAGTGCTCATTAATTCAGTGTGGTCTGTACTTTGTTAATGTTATGTCCACAGCTTTAATCTTCCAGGTGCTCTTCCTACAGATAGTCGACAGCAGCCCTTTATTATGTTATGTATATTTCATCTACACGTGGTGGAAATAAAATGTCTGCCCTCTTCTTTCCCCCAGCTCCTGATTAATCCATTTTATTATTTTTCAGAAATACATCACTTGGGTACTGATTAACTTAAAAATGGAAAGCCATTGTCTTTCTTGCATGTCCTTCATCAGAACTAACACACTGGCTGCTCATTTGTCTTGAGTTGTTACAGCAAATAACGACTACCAGGCATTTCCCCTTATGTAATATACTTCAGGAAGATTAATTTACTTCTGCTCTTTTTCTCTGTTTCTTTTTTGTCTACTAAGACTTTTTTGACATGTTTTGAACTCCTTCCCAGCTCCCAGTCTTCTGCTTCCTCTTAAACATTTTACAGCATGCACCCAAGCAGCAGTGCTAAAACCGGCCAGTAAAGTCTTCAATCGAAGTCACCCAGTGCTGCTGCAGGTACAGCTCCGTTCTGGGCTGACTTGCCTTGCTCTGCACTGGTGATTATGAACGCAGGGGTTTACCCCTTAAAAATAACAATACATTGTTACTTTAGTCCCACAACCTTCTCGTGCACAAAAGTCACGTTGAAGTTAATAACCTATTTGGTGAATATAGGCTACTCACAGGAGTTCATGTTACAGCATAAGATGCTGTTACACTGAAATATAAAATTATTTTTATCGCTAAGCAGTCATTTTCCCTTCTGCATGTGTATTCTCAGTGTAGAAATAACTTTTAAACATAAATAATAGTTCATTTAATGCTTTTGTTTCTGCTTCTCAATGTTATTGTCAGGACTTACTGACTGTAGCAACTTACTGACTCCATATATTCAAATGCAGTGGCTATTAATGTTGAAGTGTAACATGTAAATACTTTTTGGCAAGAAAAGAAATATTTTCCATCTTTTTATTTCCCTTGCAGCTATTCCTAATAGCTAAAATGCTATTTACTTACAACTACATTATACACCTCTAGGGTGCCTTGATTGGGAAAACAGAGGTAGTTAAAAAAGAAGACCTCTTGACTTCAACAAGCATTGAATGCATATTCATGAAGCATCTTATTCCCATTCCTTAACAAAGCACAGCACATACCAATTAATTAATTTTCATGTAAAGGTCATCAATGAGACTAGATCTTGGACCATCTGTTTTCTGGTTGATCAGGCTTTACCTAAGGAGAGGATTCAGTGATACCATCAAGTACTTTGTAACATTTTATCTGACAATTATTCATCAGGACCTTTTCCTGTATTCACTGAATTTTGAATTTTAGAGAAGCTCAAAAAAGCTTTTAAAAGCTGCATTAAATATTTCTAGAACTGAGTATATTCAGCTAAACTCTGAAATGCTATGTGTTTCATCTGTGTTTATCTTTGGAAAGGGCTACAAGTCAACTACTAGGTCTTTTCTCTGGTTATACATCAAAAATTTATAGTTTGAGAGTAGTTTGCTAAAAATGGTAGCACTTCAGTAGAGGTTGAGCTTTCATCCAAATCTACTGTTCTTGCCACAAGGCTACTTCCAATAACATCTAAAGTACAAAAATCACTTTCTTGGCACACACTACTAAAATGTCTTTTATAACATTTAGGTCAAATTGTGGATTGTATTACCCTTGTATATTAGGAAAGAACCAGCTGCCTGATTTGCACTTGCCTTGCATTGCATGATCTCCATGTTCCTGGGAAGTCCTGATTCCGTGATGTTAGCAGTGATGCTGCTGACATTGCCATACCTGAGATAAGCAGGCAAAGGTGAGGTCATGGTCAAAAACCCTTCAGGCAGAGACAAGGATATATGGTATTCTGTAGCATCTTCCAAGCCACCCATCAAGATAGTCTGTGTTTTTAAACAGAAAAAGCCGTAAACTTCCTTCAGACAATAACATTCCACATTAGGAGGAAAATTATGATGAACTAAATGCAGGGGGTAGGCTCAGATACAGAATTGCCTCTGGGTCAGATAAACACTGATCTGATTGTTGTCTGAATTACAAATCTGTAAACCCCTCTGACAGCTAGCTATTTACAAAGGCAATAAGCATTTGTGGTAGGAAAGGATTTCATAGTAGTTATGCTGCCTAGCCACATATCTAGATCAGCAGAATTTGGGAGTCAAGTCAGAAAATCTCCATGAAAATAGAATTGCTCCAACTGAGAGTTATTGAATAAGTGTATTTTTCAAACACATTTTATAAACTATCATAGTAGACATTTTTATACTGTCCTTGAAAAATGTACCTATAGTTGAGTGGATGGAACAGATTTAATAGTAATATATAGCATAAATACACATAGCAAATATATAAAGCTATGTATATAAGGCACATATCAAATGAAAAAATATGTATAATCCAGATTGCCCACTCTCCAAAGCTTCTGCTATGTGCATACTTCAAACAGCAGACACTCAAACCTGTGCAAATTCATTCACCCTCAGCAGGTTCAGAAGGTAGCATTTGGCATCCTTTGACCAAGTTTTTTAAACTGTGCTTGTATGTAATTGAAGGAGTGAGTGTGAATTTTTGTGAGTTTATTTTACTAGAGAGGAGCAGTTCTAACTTTAGATCTATGTGTTTATTGCATAAACAGATAAAACATCTGTACGTTTTTATGGAGAAAAAAAAAGCCCACAAATAGCCACACTCCTATTCCAAGAAGAAAAAAAAATCCACCTTTTTTAAATTAAACTAGTGCTGGGTTTAGTATTAGTATTCCCACTGATTGAAGTAATTGAACTTAATATTTCCTGTCCTGTTCTTTTGTCATGTGACTAAGCTAAATAAACAGTAACTGATCCAAAAGTGTGCTTATATATATATATATATTTTTTTTTTTTTTAGTATAGTAAGTAGAGTGACAGAAATGGAGGCTTTGGGCAAGGAGGCTTAAGCAGCCTAGATTTCCTCTGGGAATAGTAAGATGTTTATTAAAAAATATCAAAAGGAAAGCTAGCTGCTTTTTAACAACAATTCTTGACAGAATTAATTGCATCTTCAAACACAAAAGAAGAGATGCTTTTACAGCTATACCAAGGATTTGTTTATGAGTCCTTAAAGTTTTCTTTGGTCAGATCTCCATCAGCTCCACAGAAACAGAAAATCATGTTGGATCAAGTTAATTTAAGTACTACAAAAAGAGGTTAGATGCACAGAGCATATTGATATATATCTATTTATACAGGGATAACCATTTGAGTCCTAATGTGCTCTGTTGCATATGGTTGCTTAAAAATCTAGGATTTTTACCAGTGCAATGATGTAATGGTGTTCTAAACAGAATTATTTAGATAGGAATTGCTCTTGATTTGAAAATAGAATGTTGCTGTACAACTTTACAATGAGGTGTTAGTTACACACAATGAATACACAGTTATCAATAGAATGCCATGTATTTCTTGAGGCTTCGCTTAACCATATTTAGATTTCTGTCAAATAGGTTTGTGACAGGTAGCTGAAAAGAAAGATGGCACACAAGTTGCTGTGGAATGGCAGAATAGAGAGCCAAAAAAAAGATATAAGAACTGAATATCGAAATGATCTTAAACTGATGCCTTGGCCGCAGTGGCTAAAGCTAAATGAGAATTAAGAAAATTAGGAATTTGCATTAAAACCATAAGGTGAATTTAGGAAAATCTGAACTTTGACATGGTTTATTCTACTATGTCTGTCATATTGATCTATGAGATTTACTATTAAAATAAGAAATCTGCATAGAAGAGTTTGCGCAGGTTATGTCAGTATCAACTGCCTGTCTTCTTACTGTCTTGGACAATCTAACATTTCTCAATCTAATTTTATACTTTTGTTTTTGAATATCTGGGAATAAATTTTCAAAGCTGTGAAATTTATCTGCAGCTGTTCTGTAAACATTAGTGGAAATAGGTAGCTGGTATACCAATCACAACATTGCATAACACTCAGCATATAGGTATAAGAACTCACTGCTCTTTCTGAGCAGTAATTCATTGATTCTTAAAATGAATTCATGCTTCTTACATATGAATATCTGCAAATTTATAAAAGGATGGATGTTATTGAAACCAACAGGTTAGTTTCCTTTGACTTCAGTGGAGGGCAGAATTGATCTGAGAATGTAACCAGATTGATGTTCTTTATGATTGTGCATACTGAGAAGTATTAATGAGAACATGTTTTACAGTATGTGTGCTGCATTTGTTTCCCATCCTAAGAATCCTCAGAACTGCTGTATGATTATATATCTATGGTGTGGCTGGAATCCACATCATCTTGGGTAAGAATAGCAGCAGTAAATCAATGTACACATTTATACTGTATCATGAACCTCCTTTTCTACTAGAATATTTGAAACAGCAGCAGCTGATTTGATTTTGTGAATTCTAAAGTAATGCTTGTTACAACATAGGATGTCTTCAACAGTGACTGCTATTGCAAGTACTTGCTTCAGTGGCTTTATGAAGGCATCACAGCATCCTTTCTACCTTTGTAGGTGTTTCTTAAACACTTTGCCTTAGTTTTAGATGCTTCTTGAGAAGCAGATGAGTTCCTTCAGCAGATTTCACCTGACATTTATCGTTCAAATCAAGGTTCCTAAAGAGAAAAAAATGCTTCTCTGTAAATCACTAGTATTAATATTCTTACATATTTGAATCACTTGTTTCTTCATATGGTACTCTTTGGAGATACTTTTTTCATGTAGCATTGTCAAAATGAATTGTATCTTTGCTTTATAATGCAGGTGTTGAACATTCACCTCATATATGCTGATACAGCAACCAGTGGCATTTTTTCACCTCTTTCAGGAATCATGAACATTGGAAAGCTCACCTGTTGCTTCAGGTAGTTTTGTTGTCAGTCCTTAATAAAAATTAAAGGTTGCTATGAAGGAGACAACAATGGAAGAAAGTATATAAGTTCCAGTATGTAAATGGGGATTACAAGAAGGCTAGAGAGGGACTTTTCACAAGGGCATGTAGTGGTACAAAAAGGGGGAATGGCCTTAAGCTGAAGATATTAGAAAGAAATGTCTTACACTGGGGCTGGTGAGGCACTTGAACAGGTTGCCTAGAGAAATTGTGGATGCCCCATCTTAGAGGTGTTCAAGACCAGTCTGGAATAGGGTCTGAGCAACCTGGTCTAGTAAAAGGTGTGCCTGTCCATGGCAGGAGGGCAGGAGGCAGTCTCTGAGGCCCCTTCCAACCCAAGCCAATCTATGATTTCAAGACAACAGAAACAATTTGTTGGATAATGAATTCCTCTGTGGAGCACACTGCTTAGAGGATGTATCATGTTATGAAGGAAGGGAATTTGAGAGATTATTTTTACTCAGGCTTTTTCCTTGCTGACTAGACCCTTTTGCATGTATTATTGGTTACCATCATAATGTTTGTCTGTAATGTGCTTTCCATCATTGGGAAGACAGGTGCCTGATTCTTTCTCTGTTCTATGAAATACATGACAAAGAGACAGCAAGACACTGTTGTCTTTCAAATGCATCTTCACCATCACTTTCTGACACTCATCTGCTCCCTTGTCATCACTAAGGCCCCCAACACTACTTCACCTAGAAGTCCTCAGGAGACACTTACTAGTCAAACAAGCCCAGAGAAGGTACTTGATATATATTTGACATAACATGATAACTCAGATGATTGCAAGCACAAATTCCCTTTTATGAAATATCCAAACAGGGTTAAAAATGCATGTGTTACAGAGAGATTTTCTTGCTCTGTCGCCATTCTGTTGTTTCTGTAATTTCGGTCTTGATGTTGCTGTTGGAGTCCTACAGGATTTGTCTAGAAAAATTAGGCAAGATGAAGTCGTAGCCAATGCCCTGACAATGTCTTCTGTGCTCCTTGCATTCTGCTGCTCTTTGCTGACAGGACCTAGCATTTTCCAAGAAAAGCCACCTGCAATGGTGATTGGAAATAGCACTTATCCTTCCTTCCACTCCTGTTCAAGCTCAGAATTCTCCATCTTTGTAAAGCAGGACAGTAATCACAGGAGCAGTCCTGCACTACACTCCCTGTCTCAATTAGAGCTGCCTGAACAAGACACCATATAATGTATAAAACACAACAAAGCCTGTGCCATGAGTATCAGATCTGGTTTCACCCCTGGCATAGCGATGATCCATTTGTACTCTGGAAGTAGGACGTCTGTGGAATTAGAACAGTGCAATTTCTTGTCTGACTCTTCAAGATGTCCTGCCTTTTTACATGCAGAGGTAGTTTTTAGGTAGTTAGGTGTTCTTGGGTATACAAAAAGACAAGAAAGTCAGAGCCTTCCATCACAACCTAGGCATCAAAGCAACTTCACAGCAGCTGAAATTTTATGTTGGTGTTCAATATGTGAGCAGAGGTACTTAATTTATCACTCTGGTTCCCACAGTGCTATTCATTCCTAGATCCACAGGTATATACTATCTCTGTCACATAAACCTACCACAAGCTCACAAGGAGTAACATAAAACTCTGATCTACAGTACTTTTATGTGAACAGGATCTTTTAAACAGGTCAAGATATGTTATGCTTCTTGTATGTAGCTAAAACATCCCTTCATCTTCGCCTTCTGTAGTGTTGGCTAATGCGTAACAGAGCCGTGTGAAGAAGTCTGATAAAGGTGGGCCTTAAATTCAGCCTGCTCCTTTTGATTGAAGAAGTTTCTTGATAAGAAAGGGAGGTCCTCACTTTATTAATATATTTTGATGGATTTAACATCAGGAAATCATGGACGTCTAAGAGGAATAAAACTTTTGTTTATCATGCTACAGCCTTGTCCTGTGGACAGTTTGTTTGTATTTCAGCTGGTGTTTCAAGTGTGTATTCCCAGATTTAAGAGATATTAGATAAGTACTTAGAAGTACTTATTTACAAAAGACCTCCAGAAATCCTTCTTGGACATTCACAGAATTCTGTAGAAGCAGATGTGTCTATCTTTAATTATCTCAGTGCCCATCTCTCCCGTAAGCCTGTTTGTAACACAATTATTGTGCTCCTTCCCAGTCCAAGCAGGAATGCCAGTTCCTTCCTCTTTTGCCCTTTCTCCTCGTCTCCACAATGAGCATGGCAAGTAGTTTGACTGTCAGTTGGCTAGTTGGGCAGCTTCGTTGCTGCAGGAAATTAATTTCAGCTGGCTGGGTTCTAGAATTTTCGTCCCATGAAAGCACTCTAACCATTACAAAGCATGGCCTTTACCTGTGCCAACCAGGTCTTTTTTTCCCATAGGGATAACCTGGATGTCAGGAGAGCTGGAGACAGGCCCCTTGCAACACTGTGCAGCACCGCTGCTCAACACAGTACAGTCTGGCCCTTAGATCTGTAGGAAAAAATGGAATTTTTTACTAGTTGCCCGAGGATGTGGCCTCTGCAGGATTGTGATATCTCCTAGGTGCCCAGAAACTGAGGCTCTGAAATCTGTCTTGTGTTTTCTGCTCTTGGCATGCAGCATTTTGAAGTGAAGCATAGTCAAGGGTCACTACATGTGGGGTTCATATGTGAAATGAGCTCTAAGCAGTGGACGAAAGGCACCCTTTATCCAGCAGATGATTTTTTTCCTTTGCCATTTGAATGTAATGGCTAGTAATAACAGTGCAGCCTTTAACAAAGTTTGATATTTCCAAATGTCGTCTTTTCTGGTTTCATGCATGCTTGCTGATTGTTCTAACATTTTAATTAAAAGTGTAACTCTAATAATGAACTTATTTTTAGCCTGCTTCCCTGAGTGGTGCATTGTATCAAAGGACAGGCAATTCAGAAAGCAGTTAGCTGTGGATCAACAGTGACACAGAGCACTTGTGTAGTCGCTGGGGGTCAGTCAGTACATTTCTTTCACACTGGTGCTAGTCAATCACTTTTGTTTTCCAGATTAATTATGTAGCCTTTCATTAAAAAACGAGGCACTCTGATTTCTTCCCATTTCCATTTCACTAGTGACTTTGCTTGGGTGCATTTTACGTCAGGGCCTTGTATATGTTAGGCTTTTCCTCTTTTTTAGGCAAGGAAGTGGGAAGAGTTAAAATAATCTAAAATCCTAAGGGGGCAGTGGGGTGTGGGCTCGTCCATAACTTTTGTATATCTATAAAGAAAGATGGATAATATAAACTCCTTTTGCAGAGGTGAATATTTTGCCATGCTAATGTCATTGTCTCCTTTCTCTTCATGTTCAATAGTTTTCTGTAAAAGCTGAAGCAGTGACTACATTCAACACCTGCGTCTTTAACAGCCACTGCAGTATAATTACCTTTCTTGAATATTCTATAGAATTGTCAAACAGCAATTTTCTTTTTCAAGACAGGCTTTTGAATAATGCCGTTTACATACAGAGCTTAACTTCTCTTATGTTGAAAATCTAATTATAAGTATCCAAAATTTACTGCATGTTTGCTGTTTTATAATTCAGTCTACATAAAATTGGTAAAACACAACACCTTTAACATTTTTTCTGAAGCTGAATTAGTACGCTCTTTATTGGACACTTTTGCAGTGTTAAATGCAATTAATTCTATAACAATATTTTTTAATTTTTCTTATTGTGTTTATCTTAAATTTCCAAATAGAGGTACAGAGCAAGGGTAGGGGCTATTGATAGAGGTGCCTAATGCTCTTTTACTGTTTTTTCATTCAGTGAAAATTTATTTTGTTTTGGAAGAGGAATATCTCAGCATTTCAGTGAGAGAATCTAGGAAAAGAACTCCATCATATTTTATTCTGTTTGGAGTATTATACACTGGATATTTAATGCTGATGTTGATTGATTAGATCAGACTGATTAGATTGATTATATAAGCCAGGAATTCTTAGAGCAAATTTTGGCTTGAATTGTGTAATGTACTATCATCCTAGTCAGGCTTTCACAGCCTTTGCAATACAACCACGATAGACATCCACCTCGACTATCTCAAGCTGCAGTATTCTGCTAGGAAGGTGACATTAGAATAGAAAATTAACATAACATTGTATTATTTCTTACTGGTGCAAGCTATAAATTAATGTTATGAAACGTTATGAGCGTATCTGCAAAACCACCTCTTACAAAAATTAAAGAGTGTAGGTATAATCTTCCAATTGTCACTCTGGGAATTCCTGTATTGCCACATATTATTTTCAGTGTATGGTAAGCTACATTTTCCTTCTCAGCTGCTCCTCAGGATTTCAGTTCTCATTGCCAGTTTCTGCCGAAGGTTTCTGTAAATATTTTGTGTCCTTTTTTCTAAACATGTCCTATTCTTGAAAAAGAATTCCTCAGCTATTCACTCTGCAGCTTACAGTGAAACCTTCTTTAGCTTTTCTTTTCAAATATCATAATCTATGAATGCATGTAATACACAAGGTGAGAAATATTTTTAAAGAGTATTATACATCCTTCTATATCAATGAGACATTGCTCTGTTTATGATTCTATTTCATTTTCTGCAGATAAGTCTAAAAATAACTCTTTCATATTTTAGTCCTCTTAGTTTCATTCCTTTTTTTGTTTTTTTGTTTTTCTTTTTTTAAAAGATCTTAAGTATGCCAACATCATCACAAATTCTTAAGGCTTTTGAGCACATCCCCTTCATGTATTGTATTACGTCAAGTTTAACTCTTCGCTGCCTCTTCCAGGAATGAAAATTTTTTCCGTGGAGAAGAACACAAATGTGTGTAAAATGCCGTGCTTCAGCTAAAACATGCGTTTGAGGTCCACTACCGGGAAAAAATGGCATCAAATAAACACACTTTTTGCAACAGCTTTCTAAAAATATTTCTTTGAAGTGATCCATTTCTAGTAAAATGTATATCTGTGCTGGCAGTAAAAACTGTATATATTTGTCCTCTACTTCTTAACAGAACACTTGATTTTAAAACAAATCCAGAACAAAGAAGCAACATTGCTTTCCAAACAACAGCTTAAATTTTTATGTGGTTTACCTCATAAGATCTTTCATAGATTAAAGAGTAAGAACAAGTTTTCTCCATTACAAAATTCTCATTTAATCCTTATCCACACTTAGTTTATCAAATTAAATTGGACAAGATTGATGCAGGGGCTTTTTAAGCCGGACATCATGTGTAAAATCGCTAGACAACAGATTTTAAAGGGTGCCCACCATGACTTGTCACATCATCTTTCCTCAGCCTCAGCTGCCCTTGCATAGTCTTATGCAGGGTCAGGATTCTTCTTGGTGTTACACTATGGACCACTGCAGAGAAACAGAGCTGCGACACAGTCTCCAGCAGAGTTACTTATTACATCCTCAGCCCCCTTCACCTGCCCCAGCCATTCAAAATAACATCACACCATAAAATATTCATGAACAGCCCAGTGCTCCGTTGAGGGCCTCGCTTCTGCAGGTGGCTGTTACATCAGTAATTGCCCGATACTTCCCTCCACAGCGTAAAATTGTTTTCATTATGTGTCATGCACACAGAGCCAAGCAAATCCCTCTTGAGTGGTTTCCCAAGGGCTAGAGGGAGGTGGCACTTAACTTAAACAGGCGCTTTTGGCTTAGATTAAAAAAAAAAAAAAAAAAAAAAGGGAAAAAAAAAAGGAGAAAAAACCCAGTGAAAGCTCATCATTAACTCTACTTCTAACTTCAACAAAAAGCAGAAGCTCATGCAAAACTCTCATAAAGATTATCCTAAATGTCTCAGTTACTAGGAAGAGCTTTAGTGGCTTTAGCTGTTCTTACGATACTTAAAGCTGCTTCAGCCAGAGAAGAGAATAACTTTCCACCTGACTGAAGTTCCCATGGTTTGCAGTGCAAGGCGATAAGCAGGTTTCAGCAATAAACTCCTGCATTGTGAGACAATAATGCACAGTCAGGTCCCCCCATTTTGATTCAAGGGTGTCTTTTTCTTTCCCCCCTGTGGTGGACTAATCACAGCTCCACTTTGTTTAATTGCAGCAAAGAGAGAAATGTGTTTAAGAAGTCATTCTGGCCCTCTTTAAATGAATGCTCAAGTTCTTCAAAGACAACAAACAGGATGCATAATAAATAAGATTTAATTTTCAGATCAAAATAGGCAGAGTTAAAGATTTTATTGACTGATGTGGGAGACAGAGATGCTTCTGAAAAGGGGGAGGAAAAAAAAGGAAGCAACAAGTGGGATTAAAGCCTTGGGTTTTATGCAGCACAAGCTGGTTTTGCATGGTGGGAGGATCAGTACAGGAATAAAATCTTTCCAGAATTAGTGGTCGGTAGCCTGCCGGGCACTTTGCTTCTGATAAAAATGCTCATAAAACAATGTCAACCCCTTAATAATTGACACAGATGCACCTGCTATACTTTTCAAAGTAAGACCTAGAAAATCTTGGGCACGATATATTGTAAATTATGGCTCGGGGTCATGAACTCCAGAGTGGTTGTGGGGGGGAAAGGGTTGGACAGAAAAGTGTTTATCAATCAAAAGTTTTTTCTTTCTGAGTTTGACATGACTATGCTACAGCCCCAGTGATTGGGAGAGAAAACCTCTTAATTCATTATTTTTAAAACTATGTTGTTCTTCTTTGTTGTTGTTATTCCACTCTAAATTTGAGATTATGATCATCCCTTAAATGCAGGCATACTTATACCAGCGGAAATTAAGTAAATTCATGCCAAATTCCTTCAGTGTTCTTCTTTTTCAACAACAACAAAAAACCTCAAACAACACCACCACCAACAAAAAAAAACAAACAAAAAAACCCAAAAAAATTCATTGATCATGCTCTGTGAAATATACAATGAAGTAATTTTAAATTTGCTTCACGTTACTTACCAAGGTCTCAAATAGAAAGGAGTAGAAACTACCTAATGTGATATGCTCCAATTTATAGTTATAGGAATGAGTCTTCCAGACTGATTTGGAATTCTATCAGAAGAGAAATATATTATTATATATACATATATTTTTTCCTTAACTTCCTGTGGTAAAGTATTATGGCCATTGTTTGGTGCTCTTTCATTGCCAGAACTCATGTTACTGGTGACCATGAGCAGTGAGATCTCATAACTTTGAGCAGGAACTTGGTGTGCATGAAATGGCCATCAGGAGCATCTGCTGTGGGCTTTTTCTCCCCCTGTGTTAAATTGGATATGTGAGGTTATCTAGGATACTGAAAAGCTATACTCAGAAAGTATTTATTTTTTTTTTATAATGAATGATGGAGTTCTTTTTTGCTTCTGGCAACTATAGGCCTTTTCTGAATACAGCAAATGACTGTTTCAAAATGAAAACCACTATGTGCTTGAATGTAGTATTATGCCTAGTTGCTTTTTGAGTGAAAGGCGCTTTAAAAAGTTAGGTATATCATTGCCAAAAAGGGCTACATAGTATTGTCAGCATTTTGAGAAGGAATAGGTCCTTTTTTTCCTGAAACTCCATTCTGGACAGCTGTTAGTGACTTACCAAACTTTTCATATGGATATGTATGTTAATGACAGGCAATGAACTGGAGATGAAGAGACCCAAACACAGACCGATCTCTTCAGTGCACATCAAAAGCCTTTACAAAAGGAGCAGTAAAAGAGGCAGTGATGGTGGAGCCTTCACTTTTGTACACTGAATTAGTTCTGCAAGCAATGAAACTGATCTTTTCTCCTTGCCAGAAAAGTCTGGTGATTTTTGTGAGTGCTCATTAGCACAAGAGGCATTTGTGAAGATAATTGACTGACGCTGATACTGCTGGCTGTCACAACAGTGCCAGCAGTGTATGTGCGTTTTAATAGTTGTATTTTTTCCCCTTTCTTAGATATAATGCTTTCTGAAAGATACTGGCTCTCTAAAGATCTACAAGCTCATGCAAAGCAGGGAGTTTAAAGAACTCCTGCTCAGGGAATCTTTCTGCCTGCCCTGCTGTCTCTCTGCTTGCAGGGTATGAAGGATAGGTAAAAGGGGCTATGGGAGCAGAGATGATGTGAATATGGACAGCTAAGAGTCCTGTAGCATTTCCATATGGGGAAATATTTGAGCCTCACCTTATAGGAAAGTGTTACTGACACAGAAATGGCAGAAAAATTAAACAAGCCAGGTACACAATCAGTGGGAAACAACCCCAACAACGCTGCACTTCATGAAAAGAGATTTGTTGGGGAAAAGCAAGTCGGTTGTTCTGGCGCATACTTAGCCTTGTACAGTGCAGTCATACCACAGAATCCAACCATGTAAATGCATGATCAGTGTGCTTAAAAATACATGTCTTGTGTGTCATTGAATGTATTCCAGAAATCTTCGGTTTTCAGAATTGTTCAGAGCCTGAGATGCTCTTTTTAACGGAATATTAGCAGAGGTATATGGTTGTAATGTGTTGTATGACTGCTAACATCTCTCAGCTTCAACAGTACAGCTTCATGGTATTAAGACAGTGTAAACAGAAACTGAATTTGGCCTCTCGTGTGTTCAGAATGAATTATGATCAGCAGTGCAAGCCCATATTTTTATTTGGTGTTTCTGATTAAAAAAAAACAAAAAACAAAAAACAAAATAAACAAACAAAAAAACCCCCACAAACCCCCCCGAAAACAAACAAACAAAACAAAAAACCCAAAACAAACAAACAAACAAAACCACAAAAAAAAACCTCCAAAAAAACCCCAAACCCCCAAACTTTTCTGACCTGATATTTCAGGTACTATAAAATTCAGAATTGGTGAAATTAATTCAGGGAAGTGTTGCTTTCAGTAAATCTTCAGGCTCTGAAATATTCTGATAGAAACTTAAAGTTTTAAACTTGAAACTTAAAGTTTTAAACTTAAAACTTAAGTTTTTCACAGCAGCTTTGTTGAGCATTTTGAAAATATAAACTTCATGGGCTTGGATTTGAAATATTAATTACTTTATTACTTTAAATCCCAATGTCCCCAAATAGGAGGTCAAACCCAAAGCAGGATGTTTTGGATTTCGTAACACAGAGCATTGCATCATAATACACTTTATTTCTTTGTAATGTATTTTGAATGTTTGAAAATTCATGGCTTTTTAACTTTCAGTTTAAAATGGTAAACCTGCTTGAAATCCAAACTTCTTACAGTAGGACAGGAAAGTTTCTTACTTGTCTACAAATGGAAATAGCTCCCAGGAGTTTAATTGATGTCAGTGGAAACTGAAAATAAAAGATAGTAACTGGAAGTGGTTTACTTTTAGCTTGTAGCTCTGTGTTAATGATTAGCACAAAACAGTATGTTGAAGATCTAATTTATGAGAAAGTTGTTCCCTGTTTTTCATCTTGAATTTCTATTTAGCTTGCTTTTCTAAATACATTTCCATTCAATCTTCCACTAGAATGTAAAATCTGGATATTTTGGTGTAGAGATTTAAAGACTAAAGCAGTTGACCAAAAAGTTTTTAAAAAGGAATTTTAATTGTGATTTCATGACCTGAAATAAACGTTGCATAATATTGTCACCATGTAAGCAAGTAAGATTATGTTACAAAAGACTGTAATCTATATTTTCATTGAAGTCTGTAGCCTGTTTGTGTGTGTGTATTACCCACTGTGGTTTGTCACATGGTTTTATTGACATATTAGGGAATTCTGTATTACTTATGAATAGCAAGAACTATGTTGGGTTTGGGTTGGGTTTTTAATAGCACCTAATGTGACTGCATCTCTTGGTCTGTTGTGCAAAATAGAGTTGTTTATCTGATACTAACAATATGAAGGATACTTAAGGCATCTCTGAAGTCAGTTAGTCTCCAGTTATGACTTCAGCTCTCAGAAATGGTAACAAAGGAACTTAACATTTATTTTAAGCCTTCCCTGAGGAATATGCTCTACTTATTTCATAGTGAGCCACAGTCAACACTGTAATTTTATCTACATACCTTCTACAAGTAGGAGCTGCCTATTGCCTGGGGAGACTTCATATTCTGTTTGAAAACATCTGACTGTAAACCTGTGTTAGTAAAAACTACTGATTCAGGAATATCCAGGACATTATTATTAGTCTCCTGAGGATGTCAGATTGTGAAAAGAAATGCATGCATGGAATTGAAAGATGGGTCTCTAAAAGTGACAAATGGCAAAAAGTATGCAGAGATTTTAGGTAAGATTGTTAACGATGAGGGTGTCAGTGCAGAGGTTTGAGATCTGTAGTAAATTCAAATGATGTCTCTATCATACTCAAATGATGTAGATATTTCCTTTTAAGAAGAGATTTAAATATGATTTTGTGGTTATATTATAGAACCATTTTTAAAGAAATAACAGTTGCAACAAGTTAGCACAGAAGATGTACTTTTGCACAAACATCGACACTCTCTGAACTGATGGAATAGATAAGGGTTGAATTCCTGATCATGAGATGAGGTTAATAACGTATGTCACAGCTAGAAATTGTATCTATGATGCTAGTGTTGTGTTTGGAAAATATTTTATGGTATATTTCAATGTAATTTTATATCATCAAGGGGCAAAAGTTACCAAAGTTGGACATTGCTCAAAGTATACTTTACTGTGTGTCGTGTCTTGTTAGAATTTTTTGCCTAACACACAGATAACCAAGCCAAAAATAGCCTTCTGGTTTTGTACTCACTATGTTTAAACATGAGAAAGACGGGTGAAATGACAGACTTCCTCACAAAAATCAGCATCAAGTGACATTTAATGTCGTCTTTTTGAGCCTTATGACTGAAAATCCATTAACACCCTCTGCTTAAAAAAAAAAATATGCATAGAAGCATCATTTGAGTTCTGATTAGTCCTGAAATTTGACATGTCAGCATTTCCTGAAACATTACTTTTTGAATTGTTATATTTAAGAAAATATTGTGCTCCAAATAGCAGTCAGTAAGAGAAACAGAGCTGGGGAAGGGACATGAGGACGTGGAAAATGCCTGTCAGTCTATTCAACAACTACAAGAATACTCATGTTGAAAAAGTAGCCAAGGCTTTCCTCCTTTTTCTGTTTGTATTTGAGGAATATTTGAGGGAGTTTGTTAGCACTTTACTTAAAACTTGCAAATTGATCAACCCTTCCTCACCTCCTCGTAACAGGCACATACTCTCACTGCAACAACCCAGCCAGAAGTTAGGCAGACTAATTCTGAGAACTCTTCCCTCACTTCTAGCCCATGTGTTGATCATCCTATGTTGTCATTGATCTGATGGCAGCACATACCACTGTAATTTTTACTTGCCTTTACGCAGATCATGCAAATCTAGTGCTCTCTTCAATATGTTAGCTTTCAATACCCACTGATGGTCTTGGCATATCTTCTAAGGAGAGATGTCACCCAGTCTGGAACCAAACTCTCACACAGTACTGCAGCACAAAGTTGAGAAAAAAACATCACTGGCAAGCAGTTTATTTGAGGTATGCCCAACTGAGCTGTTTTCTTCCTGCAGTGAATTGGACTGTCACCTTTCTCCTCCTTTCCCACTCTTGTGGCAGAACAGTGACAGTCACGTGTGCTCTAATCCAAACCCTTTGAAGGCATGAGGTGAAGTACAAGAGGGAGGCAACTGCAGGAAGACCTCAGGATGGTGCGGAGTCAGGTCGCAAATAGCTGAGTGCTCACCTGCTGCAAAATAACTCCTGGTACAAGGAGGTGAATCTTGGAGTACAGGAGAAAATAAAAATCAAAGTCTGAACCCCAGAGTCATGCAGTCATTTGGATCTGGAATAATGTGGTTGGAAATTCATATCTCTGAGTGCTGGTATTCCAAGTTCATTGCAGATTGACATAAGTTACACTCACACATTATCCTGACAAAGTAAGAAAATACAAAAGTAAGTCCAAGATTCTGACACAGTGATTTTCCTTGGGCTTTGCCATAATTGCATTACAAATTATATAACTTTCATTAAATATACAGCATAAAATATTGAGGAAGCCATTTCAAAGGGATGTCTTTATATTATTTGAATATTATACCAAAGCCACATTCTGTGCTATTCACTGTAAGTGAAGGTGAAGATAACACATGGAACTATTAGGTAGTATAGTTATCTCACTGAATATTTCTAGAGTAGTATTCCTCCCTTCTAGGGTTGTGACATGTTGGTATTGAGGACCTGGAAGCTGGAGACTTGTCCCACAAGTGAAGCCTTCTGCAACACATCCCCTGTGTGAGAAGTTATAGACACAGAAGACACAGAAGAAACAAAAGGTCCATCACCATTTTTTGAAATGCTGATGAAATGAACTCCACCTTCTTAGACAGGAAGTTAATTTGGTGAAAAAGTATCCATTATGAGATTGAAGAAACAGATTGTATCTTTGTAAATACTGTGTGGCAGCTTTATTTCAGATTTACTGTTAATGGGTCAACTCCAGACAGTATCTTGGCAGTCAGTTGAGTCACCAATACTAGAAATTACGGCCTATGATTTTCTTTCAAAGAGGGTTACGGAATCTGCTGGTCTTCTTTTTTATATTGGGAACTGCTCCAACCCATTACAAACATGATCTGTATTACAAATTACATTTGCCTTTAAAGAGAAATCTCAGGGCTCGACGAAACAGCTATTTAACAAAGATGAGATACTGCAGACATGTTAGACGTTTAAAGACCCTTGGAGAAGATGATGTGGAAAGATTATAGGCACATAGCTGGTATCTGACTATGGACAAGTCTAGGAACTTAAATGTAGTTTATTTTAAAGAGCATAAAAAATTTCTCCTATGGCACCAACACATCCCTTGAATATCTGTCATGTAAACATAAACACTGCCTTATTGAACTTATTGAATGGATATGATAAGAACAAAGTTTTAAAGGGAATAACCACAAGCAGATGACTTCTTACATAGTACTGATTTCCTGTTTATAGTGGTGTGTCTTGTTGGAAGTTGTGTCTGGAGTCCTGTAACTACCACCAGATCTCCTTAATGTGCAACACTTTTGGCGTTTTGCTATTTTCAAATTTAGTCAAAAAGCCTGTGTTTGTTTCAGTGAATGTCATTCTTTGCATGCAATATTTCACAAATACCATTTGTTGCTATGTGCTTGATTCTTTGCAGGGTTTCAAGACTATGATTTAATATCTTAGATTGTCTAAACAAAGCCCTACTTAAAATTTGCTCAGGTTTGCTTAGAAACCCAGAAACCCTGTAATTATAGGGAGAATTTGAAGGAGAAAGCAGTTTTATTAACACCAGAAACTACTGTTTATGCCCATGAGCTGTGTAAAACTGCAGTTTCAGTAATCCTGCTGATATAATCCTTCAGTGTACTCAGGAAGCCAAAATTGTAAAGAAGCAGTATTCCATGTGACCTCTAGGACGGGACCCATTGTTTCTGCATGTTATTTCCTCCAACCCCATATTAGTTGATTTACAATGTCTGAAGTACAGCTGATGCAGCACACCCTCCTTTTTGCTGTCATCTCTTTCTAGTGAAGGACTAGGGGTGTCAAAGCTCCTGCTGGTGCCATGAGATGTTAGTGGGGGTTCAACCTGCACATGCAGGGCTGTGCATGGCCTTCAGTTTGTATTTGGCTAACCAATGGTTTTCTTTCTATTAGGGATATAAACTTACCTGTCTAACTACAAATGTACCCTCTTTGGCACAGGCCTTTCATCTTCCTAAATATAGTAATTAGGGATATGCATTCTCAACTATTCTGTGTGGCGGCTTCATGGTGCCTTTGAAGGATGCCAGATTGACAGTCAAGGGGCTGCAGGTCCTCTCTTTACTAACAGAGCCATTTCTGCCATTTGGGTTCTGAGCAAGCAGTATTTGCACACATTCAACTTCAATGAGACCAGTATCCATGCGTGGCAGCCAGTGTTGGGGAGAAACAATGACATGGATTCTGTACTGTTTGTTTGTTTGTGTTTGTGTTCATATTGAAGATGAGAAAGTGCAACTTCATTAAATTAAATTAAATTTTATAACAATCAAATGATTTAGGTAATAAAGGGGGGTGAAGAAAGAAAATGTTCCGTTTTAATAGCTATAACCTGTGAACAGTGCTTTATCTGGCTGCTGCTGTTGTAAGGACTAGTAATTGCAGCCGTCTAGACACAGGAACAGATGCAAAGTAGAGCTTTATTATATCAGACATTTGCCCTGCTACGATACAGTCTAATTGCCCAGAAAATATATTTCTACATGAATTATTTCTAATTTGATTTGAACTAGACCAACTGTTGTATTTTACTGAACTTTATCAGGTGATAAAACAGAGCACTAAATTTCAAAGCAGTTTCTCTTATCAATCTTCTTTAGAGAAAAAGATTAACTAATTGAAACTTAAAATGAGGTGTGGTTTTCCAGCAAATAAAATAGTTTTCTTTCTTGCTGATTATTTTTTTTTTCTTTTCTTTCACCTGTGTGGCTTGAGAAGAAAGAGCAATGTTAATGCTAATCTGTGATTTAGGATGTTATGTCTACTAGTGTTGCATAAAAATATTTTAGGTTGAAAATTTAAAATGTGATTAGAGGTGATGTCATTGTGAGAGATGTAAGGAGTTCAGTTTGGTTATCTGAAGATGTCGATCATTTAAAACAAATGTTTTTTTCCTCTGAATTGATTTTGTTTTCTTTTGAGAGTATGAGCACAGAATCCTGACAAACATTTTGTGTATTTTCCAGACAGTCTGAATCATCAGTCTACTGAAAATGGATAATCAATGTGGAATAAAGGTAAATCTTTGGATGCCAAGATCCAAGGTTTTAAAAATATTAGATTTTATTCCTGTGCATTTGTGTTCATTTTGCAGTTGGTATTCATACATGTGTCCTATTTTCTTTTCACATTTTAAGAATAATTTAGGACATGCAGGGGAATCTCAACAGCTTTTGCATAAAATGGTAATAGTAACTTCTTTCTCCTTCTTCCCATCCCCCCAAAATTGAGCATACTACTGAAATTATTTAAATTGACTGAGCCTTTTAAGCAAGTAAACACATTTTAACTAGTTTTTTTTCCCAATCCCTCCATTCATGCCTACTATAGAAATTAGCCTTCACTCTTCCTTCACTTACACATGGATACACACACTTGCATGGACACAAGAAAAATTTCTTTTCTCCTGTCAGCATTCCTATCCAACAATAGTTAGATTAGTGGAAATGAGGGCCTCCGCAGAGAAAGGACATTCAGCCACAGAAGGCTCCCTGCAGGAACAGCTGGTAGGGGTTAATGGCTGCTGAACCTCACAGCCAGGGCCTATTCTCTATTGTGTGTTCAACTCCTGGGAAGGAGGGAGACTTGTGACAGCTTCTGGGGTGCATGGGATCAGAGGTACAGCAGCTAGGTCAGAGAGGTAGTGTTCGGGGGGGAAAAGGCTAGCCGGGAATTGCAATAAAAATGAACTCTGCGGCAGGGACAGCAGAGGCTTGAAATCTGCAAAAATTGGGCGCAAATTGCCATGGGGAAACAGTAAAGGATTATTCAGTACCGTGCCTTCTAACCTTTTAACAACTGCGATATGAATTAAAAGAACAATTGGAGGGAGATGGGGGATGAATAATTCATATCTGAAAGTGGATGAAATCCAAGTCAGAGCTAAACATGCACCACTAATGTATGTTATTTACGTTTGTACTCTAACCCCTTGGAGTTCAGCTCTCCGGATGGTGGTACAAGCACCATGACTGCTGTACCAAGCATACCAGTGATGAGCGATCATTCAGTGTCAGCATGCTTTAGCTTAAATAGAGAGTGATTAGTAAGTACACGCTCCCCTCAGTGTAGGTGTGCTTGCCACACCACCGTGGCTGGCTCATGGAAGGAGCCCTCCTCAGAGGACTGGCCAGTGATGTGCTGGAAATCAGGTGTATTCTGGGACCTGAGGTGGCTCCTCTGCTTCCTGTCTGTGCCTGGCACACACCAGGAAAAAAAACCAAACCTCTCAACAAAGTTAGGAAGTAGTGATTTGATGGGCTGAAATGATCAGCTCTGGGAACACACTAGGATGCTTCTGCCCCTTCACCCCTCCTTCCTTTGGGATTGTTTGGCAGGATGCTATGGTTTTAAAGGGACCTTAGCGGGAGCTGTATTTGCCCTCTGACAGCTGCTTCCTCTCCATACAGTATCTGAAAAGTTCCCAAATTAAAAGAAATAGCATAAAATAGCAAACCCAAAATACTAGATTGACCAATTCTATGTGGAAACCTTCTTTCTTTCCACCTACTATGGCAGCAACCTATTTGTTTTGCTGCTCTTTCAGTATGGGAATTCCTGACACTCAATAACATTAAATATTGGGAGTTATTGGACATGTTATACTTGTAAGTTATAGCTTTAGCAAAAGAATAGCAAATTTGCTGGTAATGCAGCTCTTGCCCTAAATCAGCAGATTCTCTGCTCACATTACACTTCCAGATAAGATATGTAGGTCTTGGGAGACATCAGCACAAATTTCACCCAGTGCAGCTTGGGTGAAAAAGTTCAACTGTAATTATCATTCCTTGGTTTTGTTTGTTTAATATCAAAATTTTTAAGCCACTTAAATAATTTTGCCTTATGCTTAGTTTGGTTTTGGTTTTGTTTCTTTTTTTTTGTTGTTTGGTTTTTTTTGCTCTGTGTGAGCTTGCTTGAAGAAAAAAAAAGACAGCAAGGGAAAAACACTGTTCCATTGAGATCCTCACCTGCAGTAGAAGCATGAAAGATACTGTGAGTGAGCTCCCAGTGAGCCCTTTGGATGCAATACAGATGCAATATACTCATTAAAGTTCTTTCATTTGTATTGTAATGGCTCAATGAAAACGTATGAGCCAGAGCCTGAGGGCTTTTAAGAACATTTAAGGTGCACTGAAGTGTGTCGTGCCTTAGTACACCTTGACACAGTCTTGCAGCCCCCAGAATGAGGATTGACAAGTACAGGTAAAAACAACAACAGAGACATAACAGAGTAATAGAAATGCCTCCCTGAAGTACCGACACTGACAGCTTGATAGAATAAGCAAAAAAATCACCAAAATGACTTGCAGGCAGGAATAAATGAAGCTTCCAAGCGCTCGTGAGAGAGTGCTCAGAACATTTATGGTGCTTTACATTGTAGGTACTGAAACGCTGAGTGTAAGTGACTTATCCAGAGACAGGCAGCAAAGCTGCAGCACCTGCCACCACAACCCTTAGTCATGCTTTCTGCTGCGCTCAGCAGGTGTCCCTTGAACACAATACCCCTTCTCTGCTTTTTCTGGTATATACCCTGTTCAAATGAAGGCCCCGAGTCTACAAACAGCTCTGTGCATGAACAGATTTCAGCATGTACCTAAGTGCCTTTTTGATACTGACTCCCAGCTGAATATCCAAATTTAGAGAATGTGCTCATCCTCATGCCAGAGGTTGGTGCTTGGACTGGGAGAAACACAGGTCTGCACTGAAATGTCCGTACTTTGAATGGTTGAATTGTTGGAAAACAGCAAGGGCGGATGATAAATCTGGAAAGAAAAATAGGTAACTAGGCTCACCTGTGCTAAGACTTGTGAATGCATTATTTCAGTTCATAGGCAATTTCTCACACTTATGATAAATGTCCAAAAGCAAGTTTGGCTTGAGATAACTACAACTTAGAATAGCAGAGTCAGCAAGTGTGTTTGCAATTAGATTTTTTTAAACTCCCATTTTTTTAATGAATGAGAAAGTAAAAATAAGGGAGTTTGTTGACTTCTTGGCTATTTATATTGCCAGAGTAAAGACAGGGATATGAAATTAAGAACTCAGAAAGGATTTGTTGTGATGACAGGCTCTCACACTGAGGGTGAGTTATATTGGGTAAACCCTTGATCTCCCCAAAGTGCAGCAATTGATTCCAATAATTTGTTGACACTTTCTTTAAGATACAGATAAATCAGTTTTGTGAAACAAATTTAACAGAGAATGCTGTTTACAAAACCATGATGCTATTTTTAAAGCTGCTGGTTCAAACTATTATGTGTGATATTCTGTACAGAATGTACTATTGAAAGGGTTAAGCTTTTCTGATTTTCAGATACAATGAAATTATGACAGGAAGAAAATTGTGCCATTTTAGCATGAAAATGCTTGTACAAATACTGTCGTTCCTTCCTTCTTACTTTCTTTATAATGCCTCAACGATAGCTAAGATGACAGACATTTGACAGGTATCTGTAAGCATACAACCCAGGCAGCTCATTAAAGTTTTTCTTTCTATGCATCAGCTTTCACAAAGGCAAAAACCCATTAGCATTGACTATTTTGCAGATTAGAAGAATTAAGGGCTTCAAACGTTGGCTTATACCAAGCAATGTCATTTGTGAAGTGATGTTTGCTTTATTATTTCCCTTTCTCTCCCTCTGAAACCAGACTGACATGACTTTAGCTCAACGTAGGGCATAATGTGCAAACCAAAGGACTGGCTCACCGATGAAAAGAAACACATTCCCTTTTATACATGACTGGAATGGCAAAAAGGGGAGACTTTACATGTACTATTTAGGCTCATTAGAGTACTGATTATGATAGTTCTCCGGTGTAATCTTTAATCGACTTTGACACTAGATTTGCCCCGTTACAAATCCTGTCATGCAAATTAAGTCATTTGTGTTGTTTGATATGGAAAGATCTGCTATGAAATGAAAGATTAGTTCACAGATGAGGCACCAGAGACTGCTGCCCTTGTGCACCGTGCAACTGATTACAAGGATGAGAGCATCCATTTTTACACTGCTGTTAACATTTAGGAAAGAAGATTAAATTATTGTAGTTTATTTCCTTCTTCCTGCATGCAGTTATTTTAAATAAGATTTCATAACCCTTATTTTTATGGTATGCAAAACTGACAAAGCTGGTTAAGTGCAATACCACCATCTTAAAAAGGGAAACATATTTTTGAAGGCAATGTGGATGATGCGTTGGGCATTTTTTTTCTTTTGTATGCCCTTGAGTGAAATACAGGACTACAGGACTTTGTTCCTTATTTCATTAGGAATCAGATGGCAGATTTTACCACCATGTACAAACCAACAATGAAAAATTACTGTAAATTTTCATGTGCTAAAACCCCTTTTGGCTCATGATGTATAGGATGCCTTTTATTATTGCTGGTTTTACTTTCTGTGGAGTATTTGTATCTTTGATTGATCATGTGGACTAGATAGGAAAGCTCTACTCAAAGAATGAGATTTTTTTCTACTTAAAAACATAGCGCAAGAAGAAAATGTTGCACCTAGGCCCGCCAAATATACATTTACATAAAATTTACATTGCTAAAGAATGACTCCAAGCCAGCCAGATCTGGTGAAAGATTTTAAGATCTCTCATGCTGAAATCACAGTATTTGGTTGGCTTTCTTCAATTCATATACCTGGTCTTGGTTCATGTAGGCCAAAGTGACAAAGAATATCAAAGTCTTTATAAAAATAAGTTATTCTGTGCTATTGTAGGAAAATGTTTGATCTGCTTGAGAAATTTCAGATGCTTAGACACTTATAACACTCTCCTCTTTCAAAAAAAAAAAAAAAATCATATTTGGATTTTAAGCAGATCACTTCATTTCTTTGAGAGGGTGGGAACCATGGGTGTCTGCATAAGTTCAGACTGATATAGCCAGAATCTAAACAAAACAAAATAGATGAAAAAATAGTCATCATCTTCTGTTTTCATTAAGCATTGTCAGCAAAGAAACAGCTGTGCAATATTTTTGTATGCTGCTCTAGCTGTATGGGATGGACATACAGAATGTGCCTAACACTGTGGTTGGGGATGGAACTCAAGAAATTAGTAAGTACCACTGGTGCATATTCTTTAAGGGAATGGATTATTAAGAACGTCTAATTAAATGTGTTCTCATCTTGTCCTGTCTATTCTTTCTACCTCTTATTTATAATCTATTTCTTTTGTCCTTTTTAAGACTCTGTGTTAAAAGAAATCACCACTACATTTAGTGACTGTATTTTGGTGTAGCACAAGTATCTCATATAATCTGAGACATTGTTTGGATGAATATGAATGCTGCAGTTACCTGAAATTCCCTTAAATGACCACGGCACAAGCTGGAATGATCCTTGGAAAGGCTATTTCTCTTCTGGATAACTTAAACGGAATTTTAGCCTTTAGGTTCAATGCACCCACTTTCCCATTTGATTGTTCCAAGATTCCGTGTGGTCATTTATTTACAGATTAGTAGTGCTAGATACGTCGAAGCTGCTGAATAAAAGTTCTAAGTATTAAACAATTTTTTCTTGGGAACCTTGGGAAAGAATCTACATAATACACAGTTGCAAAAAGTTGACAGGTGTTACAAATTTCAGACCACCAATGACTTGAATAAGCAATTGAATATTTTGCTTCATCAGTAATTTAAGAATGAAATACCTGAAACCTGTCAAAGATACTTAGATTTTAATATGGTGTGTTAAAACTTAGAGGGATGTATTTTTCCCCTTAGTGTCAGGTGACAGTCTCGAAGCATGTAAAAAGTAAATCATAAGGATTCACCCAAATCTTCTATTAGCCAAAATACCACAGTACTGATACAAAGGATTCAAATGTGTCATATATTTCTTCCCGGGTTCATTTGCCCTCATTGCTTGATGCTTCCTGCATTACAGTAATGGAGTCCATAAAATGTAATAAGGAAAAGGTGTACTTTAATTAGCCAAGTCAATCTGTGAATCTGATATAAATCACTTCTCTTTATTTGCATGTATGATTTGTGTATAGTAACAATTTATATTAAGTTTATTGAAGTGTCTTAAGGTATTTTTGTAGGATGTGTAAAGACAGGCCTGGTCAGAAGAAAGCTTTCAACACTAAAATGTGCAACTACTGCACTGGCTGACTGGATAGAAAAATTAAAGAGAAGACTGCTAGCATACAAGGGTTTTTTAGAACCCGAGATGGAAATCAGAGTACATTAGTTAGACATATTAAACAGCATAGTGGTTCTCTGAGAAAAATGCTGGAAGCTCCATCACTTAAATCCATTTAGAAACAGCTTGGTTTAAATAGATTTTCCAGGTAGTGGAGTAGGTTAGGTCATTTAGTAATTTTTTTTCCCTTTGTGAATTTTACAAGTCTATTAATTACAGCCCATTTTTTTCAAATGTATTCAAACACTAAAGGATACAGTGATTTTCAAAGGCATCAAAGTTGCTTAGATGCTTAATTCCATTTGTTTTGAGACACAGTTATGTGACCGTGAAGTGTGTTTTGCTTGTGTATGTGCACTTGGATGCGTGACTATA
This sequence comes from Dendrocincla tyrannina, assembly GCA_035047865.1. Classification (NCBI taxonomy): domain Eukaryota; kingdom Metazoa; phylum Chordata; class Aves; order Passeriformes; family Dendrocolaptidae; genus Dendrocincla; species Dendrocincla tyrannina. The sequence continues at coordinate 30,438,003 of JAWWMP010000081.1, forward strand.
CGTGTCCAGGACACCACTATTTGTGTGGGCACATAGCCCAAAGTCTGTGTAAGTCTCAAAAGATGTTTTGCTGTATTGGTATGAGTAAGAGCTCACATGCAAGTTTTTGGCTTGACCCATGTCAGACAAGCTGGCTGCCATACTCAGTGTGCCAAATGAGATCTCAACTGCACCTCATTTCATGGTAGTAATGCTTGTCTGCTTTCCTGCATGTATCTTGGCCAATTCATTCTATGATTGTATCTAAATTATGCTTGGTGACTCTTGACCTTCCTGAAAACATTGCTGTACATTGCTGTCACTTGTACAGCAATGACATTAATAGTCTACAAGTGGATGTCTTTGCACACTGCACCATTGAATTTGGCCCATTTGTTGAGTTCAGCTTTCTGAATGGTTTCATTATCCACCTTTGTATCCTAATACGTGTCCTAACCAATTCCATCAGTACTCTTTGTTTTATGCATTGTTTCAAAAGACAGTAGAAAAAAACATTCTGTCACATGATCCCCATCCTGAGAGTATGAAGTGATCTGGAGAAGCTCACTGTTAATATCCTCCCAAAATGTACCTTCCCTTCTAGCGCTACTTCCTGCCATCTTCCCTTTAATCAGATCCTTTTGCAGTTCTGCAATGTTTACCTTTTCTGCCATAATAAGTCTGTCTTTTTTGGCACCATATCATGCTTTGTCAAAACTCAAGTGAACTATACATCGAGCATTTCCCTTTGCTGGAAAGATGGCACCTTATGATGTAAAATTGGCAGGTCATTCTGGTGCATACAATTTGCATATAATAAACTTGTGCTGCAATGTATCTAGTTTCCTTTTACCTTAACACTGTAATTAAAATTTCCATTTAATTTGCACTCCAGCACTTTATACTCTCACTTCAGTGTAAGGGGATGAGATCCCTGTATTGCCTCCCTCTTCAAATAAAAGCTTCCAGTAGTATGAACTCTCTTGAAACTTAGCAGATTTCTTAAAACTCTTAATTTCTCCATTGATGCTCAACTGATGGGCAGTTCTAGAATGAAAGTTACTTTAATGCTGTTCTTCTTTTTCCTTTATTTATCATCTTCTCAAGCAACACAAACTGAAACAGTTGGATTTCAATCACAATCACTGTTACAGTGTGAATTCTGTTGTCTCTGCCTGGTTTTATGGCTAGTTTCTAACTTGTTCTTGTGTGGCCTGAGAAGGAGGTATTTAGCAGATGAGCAGAATAAGTGGCCATGAGTGGCACACTTGTTTTGTGACTGCTCTCTAATTTGTAGGAGTTTTTTTATATTAAAAATGGGAAGTTTCAAATAAGGAACAGGACAAGGGGAATAAATTGTTGTCTACTCGTTTGCCCTCTGTTCTAGTAATGCAATTAAGAATCTGTGTTTTTAAAGTGCTGTGAGTGTAACTGGTATTCTACTCTCAGTATTGGGAAAGGATTTTTCTATTGTGGGAAAATTAGCAGGAATAGGTGGCTATTATTTCCATCCCACAGCCTTATAAAGGCACCATAAGAACACTTAGCAAAATTTTGGCAGCAATTAGTGGGAATACTCTATTTGTTTTAAAAGATAACCACTGTCTGCTGTGGATAAGTAGACAATAGGTCAGCTCTCAAAAGAAAAGGAGACTATGATTTTGTTTCTCAACTAGTATCTGCAGGGAATAATGTAAAAACTTTGCAGCCTAAGGTCTTGCCTTACCAACCCCTCCATCTGCTTCTCTTTCCCCATTCTTCTCCAGATTTCGATAAACAGGGACTTTTTCCACATAAGTCCTGTAACATTCACACTGAGGCCACTTAAAAATGTTTGACACATTAACCATGAGAACTCCAACCTTCTGCCTGAAACCCAGGAACTGATACATCTAAATTAACCATAGTGAACATCTAACTAAGGTTTGAAATAAAATTTCAAATGAAGTACTCAGGAATAAGATACTGCCTATAAATATAGGATTTTAAAAACTGAAAGGGCAAAATTGCCCTTTCACGGGCTTGCTCCTACCCTACACAAAATTAGTGGGAACAGACACAAAACACAAAATATTCTGTATCAATCATTACATTTTCTATAACAAAAGGTCCTCCATGCGTTTGTGATGTAAAGGAAGTATAGCAAAAAAATTAAGAACTCTAGTTTTGTGTATGGAAATATAAATTATAGTCTACACAGCATGCAAATTTTGATTTAAAAGTGCAGAAAATGAGGTCCCACCCCAAAAAGTGTCCTTATAAGCAGCAGGTCTAAGATTAAAATATATTACTGAAACATTAGATTGCCAAATATGAAGTATTTTAAAACATCTCATTTAGTTTTGCTAAAGATTATTGTAACTGAAAGTTATCAAGGTGGAAGTGTGCCACTGAATTGAGAATGACCACTTGAATGAATAAAACAGCAGAATATATTCACCTATGGATACATCTGTGTAATTCCCATTACCAGAGCTGCATGTGCCAAGTACAGCAAAGTGAACTCCATTGTATTTATATGCATATCTTAAAGAGAAGAATTGTTAAAAAAAATATACTAAGAAAAAAAACCCCAAACAATAATATGCTGAAATACCATGCAAATTTCCAGCCCATGAGGGCTTCAGAAGCCACAGACACAGTGAGGTTTCAGTGCTGCTCTGGTCAACATGAGGTATTCTGCCTGCTGTGACAGTTCCCAGCTGGAACCACCTTCCACCATCTCTGCAGGACTTCATGGCTCCATAATGTCACTCAGTTCAAAAGACACTTATGTGGCTCCTATGTGAGGCAAATCAAGAGGTGGCTGCTCTCTGGGTTGCTAACACCACTTGATTTCAGACAAGGATTTTATAAGTGCAACAGAAACTAAGTATATAGGGGAGAGGTGACATCTTTTATTTAGAATTACATTTTTCTGTTACTGAAAAATGAAGCATATAGCAGAGAGTCTTACCTCTGGAAAATCAACAAATGGAATCAGAATATATTTGTCGTAGTTAAGTAAGTTATCCTCTAAAGTGGTAATCTTTGGCCAACTGGAGATGTACTAGCAAAAAGTAACTTCATTAAGACTGGACCTGAAAAGCAGAATGGTTTTGTTTAGGATCTGCCCCTTCAAGGAAATTATTGCGTCAGGTTTAGCTCTAGTGTTTTGAGTGTGAACTACTTGCAAACTCACAGCAACTTAGATCAAACATTCCAGTTTGAGCCTAGTGCTGTCAATACTGGGATTGAAAGGAAGTCAGTATTCTGCAGATTTAGGCATAGGCTTGTTTAAGATCAGAGATTAATAGCATCACAGGATTAGATAGCTGCTCAAATCAACTAGTAAGGGCAGTACTTAAAATCTTGTGCCCCATTTGCACAATTATTTGTAAGTAATAGAAAAAACAGCGGAAGAAGCTGAAGGTGACAGTGAACTGGAGAAAGTGCATGTACAATCACAAATGTGTGCCTACATATGTTTGATATTTAAACAGAAATGCAACAGTCTAAAAATATGAGAGGTAACATAGATGAAATATTCACGAAATAATGAAATGGACTTGATGTCTGCTTATGGTTCAAAGTAGGATTTCTTATTGCATGAAAATATACTGTCTCCTACAGTGTTAAAAGTCCAAGCCTGAAATTATTTGTACACCAAATAGATGGCTAATGAATCCCTGGACTGTGAGATCCACAGCAGACCAAATTAAGGGTATTGTGTTATATGCTGTTTAATTGTCATGCAACAAGGAGCTAAATTCCCACTAATATCGAGTTCTGTTTTCCTCTTCCTAGGTCATTAGATGATCTCGTAGTTTGAGAACGAAACCTTTTCCTTGAGGCTATTGTGACTTATAAATGTGTAATTCTAGTGCTGAAATATCAGAACTTTTGAGTGATTAGTGGTGAGTCAGTAGAACTTTAATCAGCACTCAATTTAATTACGTCATCTTGTTAAAAAACTTTTTGCCATTCTGAACAGTTTCTGATGCTCAGTATATGGTAAATGAATTACTTCAATTGTGATATCAAGAAAGCAGTTTATTAGCAAGCTGGAAATTGTGTTTTTCTTAAGTTGTTGAAGACACTTTGAAGTGATTAACTTTTCAGTTATAATTAGACATAGTAATTGGAATATTTTTAGTATTGCACTGTCACTCCTTAACTCTGAATATGTTTACCAATAGGTAACATTATGCTTTTCTCATATATAATGAGCAGATAGCTATGAGTAGACATATACATTGATGCACCTAAACACTTTTTACATAGAATATAAATATTCGTTTTGGAAACTGTGGAACCACTTATGATGTGGCTTTCTACTATGCCTCTGGTATTGAAAGTAGGTAGAGGTACTGTGGAATGGTGGTGGATGACAAAATCAAACTCCCTGATACCATACAGAGAAGGATACAGGGGGAGCAATGTTTGAAGGCAGGATAGCACACACCCACTGACATAAATGACAAAAACTGTCTGACTTTCCAGCCTGCAAACAGTTTACCTCAAGTAAGGATGAGACAGAACTTTATTCCTGTCAGTTTTGTTGCTTTCTCGTCATCTTTGCCCTCATGGGAGAATTCAGTTTTATTCTCATGGTGTTTACAATTTATATTGTATACAATATATATACAAAAAAGCAATAATGCTCTTTTTGATGGCAGTGCAATTTTTAGGTCAGGAACCTTAGAACTCCCTTATTGATACTTACTTTAATCATTGTAGACAAATAATGAAAATATGTATTCTATGAAAAATCATAAATAATTTTCCATAGAATTATGATTTTTACAGATTATAAGCAATACAGAAAAAATATTTGCAAGCTACCTATTTACACTAGATATTATATATAGACCATGAAACAGGACTTGGGAGGAGGGTGGAATCAGGTAAACACCAAGTACACACAGCTAATGGGAGTGTACACTTTTAAGAGAGGAGATTAATTAAAGTTTGGACAGGGAATGTATCTTTAGAAGTCACTCTTTTTCTGCAAGTGCGGTGTTTTGAGAACTGCTGCTAAGTCTCCAAGGAAACTGCTGCTATTTGTGACACTGTGTAGTGGTGGAAAACTAATTTTTACCTTCTTTTCTAAGACTGACAAGTCATGACAGCTCTTAGAAGTCTGCAAATCGATTATTAGTCAAGCCTTGCTGTATTTTTAGTTACCTTTTTTGTGTACTTAGACTGAATCACTGAACTACACTACAGATCAGAGGTGGAAAAGTCAGTCGTGATTCAAAATGATGGTACAAATCCTAATTTTCACAACAAAGCTTACAGCATAATGGTATTATATTGAAAAATTAAACCTCTTGTTTAAGTCAATTATCAGTATCCTGCAAAAATACAAATTTGCTTATATAGATTTATTTGCAATGTTGTGTATGGAGTTGTATACAAATACACACTGTGAGGATGGACTGAGCACCTACCAGACTGCTGCTATGAGCTCGAATCTTTTCCTCAGTGCCAACCTCAAATAAACAAAAATTTTTATTCTTATATCAGACCCTGACAGCAAGAGCCAGAGCTTTAGCAAGACATTTTGTTTATGCCTCGTAACATGCACTGTTATGTGCTCTTTATTTTCTCTGCCAAGAAGTGAAAGCTGTTGACACCCCTGCGTTGTCAAAGGCAGAGCTTGTTGTTTTCCCCATGACAGCAGATTTGAGATCAGAGCAAGAAATGTCTGTACCAGATGACAGCAAAGCTAACCCACCTAGCCTGACATCTTGACTCCAATGCCAGCTAAGGGCTGTTGTCCGTGGATTTGCACAAGGCAATCCTAGAATAAGGTCTCTGCAGAATATCCTCCCAGCATCTGATGAGAGGCACTGCCTACCACAAGCAGTGTCTTTGTGTTTTATAACCCAGAAAGCAATTTTGCTCCAATTATTTGTCCGGTCACTTTTCAGAAACAGAAAAATCTTTAACATCTTCCCAATGGCATTCAGATTGGAAAGAGGACTTGCCACGTAGTTCGGGAGAGGCAGGGATGGGTAAGAGCACCACATTTGGAATTAGTCTCTCGGCTGAACAGGAAATGCTCATAAGCATGATGACAAAGTGGTGACGGAGGATAGTAGTGGAGGTTCTGATTTGATCAGCTCTGCATGTCTGTCATAAACTACACAAAACTGAAAGACTGATGTAGGGTGGAAGGAAGTGATAGAAGCTACAGGGCTGATGAGAAAAGAGGCAACATTACTATATGAAGTTGTGGGAAGCTGTTAAGGTACAGATTACTCAGGGTAAAATTTTTCATATAACCTGAGCATGGAAAAAATTCATTTATTTTATTATTAACTTTGGATTCTATACCTGAAACCATGGTAATTTGATCTTTCTCAATCCTGTCAAGTGTATAAAGTGATATTATTTGTGACTTATTTTTACATTTTTGTTCCTTAAGTGGGAAATCTAAAGTATACTTTCAAGCTTGGTCAGATATGCATAAGTATATCCCATAAAAATCTTTGAAAGGTAACAATAAAAACTCACTGTCACTTATCCAATTTGCTGCTTTTATCAATGACAATTACTTTAAAATGTTTTGCAAATGTGCTAATGTTGCACTCCAAAACCTTTAAAATCCAAATACATTTCAGTATACAGATGAGTTTCTAAGACTTACAGCTATGTGGCATGTATGTACACTAATAGTAACTCTGAAGTTCTGGTGATTAAATATTGAAAAAAAAATAGTATAAGGTCTACTTAAATCACCAGGGCATCAAAGAGGAATCAGAGTTTCTATCCATTCACAGTTTGGCTCACCCTCTCTCTCCTGGACTGCCATCCCTCATTGTTCACACCACTCCCTGGGGCAGTTTTTAACAATTTTTTCATCAATGAGTCTAGAACAGAAAAGTTGTTAACTGATTTGAGAGTTGATGATAGAAAGCTGAACCTAGTGTGACCTTAGCTGCTAGGTTTCAACATAATCAAATGACAAGTGAGTTTGAGAGTCAGATGTGGTGAAAAGGCCTGTGCTAGACGGACGTGACTCCTTTAGTCCTTTTGAAGGCTGAGATTCAGACCACAGTCATTGCAGTCCCCTGAGAACAAGCATCTTTTCTGATGATGTCTTCTTTGGAACTGAGTGCCTCATCTGGTTGAGCTCTTAAAAAATAAGCCCTTGGCTGAGCTCCAGGGTTTGCTGGGGACACCTGTGTCTACCAAAAGCATTGTGTTCCAAGTGGGACAGGATGCTCTGGCCTTCCAGTGTATGGGATACAAATCATCTTCAAAAGCTGTACTGATTTATATGTATTGTGAATGTATATACAAAACCACATAAAGAGATGAAAGAACTGACATCCAAAGCCTCAATAAAACCAGTGGCAAATATTAGATTTGTTTTTCCCCACACCGTACTTACATGTTTGGAAATCTAGGTCTTGGATCTGACATGTTTACTCAATCATTTTAATTCCTGTTTGTGTTGACTACCATAGAGTTATCCCGACCATAAATTCAGTCTGTTGACTTTAGTGTAAATGCTTTTGTGAGTATAGCCAGCAGCACTACATGTTCATAATGACACTGCTGTCCACAGAGCTATTTCCACCACAAAAGATGTCAGAAAGCCTTATTAAGTCATCTAGTTCTGCCTCTCTGTGTTTCCTCTCTGTCTTAATGTGTCCATCAATGCTGACGCAATGCAGTGTAGGCTGCAGTGTCAGAAATAATGCAGCAATTCAAGTATTCTGTTCTTCTGCAGGTGTAGATGAAAAATGAAAACTGGTAATGCCTCAATATTACAACAATGAAGGAATCACAATATAGCAGCTTTTCTATGCTTTTTTTTCTTATTTATTTTTATTAAAATTTTTTTCTAGCATTTGCTTTGATAATTAAAATTGAAAAAAGTAACAAAGCACAGGATAAAGGGGAAGGTAATATTTTTAATCATTCTGGAAAGAATAGCGCTTTGGTTCTTGTTAGCCATTACTGACCTTGATTCTGATGCAGCTTTCTTTGACTAGTTAGGTGATACGGAATCTTCCAGTTTGCAAGTTATTGGAAAGCCCTTTGTGGATTCTGAATGTCTTAGCATGAGTTGCCTTCTGAGAGCACATATTTTTGCTAACAGGCCAAAGAATGCAGTGTGAAGAAATTAAAAAATAAAATCTAGTTGATTTAATATCTCCACTCATTAAGTTACAGACACATTGGTTATTGTAGAAGTTTTGTTCTCTAATTTTTAAGTTTTGTATGAGAGAAAGCAAGAAAGAAGAGGCTGGTTCTTTCTCTGTTTATGTCTGCTTCAAATAGCTTTCCAAAGTCATGACCCATAACACAAAATAATTATTTTCAAAATAATATTCTTTCTCTTTATAACTCCCTTTAAATCCTAAGAGTTCTCACCCTTCTGATTCACCCTGACCTGATCTGAATCACTGTATGGTTGTGCCTGCAAAGTTTTTTGGAGCACAGAGTTGCAGTCCTGCTATGTAACACTGAAGCAGCCTTTGCTGGATGTGTTTTCAAACACTGTTGTTTTGTAGATCAATAGGTACAGTTCCAGTGTGGTTGGAGAAGAATATAATTTACAAATATTGCTTGTGCAGCCAGATAGATCCTTTTTGATAATGTGAATACCTTGCTTTGGAAGATGTCTTTGCTACCAGCTCCACTACTAGCCCACTTATCAGGCCCTTATCCCCTTCTAGGGGACAGACATTTAACTACTTTCACATCCTTCCCATTGTGACCCCCAGACTTCTAGTGTATTGCTTGTAAAACATCCTTGTTTTCACTTGCCTTCCATCCCCTTAGGTACACTAATTCCTCTCCTTCCTCCCACGTCTCAACAATCATCAACTACAGAGGCATCCAGCACACCCTTTTGTGACTGTCTTCTTCCTATGTTTCATTCAGATATAGCCAGAGAGATTACAAGCAGAAAGCTTGTAAAGTGATTAAACTAATTTTCTTCGTTTGCTGTGGCGCCAGCTTGCTAGGTCCTTTCTAGAAACTAGCTCAGTCATGCGGCAGGTTGAGTTTGAGATTCCTGATGCAGGAATTACATTCCCATAAATTATCTCGTGTACCCGAGCCAGTGTTTGAACCAGACATTGACAGGAGAGGTTTCTTCCTTTTGCTGTTTTCTTTGCTGTCAGGCACCACTTTGCTCTTGCCTTAAGAATGGAGAACAAATTCATTTTTTGAACAGTTGATTCAGTTTAATTCCACTGTCTTTGAAAGGCACTCTCTATTTTTCAGACAAAATTATATTAAATAAAATTCATATATTATCCCATCTGGTAAAAAGAAATAGATATGTTTTCAGTTTTTAGTTATTCCTTCAATTAATCACAATCTATTTTAATAAAAAATTGCTACTAGGTAGTGTTTACTTCTGGTGAGCTGATGTCTGTGTGGGTGTACATTTTATTAGCATCTCTCAATGGAACTGATCACTGTAACCAAAAGAATTCCTTGAATAAACTTTCTATTGATAAATTTAGTACTCAAGTTTTAAACTGCATTCTTAGATAAATTTATCATGAAAATCTTAATGAAACTTCTATTACAAGAATTAATAATAATATATAGTTATATAACAGGAAGTGCTAAAAGTTTACATAGTAGTAGATATAGGTCAAGTTATTTGTGGATTTTTTAAAAAAAAAAACAACAAAAAAAAAGAAAAAGAGAAAGAAAAGAGGAAAGGAAGGAAAGGAAAGAAAGGAAAGGAACGAATTTGGAAGGAATTCGGAAGGAAGGAATTTGGAATTCGTAAGGGATTAGTAAGGAATTTGTAAGGAAGGAAGAAAGGAAGGAAGGAAAGAAAGAGAAAGAGAGAAAGAGAAAGAGAGAAAGAAAGAAAGAGAGAAAGAAAGAAAGAGAGAAAGAAAGAAAGAGAGAAAGAGAGAAAGAAAGAAAGAAAGAAAGAAAGAAAGAAAGAAAGAAAGAAAGAAAGAAA
>JAWWMP010000081.1:30448012-30498947 GCA_035047865.1 Dendrocincla tyrannina
AAGAAAGAAAGAAAGAAAGAAAGAAAGAAAGAAAGAAAGAAAGAAAGAAAGAAAGAAAGAAAAGAAAAGAAAAGAAAGAACTAACTTAAAGGCTGGGTGTTTTTTTCTGAAAAAAACCCCAAACTCAAAAACAAGCAAAACCCCCAAACCCACATTTAAAGAAGTGTAATTTTGAACACTATTTGAAATTTAGGCCATTTTCACATATTCCAGTTTTGAATTTCTTTTTTTAAAAAAAAAATAAAAAAAAATGCCTGACTTTTAGGGCAAACAGATGTTTCCCAGGAATCTTTGAGTTCAGTTCACAGTTTTTCTCTAACCAGACTTCTGGGTTATTTTAATTTATATACATTTTCAATCTATATTCTTTCAAAGAATGCTGGAAAAGGTTTTAGACACAAATGAGACAAATGAAGCTAAGGAGAACAAAGTGACTAAAATTCTGATGTGTGTGCAAGGTACCAGCATTATTTTGAGCAGGTTCAAGAGTGTTCGTACCACCTGTGTACAAAAATCTTAAACAGACAGCAACATCTTTGGATTTAAAATAAACCATAGACAGATCTATGATGGAAGCATATCTCTCTATCACCCATGGAGATTAAAAATACAACAAGGTGGGCTCAGATCCCTGGAGAGGGTGAAGCAGATATGGCCGTATACGTTCCATACAGTTACGGAATCTAGTAGTTACCAGCTGCTAATGAAACACCCTTAGAGGTATTTCAGGCCAGAATTGCTGGAGAGAAGTGAACTGGGCAAGCTGGGTGATGCTGTTGCATTGGTTGTTCTGACCTCCGTGCTGCTTTTCTGGTAATTTTAGCTCAGAATGTTGGGTGTGCCTTTGGAGGAGCTCCCATGGCAAGGAGGAATGTGAGTGGTTTTTTCGATTCCATATGACCTAATTTCTAGTAAAATAATGACATCCACTACTTCCCACAAGGGTATATTTCAGCATGTTTGAGAGAATTTTCATTTTGGACCTCTCTGTTTGTTGTGGAGGACTTTACTCAACCTTATGTTTCCTTGTAGTATAATTTCTTGATTCTTTATTGAAGAATAGGCAAAACGTTCTTCTGAATTTGAAAATTTCATGTTTTAAAATACACCCTTTGAATTTGTGCTCAGACATTTCTACCCATTTTCTTTTTAATATTTGTTTTTCTTTAAAAATAAATACAAATTTATTCAAATGACACTAGAAAAAGTAAGGAAACTCCTTACGGAGAATTAAGAAGAAATCTAATAAATTAATGGTCTTATTTCATATTCAGAGAGCAACTGCCAAAAAAAAAAAAAAGAAAGAAAAGAAGAAAGAAAACAAAGCAAAACAACAACAACAAAAAGTCTAGTGGAAGTTCTGGCACAGGGGACAGCAGAATATCTGATCTGAGAAACAGATTTGAACCCAGAACAAATCTGGGGTCCATTTGTAAAAACAAGAAATTGAGCTCAATAGTTTCATAAACTGCAAGTGCAGTAGCATGACAACAGAGGGTTGATGGCTTATAATGCTTTGTCAGAAGATTTTCCTCACAAAATTGTCAGAGTTGTTGCCTGTAGAGAAATAAGTGCCCTTTAGGACATGGTTCAAGTACAGGAGTAGTTTAGACTGTCTTGCATTTGAGAGGACAGAGGAATTTATCAAGAAAATTGTATAGATTTTTGTGGCTGACGGAAATTCAAATACTGGAATTGAAGGCAGAAAGTTGATGTTTTGACTCAGGCAAACCAGAAGGGAAAGGTTTCTGCTGTATTTTAATGCTGCAAGGTGAGGTTTTGTTCATGTAAACCAACATTAGTCATGTATTTCTAAAAACAACATACCTCACTGTCATTTTAGCCTGGGATTATCCATGTGTCCTGGAGACAGGCAGACACCTGGGAGACAATTTCATTGAGCAGAATATTCTCTAGTTGCAAGAGGTATTTATTACGCTAAATCATTGTTTCTCACTTCATTTCACATAATCATAACTTCTGTGGCATTTCCTTCTTTGACCTTCAGTATAGATCAGAGGATACAGCTGAAATCAAGCACACTGTTTATGTGGGCTTGGCCCCTTCCAATTAAACGATTTTTTTTCTTGCAGACTTTCCCAGTCTTTTTCCCTTCAATATTACAGTGTTAACATCCTTTAAGTTTCAGTGGCCAAACTTAGCACTCTCAGTTTTCCTGGGTAAAATACCTTCTCTTTTCACAGATGTTAACAGAAAATCCTCTACAAGTCATTATGTATGGAAAATACTGCAGTAACATTCACTCGTGTTTTGCACAGGTGCATGGCAGGCATTTTATTTCCCTTAGGCAGGAAATAAAAAAGGCAGCCAAGTATTGCAATGCTTAATTTTTTTAAAAAATAACCCAGTAAAATCAGTCAGAATTAACTGCATCAGACGTCTAACAACAGCAAGAAAGATTTTGTCTCTACAGAAACAAAAGTTAAGAGTAGCATGTTTCACTGAGTTATTTTGTTTTCTCTGTCATTCACTCTTCTCATAACACCTTTTGCCTCTGTTTCTTACAATTGTCATTCTTATTGATGTAATCTTTTCTTTTCCAAATCCCAAGTGATCAGCTCTGCCTGCAAAGAGCTGATTTGCCTTTTTTTACATCCTAGATAAAGGCTTGCTTGCTTCGTTTGGATATATAAGGAAAAAATGTTTGCAATATTCTATAGCTTGTACAAGATTCAGCAATCAAAGTCAGTCTTTGGGCTTAAACCCATTACCATAGCACATATGCTCTAGACAGAAGTTATACTTCATTCTCACTCTGGAGTAAAATTAAGCCAGATCCTGACCTTGAGCCTGTGGTTTGTAAAGAGCTTTAAATGCTGGGCTTGTGCACATTTAACCCCGCTGTAACAGTTTTAGGGTCATAGGGAGGTGACAGATGCTATCATACACTTCCTACTGTAGATGATTAATTATTAAGAGAAATCTTTGCATAGAGCATACTTGAAAAATTCAGCTGATTTCCTCAGCAATGTTCTTGGCAGACCTACAGGAGTATCTTTGTTGATTCAAGCCAGCTACTGTCTGTTGTGTTTATCACAGATTTCCTTACAGAAGATAACCATCCAGGCTGATAAAAGCAATGGAATTTCAGTACAACATAGTGCTGAAAACTTGGATCACAAATAAACGAATATTGCCATCAATATTCTGGGCATTATATAGCTGCTATTAATATCAGGCTTACATATTGTAATTTTATTTCTTAAACCACACAGATAGTGCTTAGATGTATGGATTTATTATCACATTTGGCATATATTATTTATAGCATAAGAAAGGTGAAACATCTTGCAGCATGCATGTAAAGATTAGGATTTATTGTCCAGGAATCCTTGAACAATTTTATCAAAAGCCCATTTCTAGGTGGTGTTTTTCTGCAATAAATCATACAGCAGAAATCTATCAGTGGTCACCAGTATGAGATAAATGAGAACAGAGGAAAGAGGGTCATCACAGATTTTTTTTTCTGTATCATGACCTGTCATTGGCAGAAATCCATTTATTATCGTACATGACTGATTTTTTCCCCTTACTCACTGAGTTTGCCATTCTGGGCACTGTTATCAAAAATAAAATGAAAACTTCACAGAATGTAAGCTTTCAGGAATCATGAAAACAGAGTTAACTTAAACACCAAAGGTGTAAACTGCAACACTACTTATATTTCTCTTCTCTTCTCTTTTCTCTCTCACTCTCTCTGTCTGTTTCTTTTCTCTTTCCTCCACCCTCTACAAATTGTTTTGAAGGTTTAGTTATGGAAATAAGGGACGATGAGGTACACGATGCCATGGCAGGACATACAAGAAACTACAGATATACGTAACTCAGTCAGTTGGTATATGCAAGAAGGAGGCAAAATCCTATTGCCCAATCAGAAGTGGGTGAGCACATCTTGAGCTGCATTAAACCCAATTAAAATTTTCCAAGAACCTTTCTAGGTTTCATTTAAAGTTACATTTTTCTTTAAGTAAGGGATAGGGAGTTTTGGGGGAAGTCCCATAAGCAGAAGGGCTGAAGTGTAGCCTTTTGTACTAGGCTGAGATTAAGCAAGGTAAGAAGGAGCAATATCATCTCACATATCTCAATGAGTATCATCACCCAAATTTCTATAAAGTCCTCAAGAATGATCCTCTCATGTTCCAGGCAGCTGATACGGGATTTGTTTAGGTAATGGAGCCTTCACCCAGACCAGAATTGTGCTCATAGCAGTCAGGTTTTTGGGATCCTAGAGAAGAGGCATGTGGTCTGTTAGAGGGCATGTGTGAAATTTTTGTGATACAACAGCAAAAGCTTTAAGACCAATTGACAATAGGAGAGATTTTTATATTTGAATCCTTCCATTGTACAAGTAATATACCACTCGGCACACACCAACAATAATACCCAGATTATGTTCCTTCTGGAAAACCTTGGTTACTTCTGCTTTATTAATTCAGGATTTTATCACAGTGCAAGAGTTTTATATGATTCTTCATCTCTCTGATCTATTCATCTTTTGGACACATGCCACAAGCATTTTTCTTTCCCTGGGCTAGGTAAAGAAGCACAAATGCAGGATCTACATTGTCCTTTGAAAATAGATGAAATAGTGAACTAAATGGCCATTCATTTGTGCAAGTTAATGGTTTAGCTGCTCCTCATCAACAGAGACAAGGGTGGGTCAGTGTAAGCCTGATCAGAGCAGCTATGTAAGTTTATGTCACTGATGGGAAGATCTAGCTGTACGTGAGTCACCAAACTATGATCTTTCCTTCCTAAGGCTGGACTGACAACTCTGCACGACAGTGATTGAGGTACCATCCTTGTGGAAGGCAGGTCTCATTGCCAGATACATCCTTGTGCTGCCACCAGGCAAGTCTCTTTCTAGTACTAAAGTGTGTGATATATAACTAAGTAATCCAGATTTTAATTTTTCATTTTTCCCTCTTTCTTATGACTAAGGTTCTCATTACCGAGGCAATGTACCAGATGGCTAGTAACTATTGTAATTATTCTTCAATAATCCTATCATGAGAAAATACAAGATCTTATTGTAATGTATAGTTTCTTAGGTTAGTACTGTGTGTTTACTTAATATATAATGAATTATTAATTAAATAGACTATTATTATATAGTATCAATATATTGTTATTATTTCCTTAATTTAAAGGTTGGGCTTGATGATCCAAGGTTGGACTCAATGATCTCAGATATCTTTTCCAACCTAATTGATTCTGTGATTCTGTAATTTATGAGAAGGAAAAAGAGGAAAGGTTTGAAGTGAGCAATTCAGATTGATGACAGAAAAAAAAATTAAAAGCCAGTCAGGAGAAATCTTTCTGTTGTAGCTTTCTGTAGAGACAGAGAGGTCTCACAGTTGAAATAACCTTTAGCTGTAAATATATCTTAAATAAATGCAAACCGTGTTTGTATGAAAATTACACTTTCTCATTTGCTCTGCGTGGTCAGTTACAGTCTCACATGCAAGCTTGATTTTAACAGGTTCCAACACATGCAGATTTTTTTATCTTCATGGATTAAACTTCAGTAATTTTTTACTCTTTCAATCTTTTCTTCAAATACTGTATGTTTAGATAATTTTCCTTGTTGCTTGTATAAATCTTTTACAACAAAGAGATTAATTCATTCAAAGTAGAAAAATTGCAATAAAAGTTAAGTAAAGGAAAAGAAGGAAAAGCTACTTAAATAACATAAGAATCTCTTATTTTTTGTTTAACCTAGACTGTACTGTTTGCCTTCAACATGCAAGATAAACATCTTCAGAGTTCTATTAGAAACTGAGTTGTACTCCAGAAAACTTTAAGAAATCCCTTTTTTTCAGATATAAGATCATTACTACTTTCTTTATTTGGCTGACTTAATTTTCAACTGACTGGAAGATTTTATTCCTTGGAATCGTAATAGCTACAGGCATGAACCGTAATTTATGGCTACCACAACAAATGAATGCCTCACCATAGTAACCCACATTTCAATGTTACAGTAAACTCAACTAAATAGCTTAACGTATGTGCAAAGCAAACCCTTCTAAACAGCTACTAATATTAATGTGTTGAGCCATTAATACGCTCAATATTGCACATATTATATTAGAATGTAATCTTATGCCTGTAAACCAGGAAAAAAAGCACGACAGGCTAAAGGGCAAATTATAAATTTTTAAGTTGTTAAGGCTTGAACTGATCTTAAATCTATTAATTTCCTCTTCACTACAAAATGAAAATAAGTAGCAAAATAAACAGTAGTTTACACTGCTGCAGTCTAGCTTCTTTTGGGGAAAGACAGTGTGTATCTTTCTTTTTAGTTTTTTGGTTGAAACCTTTAATTATAACCAATTGAATCTCCTTAAAGATTAGGGGGCCCACATAGACAGACTGTACATACCTAGTTATTATCTAGAACTCAACATGGGATTAACGTGGGTGAATTTTCAATGATATCATGCACTTTTATCTATTATCAAAATTTAAGATATATGCCACATAACCTTTCATTTTAATATTCATGCTGGGTTTAAGTATCTTTTTCTTATAAATGTTACAATCAAATCTTTCCTTGAGGCAAATTCTGCTCCACTGGCTGCAAGTTGGATGCAGCAGCACCAAGGATATTATTAATGAGGAGAAAGAAGTGTCTGCAATTATGGAGCTTGGAGAGTTACAGGAATTGTGGGAATTGCAGAGCAATTGCAAAAAAAAAACCCAAAATATTTTAGCAGAGTCTTACAGAAACCCCAGTGCAGGTGTCACTGACAATGAAGCAGGGGTACCCTGGATGGGTAAAGCTCTCACACGTATTCACCAAAATGTGAATCACACCTGAACATCAAACTGAACATCACCTGCACAGAAAGGGTGAGACCTTTTTGCCTACTCTGTGTTGGACATGGCTGAGCAGCAGACAGGGTGGAAAGGAACAGGGAAGATAAGTAAGAGGCAGCAACTCCTTTTGTTGGCGCAGTAAGTGGCCTCAGCTGCCCCACCATTTTCTCTCTGGAGCTCACACAGGGGACAGAGACATGATAAAGTATTTTATTCAGAGCAAATATACCACTCCCTTGCTGTGTGGGACAGGGATGACATGATGGAGGGAGTCTCTTCCCAGTCTTAGTCTAGCACTTTTGGCTTCCCTTTTCATGTTAATCCTCTGAGCCTGTGTGCCCTCACTTTGTAAATAATTTTGGCAGACAGAAAGTGACTGAAGTAAACATACCCATGTTTTGGAGTTTAATACTATCAGGTTGATAATAGTCAGCCAAGTCAAAGAAATTCCTTGTCGTCTTTTGTGTCACAGCTACAGAAATTTACTCCAAGCAAAGATGGCTCACGTATCCTCCTAGTAAGACCATGCTGGAGAGTTTTGTTCAGCCTCCTTCACATGAGAATGATTTCACGGTCCTTATCCCCCTTATGATGTTAGTACTTCCAGCATGTGCAAGATTTTCACAAGCAAAGTAAGATGTGAACATAGCCCAGGAGTTTTAGTGCCCATGTGAAAGACTTAAAAATTAGTTGTGAACTAGAAAACTGTTTGTGCTTCAGGCTTCTGGCCCTTGTATATGAATCTTCTGCAGTGAAACACCTTGATGTACATTGGGAACTAGAATACTGAATAGCAAGTGCAAGGAAGCCTGTGGGGCTCCATCCCCTTTCCTTTATGCATCTGTAGGATTCCACATTAGAGAATTACTTTGTCTTTTGCTATCCACAAGCACCAAATTCTCCTGGGAAAATGTAGATGAATTATTCTACAAGCAGCTGGCAGATGTTTCAAAATTGGTTCTTGTGGGTGGCTTTAACTTGCTGGATGTCTGCTGGGAACTCAACGCAGCAGAGAAGAGGCAATCCAGGAGGTTCCTGGAGTGTATGGGGAATAACTTCCTGTTGCAGCTGATAAATGAACCTACCAGGGGTGCAGCCCACTAGACCTGCTGTTTATGAACAGAGAAGGGCTGGTGGGAGATGTGGTGGTTGTAGGGTATCTGGGCTTCAGTGATAGAGTTTTCTACATGCAACTAAGCTAGGAGGGGCATCAATAAAACCTCTACCCTGGACTTCCGGAGGGCAGACTTCTGCCTATTCAGGAGGCTGGTTCAGAGAGTACCTTGGAAAACAGCCCTTAAAAACAAAGGGGTCCAGGAACAATGGACAAACTTCAAGAAAGAGATCTTGAAGGTGCAGGAGGAGGCTGTCCCTGAGTGCCGAAAGGTAAGCTGGTGGTGTAGGTGACCAGCCTGGCTGAACAGGGACTTTTGCAGGAACTTAAGTTAAAAAAGGGAAGACACATAGAAAGAAAATTAGAGAGACAAAAGCACAGTTTGAACTTAATCTGCCCAGTTCTGTTAGGGATAACAGAAAGTGATTTTATAAATATATCAATAGCTAAAGGAGGACAAGGTAAACCTCCATTCTTTGTTCGACCAGAGTGGGGAACAGAGTCACCAAAGATGATGAAAAGGCTGAGGTACTTAACACCTTCTTTGCCTCAGTTTTCAATAATAAGACAGGTCGTCCTCAGGACAACTGGCTGCGTGGGTTGGTACAGAGAGAAGAGGAGCTGAATAGCCCCCCTGCAATCCAGGAGGAAGCAATTAGTGCCCTGCTGAGCCACTTGGATCCCCACAAGTCTATGGGACTGGATGGGATCCATCCTGGGTTGATGAGGGAGCTGGCAGAAGAGCTCGCCAAGCCTCTCTCCATCATCTATCATCAGTCCTGGCTCACCTGGGAGACCTCAAATGACTGGAAGTTGGCCACTGTGACTCCCATCCACAAGAAGGGCCAGAAGGAAGATCCAGGAAACTGCAGGCCTGTCAGCCTGACCTCAGTGCCCATCAAGGTTATGAAGAAGGTCATCTTAAGTGTGATCTCACAGCACTTACAGGATGGATGGGGGATCAGGCCTAGCCAGCATGGATTTAGGCAGGTCCTGTCTGACCAGCCCGATCTCCTTTTATGACCAGGTGACCCCTGTGGTGGATGAGGGGAAGGCTGTGGTTGTAGTCTATCTGGACTTCAGCAAAGCCTTTGACACCATCTCCCGTAACATATTCCTGGAAAAGCTGCAGCCAATGGCTTGACCAGGTGTACCCTCTGCTGGGTTAAGAACTGAATGGATGGCTGGGCCCAGAGGGTGCTGGTGAATGGAGCTGCATCCAGCTGGCAGCTGGTCACCAGTGGTGCCCCCCAGGGATCAGTGTTGGGCTCAGTCCTGTTTAAGATCTTTAGTGATGATTTGGGTGAGGGGATTGAGTCCACCATTAGCATATTTGCAGATGACACCAAGCTGGGGGGAAATGTCGATCTCCTGGAGGGTAGGAGGGTTCTACAGAGGGACCTGAACAGGCTGGAGAGGTGGGATGAATCAAACAGCATGGAGTTCAACAAGGCCAAGTGCCGGGTCCTGCACTTTGGCCACAACAACCCCATGGAGTGCTACAGGCTGAGGACAGAGTGGCTGGAGAGTGGCCAGGCAGAAAGGGACCTGGGGGTACTGATTGACAGGAGGCTGAACATGAGCCAGCAGTGTGCCCAGGTGGCCAAGAGCGCCAGTGGCATCCTGACCTGTATCAGCAATAGTGTGGCCAACAGGTGCAGGAAAGTGATTCTTCCCTGATACTTGGCCCTGCTTGGGCCACACATTGAGTCCTGTGTCCAGTTCTGGGCCCCTCAGTTTAGCAGGGATATTGAGGTGCTGGAGTGGGTCCAAAGAAGGGCAGCGACGCTGGTGAAGGAACTGGAGTGCAACTCCTATAAGGAGTGGCCGAGGGAGCTGTGGTTGTTCAGCCTGGAGAAGAGGAGGCTCAGCGGTGACCTTATTGCTCTCGCCAACCACCTGAAAGAAGGTTGTAGCCAGGTGGGGATCAATCTCTTCTCCCAACAAGCAGTAGAACAAGAGGGCACAGTCTTAAGCTGTGCCAAGGGAGGTTCAAGCTGGACATTAGGAAGAAGTCTTTCACAGAGAGAATGATTGTACATTGGAATGGGCTGCCCAGGAAGGTGGAGTCACCATCCCTGGAGGTGTTTAAGAAGAGACTGGATGTGGCACTTAGTGCCATGGTCTAGTAGACGAGGTGGTGTTAGATCACAGGTCGAACTTGATGATCTCAGAGGTCTTTTTCCAATCTAATGGATTTTGAGATTCTTTATGTAGGCCTCAGCAGTTAAATTATTGTCGTCTTTTGGGTGTCTGTTCCTGAGATACCATGAGCAAGTTGGGAAGGATGCAGGATATCAGATTCACTTTGTTTTTCAAATAGACTTTAAAAAGTGATTAGATAATTGCATTTTTAAAGGGAGAACAAAGGTAGAAATGTGAGTTTTAGCAAAGAAAAGTGTGAAGAATGGAATTTATTTTCCACTTTCAAGATTTATTTTTCATTAAAAAGAAAGAAAAAGTGTCTGGAGCAGACAAAATGCAACAGTGAAGATCAGAACCAACTCTGGGGAGCTTAATGTAATTGTTTAGTCATTTCCTATAACAGTGGTTTTTTTTAAGAAAAAGGGGAGAAGGAAAATCTCTAAATGCCATTCTTCACAATATTCAGTTTCTATATTTCTTATATTTTACTGGGAAAGGTTCCCCAGTTCTCATGGTACTTCTCCAATAATTTAATGGAGGAGATCTTTAAACATTTCTCCCTTGAAATATTCACAAGGCCTGCAGATGAAATTTGTATAGTGAGGAGCGAAAAAGATTCCTCTGATAAGTATGTGGCGAGGTATCTTCAGGAAAAACATTGATGTGATTGTAATTTTAAACTGTGATCTTTTGAAATGTAGAATGATAACTCTGCTAATGACCTGGCCCTACATGGGGGCTACTAAACTTAGTCCTTTCTAACCCACACTGGAAGCATTAATGCAGAATCATTGCCATGATTCATGATATTAAAAAATATTTTTGTTGAGGCTTTTACTGTCACAGTGCAAGAGATCAGAATAAATATTCACAGTTAATCTATTTTTCAAAACTTCTTACCTCTTGATCCCAGAGAAATGTAACAGTGTATTACGTTTCCAGCATTTAGGGATCTAATTGGGATATTGTTCTGTACACACTGTTAGGCACTGTAGTGACAAGAGGAATCTTAGCCACCACTGGTGGCCAGCCAATGCATACCTTGAGCAAACAAAGTGCTGGGCAATTAAAGTGTAAGTGCTGGAGGAGCACTGACGAGAGAGAGCACAAAAACAGCCATCACGGAGAGCACTTGGAAAATATATTTCTTTGGCGTACTGAAGGATGATCATTCCATCCATTAACTTCTTTCTCTGGATGTCTTCCCCTCAAGGGAATCTTTTTTCCCTCTCATTAGTATTTTTACTCTTTAAAGAAGTTTGGGAATGCCTTGGTGAGGAGGGGACTTTTTCTCGTGGGGCACAGGAGATAGGATTCCTATTATGTGAATTGAGGCAAGTGGACATTAGAGAGAGAGGGCTTTGGGAAGTGTGTTATGCAACGGAGCTTTTAATAAAATACATGTGTTGGGTGCTCTATATACATATCATGTGCTGTAGAAATATGGAGCAATCATTCTGTACACAGCTACATATAAATACTGAAACAAGGCCTGTAACTGTGCTTATCTTATCTTAAAAGCCCTTATGAAGTCAGATGTTCTCCATACCCTCTGTTCTGCAAACAGGTCTGCATTACTAAACTGAATTCACACTCACCTTGTTAGTAATTTGGGCAACGTGTGTTGAATATCTAGTATCCTAAATGCTCTACAAATAATTCCAATAGTGCGTTTTGTGACTTTCAGTCACAAAACTTAACAGAGCTGAAATATTTATTACTTAGAAGCCTCGTTGGTTCTAGATGGGTAAAAGACCACTGGAGAGGGAAGGGGAGAGCAAGCAGGGGAATTGGCTACTAGAGATAAAGGATACACAAAGGTACAAAGATCATTTTCATTCTTATTTCCAAACCAAGTGGGTGATCACAATATGCACTTGTCTTCTCCTCCAGATCTGCTCCAGTGTCTTTGTGCACTAGGCGTGTGCTGGCAAAGATCAAAACAATGGGCTTTACTGAATTTCTGCTTACCCTGGATAGTCTTTGTGGATTTGGTGGGGTTTTTCCCTCAGCATGTGTTTATCCAATGAAGATTCTATGTCTGCAAGGTATTTTGTATTTCCCATGTAGCTAGACAGAGAATGCTTTTTAATAATTTTGTTGTTCATGGGCAGATTTGCATATCATCTCTCTAATAGCAGCAGCAGGAGTCACAGAAATAAGCTCCTAAGCATATGGACAACTAGGGACATATTTATTAATCTGAACTTTTCTAAAGGTAATATACAAATTCCCCTAAAATCTGTTCCTTTGCATCTTGTCTGTGTCAGGTCAGCAGCAGCAGATGCGTGCTTTTTAACTTACAGTTGTTTTGAAAAATAATTATTCATTCTGCAGGAAGAAAATGTTATATTGCAGAGGTCAGACTTTCATCATTTCCTTTTTATGGAGCAAGACATTGGGATATTATAATGGTATGTCAGCTAAGCACCTACATGGCTCTACAAGGTCAAACAGAGTTACAACCGGCATATTTGATGTATGTATCTTGTGAGTGTTGTCCCAGTACACTCTGAGCCTCCCCAATAAACCATTTTATTGCTTTACAATAACTCAGCTTTGTGTTTCATGGGATTTTTCCCCCTTTGAATCATTACTAAATTCATACAAATATCAATAATAAAAATTTACCAAGTTCTTGCTGGGGTCACTTAATGACATTGTTAGGATTCTTGATGTAGCTACTAGGTGAAAGAGCTGCCAGTGCAGCATAAAGAATGAGTTGTTCTCCTCCTGCCACAGCCTCAGCTGATTTACAACCACTTTGTGTTTGATGTTGGACAGGATAATTTCATCAGTCTCCAGCCCTTGTGATCATGTCCCAAAATGACTAGTCAGGTGAAGCCCTAGCCAAAGATTGCTTGTCACCTGTAGGAAGTAGCTGTCTGCTATGAGTAGTCTTTACTCATAAATGTAATCATCAGTTAGTTATTCATTGAGCTATACTTCGTGGTCTAGATGTAGTAGTAAGGATAATATACAAACACCTCACAGGGAAAATGCTTTGAAACAGCAGATGTGCCCGTTAAAAACCTACTTTTTTTGTCTTTACATTAAGGCAGCATCTGAAACGGAAGCAACTGGCTTCCAAGTTCATCTCTGAAGGTTACTTCAGAAGACCTGTCAAAACCTCTCACCCTCCCCCTCTGATTCACGGCAGCAAATGGCCTGTAGTTAAAACCAGTGATTTCTTAAAAGTCCAACACTGGCATTGTTGTAGTGATTTAAGGCAGTCAGAGCAAGATAGGTATAAAACTTTGTTGTGCTATTGTTTTGAGAGGATGTGTCATGTTGTGATAGAGCTATCTAAGAGTACAGTATGATAACATAGCCACACCTCTGGAGGGCAAATTCTTATTTATTTTGGTTAAATTCCTTGAAATTGTGGGGGATGTGTTTATTTCTACTAAAAGTGATGCATTTTCATCACATCCAGACATGTAATTTGGCATGAAATAACTAACACTCGTCCATTTCTTGCTATACAGCTGGGAATAACCTGACATTTGTTCTCTTATTTTAAATAAAAAAAAATCTTGTTTCTGAAGAAGCGAAGCTAGTAGGAATTCTGCAAAAGCATTATAAAATTGTCCAAAAGAAAAGCGGTGCTGTTATTAGGCCAATACTGCTGAAAATGATAAATTAAAAAGGCAACATGAAGAGCCTGAAAAGTAGTGACAGCTACAATGAGTACATTTTCTCTTTTCTCAGTGTGAGATCACAGTGCAGGAATATATGAACCTTGAATCCCTTTGTGAAATTTGTGCTCATTTTAGTTGTCACTGCTGCAAGTGATGAACACTCACAACCTGTTGTTTCTACTTTTTGCTTTTAAAAATGCGGGGGATAAGTTGTAGCAAGAGAGGAGTAAATATTCTGATAAATATAATCACATAGCTAATGGGCAATTCTGGATAGAAATTTCAAAGCATTTTGGAATTTATCCAAGGCTTGTGAGATTACAGTCAGACAGATACTTAATCTCTAAAATTGTAGTTGGAAAAGCAAGCATGATATTTTATATGTTTTAGTTGCATTAATTTTGTCAGGATACTTCCAAAATTTGAATACACACTATTTTTCCTCCTCAGGCTTATTCTTCAAGGTCTGCTTTCACTATTTATTTCACTAAAAAATTAGAGATCTAGCTCCTGAAAAAAAAATCTAAATTTAGACTACAGTTTCAAACAATTCAAAATGAGGAAGGCAATGGATTGAAACTTCTAGTTTGTTTTATCAAGAAGAAAGAGGTCTTTTGCAAATTATGACTTTACAATATATGTGAAGCTTTGGATTCTGAAATTGGACGATATGCAGACTTGGCATCAGGTGCAAGATAAGTTTTTTATTCAATTCTTTTTCTTTTTGCTTGAATAAGAAAGGATAGAAGTCAATAGACTCAGACAAGAAGTCTTCAACTTTTCTTCCACAAACCACTTTTTCAAACCATATTCTGTTAGTGTAGCTCTTTATACTAATTATTTCAACATCTCTTTAAAAAGACTTGTATTTTAGAAGTGCGTATAAGGAAATATTGTCTGCTTGTTTGTAAAATTCTCTGTTTATTTGATTCTTCACACCCTTAACTTTAGTCCCCCAGCTTGACAATTCTGCCTTTTTCCCTGGGAGTGGAAGTTTCTGTGGTTTGCATCAGCTTTTAAGATGATATGGAACTTCTTAGAGAAAAGATTTGTTATACTGTGGCTGCCTTTCAATGCTCCTCCATGGTGATGTACACACAAGAGAGAGTTATTGCACAGCAATAAAAATAATTTTTTTCATTCTTTTGACTTAAAAATTAAAATAAAACATTATGTATGTTTTAATTAATTATGGAATAATTCCTTTCTGGGTTTGTATTACTTTGGTCAGCACAGTAACAAATTTTAATATCCAAAGGTGTAAATCCTTCTCAGAAATTTAACTTGCAGTAGATACCCAATGACTGACTCTTCCCTGACTGCTGTAGTGCTACTAAGCACTGTGATAATAAAGGTGTTATATTTAATAATGTTTTCCACGTGTAACAAATGAAAGAGTCTTTGGCAATTGAGCAGCTCTTTCTAGCACCCAGTGTCATTAGTCTCCTGTGTGCACAAACTGATCTGCAGCATGAATATTCCCTCTTTGCCCTTACAAAGCATTGCTTGACACAAACCATAGGCAAATGTCAACACCTTCCCAGTACAGAGGGGCAAAGGAGATTATCTAATAGATGAGAGAACCAATGCCTACAGGAACGTGACATCTTTACATCCCCAAAGGGTATGTAATTTTACCCCAAGGTAAAATTTTTCATAAGTTAAAAATAAAATTAAAAAAACTCCAAAAACCAAAACACCAAAAAAACCCAAACCACCACCACCAACAAAAAAAGCCCACAAAAAAACCAAAACCACACAAAACCCACCCCAGGTAGTCTGTAACATTTTGTTGCTCTGGTTGAAATAATGTGACTGTTATTGAATTGGCTGTGATGACTGTCACTGCCTTTGCAAGTTCTGAGAGGCCATCAGTGAAGTTGTGGCTGTGTGGCCGTAGAACATGGCCGTTTGCCCTGGGCAGTGAAGGTGCTGTCATGCTGCAACTACCACTGCTGGGATAGAATGGGTTTCCAGGGAAAGCTGTAGCACACAGTTACAAGGGGGAGTAACACTAGTGCATGTACAATAGCGTCTGCAGAACCAAAGTATTCAGTGCCAGAACCGAATCTTTTGCAGGAGCAGCATTGGAGGGTTAGGACTACTCACTGGTGGTGCAATTGAAAAGCACCCTTCCCAACACAGATTCATTTGTATTTCTGTATAAAACAATGTACAGTTAGAGATTTATTTTTGCAATCAGGATTCTTTATCCAGACTGCTTTTTTCCTCTGGATTTTCCTTTTAAAGGTTTTTCTTTTTTAACACTAATACATACTGTTCTATCTGTAAGTCTTTCTCCTTTTTTCATTCTCTTACTCTCAATGAAAATATGTGACTGCACAGGCAACAATGTCCATTTTTCCAGGCTAATTTCATGTATCATTACAACTGGCTTCCTTGCCAGCGTAAGGTGAAGAGCTAATTCTGCCCTGGATTTGGAACTGGAAATTTGGCAATACCAATTTGGTGTGTCTTCTGACTTTGTTCTGGATCTAGAAGATAGTTTAATTTTTTTTTCTAGTTATTGATTTAAATAGTCCCAAGTGAAAGACTGGCATCCTGTAAATAGTAATGATTATTTCTTTTACCATTCCTGATATCAGGCACAAAAACATCAGAAAATTACAAAATGTAACATAAAGGAAGGGAAGTAAGTGGCCACCCTAAGGAGTTTAAATGAACTAAGATAAAACACTATTTGCATGTGTCATTGATAAGTACTGAATGAGTTATTTTGTGAAATCAATGCTAAGGTAAATATAATGCAATTCATACAGTAAACAGGATTCTTTCTTTTCATTACCAAAATACTTCTATGGAAAATCTTGCTTTTTCTTACTTTTGAATTGCAGTGCAGTTATTCCTACAGAAAAAACTTTGAGGAAAAGAGAATTAGTTTACAATTCTAAAACTTGCAGCAGCAGTAAAAGGGCACCATCAGACTTAGGAGAGTCCTTATTTTATAAGAGAATTTCTTACCTGATCTTTAAACACTTAAAAAATAGATCTATTAGTCTAAATTAGTCCCTCTGGTCTCAGTTTATATGGATCTATGAAGAGACACTATATACCAATACATGGTGAATCACCACATCCTAAGATAGTTCAGATGAATCATATTTTGGAGGTATGTGTTGCTCTTGATGACTATAGAAGTCATGTAACATACTTAGCTCTGTCACGGGTACTTGCCTTTGAGACAGTCAGGTCAGAGTGGCTGAATTCCACCTTTTTGTACCTACAGTCTCCACCTTTTCCCCATTTGCTGAGTGGAAACGGAGAGCAATGGATATGGAGGTGAGCTCTGCCACTTCAGCCCATGTGCCACACTTACAAGTCTGAAAATCTGTTGTAATACTTCAAGCAGATGAGTGAAAGGCAATGGCTTGTGTCATATCAGGGGAGAACGGTCTCAATTGTTGTCCATGAGATAGGGTTTGCAACTTTCTATTCATTCAGTTTTTGAGTTTAAAGCACATTTACCACAGCAATTTAGAGATGGCTTGAGTTATTTCAAATACCACTAGTATGCAAAGAAATCAACCTGTTTTCAGTGTTTGCTGTGATGTCTAAACTCAAGAAAATTTATGACAAATGAAAAATGAGTCCCTGAATTTGTGTGATACTATAGAGCTGATTGAAACATACTGAAAACATTGAAACAACATGGCATTCATTTCTAAAGTGTGAATGTGTCCTTTTGCATTAAAAACTGCGTTCGAATTTTTACTTTTCCTTGCAAATATTTAATAAGAAAGACTAAAATGAGTTTAATATATATTTGCCTAGGCCTCTTCAGTGGCAATGTAATAAAACAAGTGTAGCATAGTGTCTGCATAGCAATTGTTTTTTAATTCATCTGCTGCATGCAGTGCCAACCTGTTTTGATTTACTTAGAGCAACATATGGTGTTGTATATAATAAAAAGTTAAGAATGCAAAACCAGAAGTTTTAAAACTGACAAACATTGAATTTATTATGTAAAAACATAGTTTTGTGTATTATTGTCCTCTGTTTTACTTCAGTAGGACAACATGCTTCCATGTGCCTTTATTAGGATATGATTACAGCACTCATTAACAAGCTCTGATTTGAACCTGTACAAATGTCAGCCTTGACTGTCAGCTAATATCGATGAGATTGTTATTAAGATTTTTTTCCAGTGCTGTGAAGGAGGTAAAAATTGCTGGACATAATGTGCTTTCTTCCCCAGGGAAGGCCAAAAGAGTTACTTGGGAAAAAGCCATGAGTCAGTCAGTTGCAGTGGACCAGTGTTGCACGTATTAAGAGGATCACAACTACACAACTCTTAAGACCAGATTATATACTGACATATGAATGGATCTTGCAGAAGAGTTGTCTCTGAGGATAAGGGTTGAATGACTCATTTTTTCCCAGGAAGCAAAACACTGTTGTTATTGCAGATATTCCTTTCCAGCTCTCATCTTACTGTGATTATAAGCAGTTTTCATACCCATTGCACATCCATTGTGTTTCAGGTTGAAAAGACAGTCATTTTTAGGTATTCCATCCGTGGTAATATTATTGCCCTGTCCCTTTCTCGATTTTGCTTTGTCATCTCTTTCTCCTTAAATTCTCATCATATTACTGTGAGCAGCCCTTGCTTGGTGTCTAGAGGAGAAGCAGACAAGGTCTGTAGCAGGTTCTTTTCCACACACTTTCCACTCAAGAAAGGAAGAGCAGCATTGGTTGTGCCACTTGGAGCTTCTCTGGGAAGCAGGCAAGGACACTGAAGTGGCAGTCAGCAAGCACATCTACTTCCTTTGCAAAACACTTAAGGAACCCTAGGTGGTGACTTCAAAGACCTTCACTGCCCAGAGGAATGAATATTTTGTAATACAAAATGAATCGAATTTCAAAGCCTGTAAAGGTCAAAAGCAGCCTCAGGCCAAACAAGAGGAAGAAACCAATGGGAATTACACCTCTCCATGAGAAGCCACTTTATCGTATAAAGCCCTTGTGAAGTTGCACATGCAAAGAGTTAACCACAAACCTCCACAAAGCCTGATGGATGAGAAGTGATCACTCAACTCTCAGACAGGCAGGGACCAGAAACACTGGGGTTTTTCACTTTACCTGCTTTTATTCTTTAGGCTTTTAGTAAAATATCACTTTAAGCTGCTTTGGCACTAACTTCTCTTGAGATAGGATTGTGAGCGGGCACTTTCATTGCTGCTTAGGCCGGGTCAGACTCTGCAGGTGTGAAAAGCCCTGCGTGGTGATAGAACTCACTCTCCTTAAATAAGTACATGTGATGGAGAGCTGGGGAGAACTAACATAAGAACTTGTCACAGTTCAGCAGCCTACCCTCCACAATTAGTCCTCTTTGAATTACAGTAAATACTACTTCTGTTTTCTCTATGGAACAGTACAGAGCTATGTGATTTTCCAAAGGAATTGAATAAAAAGTACCCTGCCGTCACTGGTTTAAGCTCTTGCCACCCTGAGTGAAATATAATGGGTAAGAATAAGCAAAATCATGTAAATATTCAGAATAAAGGGTTAAAGTGAGACTTTGGATTGGGTGCCTTATTCAAGACCAATATGGCACTAGTGTGTCCCCTGTTTTATTCTTTATCTTATCATCAATTTTCTAGTCATTTTACACATTTCAGGGGGAAAGTATTCTTTGATGACTTACTATGTCCTAGGAAGTTTTTTGTACCTTGCTACAAGAAACAAACAAACAAACAAAGCCAAACAACAACAAAAAAACAACAAACCAAAAAAACCCCAAACCAACAAAATAAACTTGCAAAAAACAACCCAATCCAAACCCCCACCCCCCAAAATAAAGAAAAAAAGGGAAGCAAAAACAAGCAAAAAAAATGAAAAAGAAACCCAAAGCAGACCTCACAAGTGGTGGTACTTCAGAAGAGAGAGAAAATTGACTCACTCATAAAAATTTCTTATGTATCTTGTCCAAAGTGAAAGGTGTGATTTTAAAGCCTGCTAACTTGCAATTTACCCAATATTTCCCTGCCTTTTGATTATGTAGTCCCTTGTTTTTTAAAAGCAGATTGCCTAGTTGTGGTAAGGGGAACTATTGGATCCAGAGCCTACAAGCTTGGTTGAAAATTGGGAAGGATGTATTGGTGTTTCTGTATTTCTGAACACTGCGGTCCTGAAGCTGTAGGCCACTGAAGAGTCCATCTCTTTCTCTGAGGTTGCTGCTGTTCAGTGGCCCTGAGGTCTTTGCCTGTGGGAAATGGAATAGGAATCTCAAAATTTCAACAGGGCAGATGCCATGTCCTGCACCTGAGATGACCCTTGTGCTGATCCAGGCCAAGGTCTGCCTGACCTGAGAGCAGTTCTGCTGGAAAGGCACAGATCTTGATAAACTGTGGGCTGAACATGAGAGCTGAAGTGTCTTCTGTCACCAAGGAAGGTCAACAGCACCCTGGGCTGTATTAACCAGGAAAAAAGTCATGAGATTCTGCCCCACTTTGCTTTATGTTTGACCACATTCACAAAACTTGCATGCAGGTTTGGGCCCCCAGTACAACTAAAACATGGATAACCTGCAGCAAGTTCAGTGGAGGACCAGTGAGATAGACAGGACTGGAGCACTTGCCTAATGAGAAGAGGCCAAGGGAGCTGGGCTGGTTCAGCCCAGAGAAGTGATGGCTTCAGGGAGCTTGCCAGGACCTACGGGGAGGTTAATGAAAATAGAGCCATGCTCCTCACAATCACAGGTACTAAGAGGATGAGAGGCAGTAAGCTGAAAAAAGAGACATTCAGACTTCCTGTAAAGAACACTTTCACTGTGATGACACTCCAGCATTAGATGAAGAAGTAATCTCCATCCTCTGAGATTTTCAAGACCACACTGGATCAACCCCAGGGCAATATGATCTGACATTCAAGTTTGCTATGCTTTGAGCAGAAGGTTGGATGACAGGCCACCTGCTATCCCTTACAATCCCAGTCATTCTGTGAATATGCAATTATTACCCAGCAGTGGAGCTGCTTGATACTAGAGTCATTTCACTGGTCAGTAAAAGTAGCATACCACCTTCCAGCTAAAACATCATCTGAAAACTCCTGCACCCAAAAGACTTACATCTAAATGGAATTTAAAAATAAGAAAAATGAATAAGTCAGGGAAAAAACCCTGACTTAATCAGCACATAACTTGAAATTAGTTTGTTGAAGACAGCAGCCACCTTCACTTGAAGATAATGGACAAAAGAGAGCACAACTGTCATCTGGATCAGGTTAAACAGAGGCAGAATTTTTACCCTGGCCTGTGTTATGACCTTCTATGGGAACAATATCAGCACCACCACGTTTCAGCTGCCACTGCAGAAAAGGGAGAAGCAGTGCTTTGTAGCTGCCACCTGCGAGTCTCTCATTATTGGCAGGTACTTTGCAATGAAGTGCTAGAACAGGATAATTGCTGGAGATAGAGTTGGCAAGAGCAGTATATGGGGGACACATTCAATTGCACATGAGTATGGTAGGTGAACTATGAAAAAAGCAAACCTGCCATTATCTGTTGAACAGCCGGCAACTCTGGGTCTTCCATTTTGTTTACAGCAGAATGGACAAAAGGCTTGTTGTGTCAGCAGTAAAGAGCCTGGGGACTGTATGCCTTGTAAAGGTATGCCGGCTGCCTTTATGAGCCATAGCTCAAACTCTTTTGACAATAACAGTGAGGCATTACAAGTTTATTTGCAAGATTAAGTCTAAATGTCATCCCCAGAGTGCAGTATAAAAACTAATTAATTTTTTTATTCTTTATCATCGAGATCAACATTCTCCATAGGAATTTGCATTTCTATATGACCCCTGTGTAAGCCAGCTTGCATGGGAGGGGGACCAATTTTGAGATTCATCAGTAGTGTTGTCCATATTAGTCAAACATTCCATTTATACTAAATATTTCACAAGTGTATATTCCAAGTATAATTTTGCAGCCTGCCTTAGAAGGAACAAGTACTTCTACGAGAAACACAATTACTACTTTTCATTACACAATGTTTTACTATGTATTTTTGTCCTACAGCTCCTCTGCCTCATGGATGTGTCAATATCTAGTTTGAGAAGTCAGTTTACACTGCATCCTTCCACTCATTGAGAGCATTAGCTGAACTTTTCAATCAGGTATTTTAACAGACTTTGGCTTCAAGTCATAGACATCTTTATACCTCAGCACTTCTTTAGCTTCCAGAAGGTCTATTCTGAATACTCAAAATTATTACTTGAGAATGTTATTAGGTGGACAAAGGTGCAAACGCCTACAGAGAAAAGACACAAGCCACCAGGACATGAAAGTAAGGGAGAGGTTGAAAAAGTAGTTTAATGGAGGAAAACACCTTACCATGTCATCAAATCTGAGATTCAGAGCCTTCTCTCCAAAAAAATGCTCCCAGACATTCAAGATTCAAATCTCACTCTTAGACCTTCTCCATACTCTTGTTTTAGCAATGCAGATATTCCTTATTATAGAAGGATGTAAGGAAGGCGAAGGGTGCTATCCTCTGGCTTGTCTTCTCATATTAGAAATGTCTGATACGGAATGGGGAGAAGATGGGCCATAGGTATGCCACCTGAAATCATGCTGGAACCATGCTGGGAGAAGAGGAAGGCAGCAGAGAAGGCACACTGCAGCTGTGGGACTTAAACAGTAGGCTGCAGTCATGCAGGAACATTTCCTTCATTCTAGATTCATCATGCATTTGTTTCTAGAAAACTGAGCCCTTATCTAAAAAGTCCACTTCTAATATTGTTAATTTTTTGTGTTGCTGTTGGCTCAAGTAGTCCAATTACCCAGCAAACCTAGTTTCTGCAGTGCTATTGGGAAAAGCAAACTTCTCCTCATCCCTTCAACACAGCACATTAAGTGAATACTTTTTTATAAATGGCATGTAGAGTCTTATACTAGCCAAATTTATAAATGTTTCACAGAAGTATGCAGAAAGTCAGCACTCCTGACCTGACAGCTTTTGTGGATGTTTTCTAGTAACTACATATTTTCTGTCTTGAATTTGCTTTGGATACAGAGATACACCTTTTAGAGGAAGTCAGGAATGTCTACATGTATTCCATCCCTTTCTGTGTAAAGACTGAGAGAAAAGTCAGCCTAAGCGGAGTTTCCAAAGCTAACAGCTTTCCTGTTTAAGTCTTATTATCCAACATGATGCATTTTGTGGGGAGGGAAATTCTCAAAGATGGGAGTGAGAAAAACTGAAACAAACAAACAAAAAAAAAATCACACTTTGAAATCCATCCCTTTGGCAGCTGTCCCTTTTTCATTTTGGCAGACACAGAATTACTGGCAGGACTAGTGAGGGAAGGGTAAAAGACAAATGGTTCATGATGAATCCTTTAACTAAGCTGATATTTCAACACAGTGCCTGCCAGCATTTTTCTTTGGCATATGCTTTATAGAACGTACATGACAAGCACTTCAGCATTGTTAATATATTGGCATTACCTGGTTTATTATTCATCTCCCTCTGAATCAGACCCAAGACTTTCAGGAGACTATCACGTAGAAGTCCTTATTTTTCTTAGCATGTATTTCTCTGGGGGCAAAAATGAAGCTAAAACTATGCTATCATGATTTTAAAAAAATCCATCAAAATAGCCTTTTAAAATGAGGGTGTCAGTTGTCATGATATTATCTTTTGGAATACTGATAATCTAAATACCAGCTTTCAAGAGTAAGGTGTATCAAACAGCTTCACTCTTTGGGTGAATCCATCCCATTAAAACAAAAAAACAAGATAATTAATTTTTAAGAAACTCAAATAAAAATATGGATTTGAAGATAATTATTGGGTTTTATTATGCTTTTTGTCCTGAAAAAAAGAAAAAAGCCTCCAAGTTTCAGAAGCAAAAGTGGATAGATCAAGGTGTACTGATGAAAACAAAATATCTCAAATTCTGCGAGAAAAACAAAACAACCTGGAAGCCTCATTTGGTTTTCATTACAGTTAATGGCAAAATTTGCATTGACTTGCACTACACGCTACATATATGGCAATTCATTAAACCTGTAAATTTGAATTTAAAAAATAGCCACACCAACATAATGAAGAAGAGATTAATTTCTTTGTTCATTCTTTTCCTCTTTTTTTCTTTCATTTTTTTTTCTTTCTTGCTAATTACTTAAGTAGTTATCTTTTTAACAAATTTTACTTTCTGTTCCTAAAGTTCCCACAAGTGGTATTCCCTACATCTGCCTGTTTTGCAGAAAATACTGCAGCTTCAAGAAACCAACCCATGCGGACTTTCCAATCACAAAATATTGTGTCTGTGTGTTGAAGCTGATGGTCTAGAAGACCTTGTCTGACATTTTTTAATTAAGTTGTTATTGTCTAGTTGCATAAATTCCTTATAAATGCATCTTGCACCAATATGGCATGACACCTTGAAAATCACTTGTGAAGTAATAACTGAAGGAAATGCTTTAAGATATGTGCAGTACAGTGTACTATTTTCTGGTCAGAGAGTTTAATTAGTTGTCCTTCTTTATAATAGCCTACCCTCATGTCTCATCCCTGCTAATAGGAGATGAAAAATATAAAAATAAATATTACAAACTTTACCCTCTGAAATACGATAATGACTTCAGGCTTTGTTGCAGGAAATACTGTTTATTTTCAAGAAGAGGAAAAAAAAATTACAGGTTTGGATTTTTTTTTCCTTATTTGAATTGACTCTAATGTTAGGATTTATTAATAGAAGGAAACTGAAATGTGAGTGCCTAAAAAGGCAATATGGAAGAGCTCAACAATCTATGGAAAGCAGGAATAACAAACCATATATTTTTCCTGCCGAGACAGGGCACTGCATAAAAACACCAGGGGATGGATGCAAACAATGTGCTGGTGAGAGTGACAATAAAACAGAGATGACAGCATAAAGAGGGAATGATGAATGTATTAATGTAGGCAAGAGAGTTAGATAAAAGATCACAGGGAGTAGTAGAAAATTCACTCTAAGCAGATCTTGAATAGTCTAACAGGAAATAGTGTTATTGTTACATGTGGATTTGATAGTGAATGTGGTGACAACAGAGAGTGAGAAAATCTTTGAGTTTATATGGAGAGATTTATATTTATGCCTCTGGATATACATTTATAGATATTTATACTAAATATATATTTTGATATCCCTGTAATAAATTTCTATAACTGTATGATGAACTGCATTTATTGTAGTTAACACCCTTTGCCTGCCTTACCTGTGCTATGTTCTCTTTTTCTTTTCAGCTGGTGATTTCTCTAAGCAGCTCAGAACTGCTGTCAGAATTGTTGAAACCTGCCAGAATTTTTTTCTTCTTTTCTTCCCAAACACCTCCAGAGATGGGGAATTCTCCTCCTCTGCTGCATTCTGCTTTGAAGTATCTGTCTTGAAGTATCCCATTTTTATTAGTTTAGTTTCAAAGGTCCAATTTCTCTTATCTATCAAGGATTAGAAAACCAGGGGAATTAATGCTGCTATTATAAGAAAAACTGGCATTAATATAATAGACTGATTTCTTAAAAAGAGTGTTCCTAAACAGTAAAGAGAAAGATGTTAGTCTGTAAAAGAAAGTTACAAAACCGACCTTCTTTTTTGTTTAAATCATGATTTTCATTTCAAAAGGTTCATAACAATAAATCTATTGAAGTTACTTCTTTTTACTAATGGCTACCTGCCCAGGATTAGTCTCTAAAACTGTTTTCAACAGTTCAACCAGCAAAGAAGATGAAAAACCAATCGACTTTAGTAGGCTTTGTATTGGACCTTTAGACGTAAATAGTTCTACATAATTTTATTTTATTGCTTGTTAGCACTCTCGTGTTTCACCTCTTATGGCCATTCAATGAGTGGTTCTTTTAAAAACCTTTCTCTTTATGTCATTATTTTCCATGAGTAATATTAGAGATGTAGAGATCCCTGATTGCCTTTTTGAAAATGCATGTCATGTACTTGAGGTATTTGTTTGATATTGAATGGAACACAGCAGCACTACCTAGAAATCCAGGAGAAGAACTGAAGGGCACCAATTTCTTCTGATGCTATAAGTAGCTTTTAGAGAGATTACTCAGAAAGGAAGAAAAATATTACCAAACTGAGCCCCACGGCAGATGCCCACACACAAATTAGGCAAAATTTGCTGTGAGAGTTTCAGGATTGCCGAACGTTTTTTAGGGTTACAGACTTATGTTTTACGTTTTCCCTCATCCACAGCATTTTTAATATTAGAGATCAAAGTTTCAGTGGTGTTTATTAGCAGTAATTCCGTAGACAAACTCATCTTGATGAGTCATCAGTGAGGGATATCACATTCACACAAAATCAGTTGGCTGAAACCGACAGTCTGAGACAGATTAAAACTAGGCATTAATCACCTGTAAGGCTAAGCATGAGAAAAAGGAGCCTGAAAAACACCAGACCTTGTGCATTATGATATAAATGGAAGTTTCAGAAGACTAGTCATAAAAGATTACTCTACAAAAGAAAATGTTTGTCTCGGAGACTTTTTTATTGACCTGTGATATGCTTTTGGTTTGAAAGACATGTTAAACAAAGAATGCTGCAGGCTTTCAAAACTCTCACAGCTCTATAAATAACTCCACATAAAATGTACAGTATGTATAAACAGCATGACAAAGATTTTCTGACAGGATTTTCTCTACAGTAAAAAAGTAAAGTCAAAACATTCCATTGATGGCAGCTATTTTGAAGAATTCCTAAGAATACAAGTGCTTATGAGCTGGCAAACTCTCCAGGAGTGAGAGTGAGTACAAACAATGAACTTTTATGAGATTGTAGCCATTCCATCAAGATCCAAATGAAGCTTGAATGGACCCTAGCCAAGAAGCAACTGCTCAGAATTTAGTGAAGCTTCAGCTAAGGGAACTGCACAAAAAAACCAAACAGTTCCAGCAGTAAAACTATATGCCAACAACAATTTTGAGAGTTCACCATCTGGGTCCTGCAGTCATCAATCAGATTGAAAATGCCACTCCAGCTGTCCTT
Source organism: Dendrocincla tyrannina (assembly GCA_035047865.1). Lineage (NCBI taxonomy): Eukaryota > Metazoa > Chordata > Aves > Passeriformes > Dendrocolaptidae > Dendrocincla > Dendrocincla tyrannina. The sequence continues at coordinate 30,474,758 of JAWWMP010000081.1, forward strand.
CAAGGCTTCTCATGGTCAAGGTAGAGCAGCTGTAAGAAAATAAAACACAAACATTGAGAGCACACAAAGAGATGTTAAAGCTCGAGTAAGTCAGCAGGCAGATAACTGTCAAGTATTAAAAGGCACTCAATTGGTTCATTACTCTACAGCATTCAGGTTGACCACTTGCATATCTGAAATTACCCATTTTACATACTACATATTGATATTTTTCTTTATTATTTTGCTTTAGTCAATTTGGACTTCTTTTAGAAATGCGTGCATAGATCTCTTTTGTGGAAAATTAATCCACAAAAAACAGGTCTATAAGTTTATTTCCTATAGGTTAATGTGTAAGAGCTCTAGTCATTGGCTCTTACTGTCACTAGTATTGGAGATTTTGACTAGAGACAAACTCTGAAAAAGTCTACCACCTGACGGAAAATTAGGACCTTCCAAATATGTGTGAATAGTTGGAAAGATTCCTTTGGAAATGGAAGTAGTAGCTTGTACAGGAAATGAGACAGGAAAGTTGAGATGTAGTAGGAATTTCAGAAGAGGTAGGAACAATTATTAAAATAACAATTTCATATCTATGAGCAAACCAAACTAGAGGGAAGGTAGAACTAGGGAGAGGAGAAGGCTGATGGTTGAAATCGCAAATCCGACATTCTGGGTGTATTCAAGTGTAGACAGGCAGAAATAAAAGCCAGAGCTATGCTCTGAAAATTTAGGGAGGAAAAAATTTACTTGATTTAGTAAACTTGAGAAACCAGAGAAAACTTTAAGTGACCACAGTGGAAGTTGAACAGGCAAGGAAACGAATGGATTTCTGCTTCATTTTTACATGGAATTACAGAGGAATAAAATGGGTTTTCTGTCCAAATATGATGGATTGCTTTTTTAATCTATTCTACGTTGCAAAATATCTACGATATTTCTTTCACACTTTTAGGATGTTCCGGAAGTCTGCCTGGTGAAGACATTTGTTTGTTTGGTTGATTGGTTTTAAATAGTTGACTTTGTTGTATCAATGGTTTTAATATACAATATGTACTGGCATCCAAGGTTTGTTCCTAACGTACAGTTTAGATGCAGTCATCTCCATATGATGGCTTTACTTAATATCCAACTATAAATAGTCTGGGCCTGGAGCAGGTAAAGAGTGTTCTGTAGAAATAAAAATAAAATTATGAGTACTATTTATTTGTTAAAAAATTTTCCTTTTTAGTGTTTAGAGAGATTTATCATATTACAATTATTCAAAGCTTTATTTTCACAAAGCTGAGCTGTAGATGGTAGAGATTGTGTGTAATAATTCAACATACTCTATTCCAGGTGTTTTACACAAATGTTTCTCTTTCAAGATTTTACAGTAAGAGAATGGTACTCATTTAATCACCTTGTAATGTCATCTAGTCAAACTCTGGTTCACAGGACTGTGCCATTTTTTGTGCTGTTGTCCCACATATTGTAAAACAAACTAAAGGATGCTCAGATACTTTCAAAGATCTGGAAAGAGGAGGCAAACAAGAAATGGCAAAAGATAAATGTAGAAGAGAACAACGAAAAAATGGCCAGTGACCTGTCGTTGTAAGCAACAGTGTCTCCTAGCCTGTCATAGGGTTTCTTTTGCAAACTTTCACAAAACCTTCAGAGATCTGGGCACACTAAGGAGATCAGCATGTATCTCATGACAAATGAGATTTTTGCAGGTGAGATTTTCAGGCATTTACCTGAGTTGCAAAGGGAAGCTAAAGAGGAACACCAAAAGCTACAATTTTAATTACTTTTTTTGTAAAATACGATAAAACTACTGAAGTGCATATGGCTTTCAAAAATTAATAGACCTTTGTTTTAAATACACTTCCAAAAGCATTATCATCACTCAAACTTGTCAGAAAAAGAATGTACTCCAAAAACTCACATGACATTTCAAATGGATTGGATACTTTCATGAAGCTGTGATTTAGTCTATTATCATTGTTAACTAGTGTCTCACCTGGGTATTTACCAGAGAGCAGAGGGATTCAATATCATTTAAAAGACAGTTTAGAGCAGCAATAACTTTTGTGCGCACATCATTTAGCATTGGCCAAGAGAGTTCGTAATGCCCTTCCTACATCTGTGTATTTTCTAGAATAGAAGTGGAAAATGCTTTTGGCAAAAACAAGTGATAAAATACCTCCCTCACTATATAGCAAATAAGCAGAAAAGGCTCTTTGAGTAAGAGCCATACAAGCACTTTACACAAGGAGACATACCTACTACTAAATTTCAACTAAGTAGCATAGCTTTTGTCCACTACCAAGCTTGCATGGCTAGTGTTTTGGTATCACAAATATTGACATCCTGATCAAAGTAGTTGGACTGCATGCTGCCCAGTTGCGGCTGTTATCAGAGAGCAAAGCCTACTTTTCATTGATTCCTGCTGATTTCATGCCAATGGGAAGGCATGACAGAAATAATGACAATGCAGAGTATTTTTATTTTGAAGAGAACAATCTGTCCACTCTAGTTCCCTCTGGGGTGGAATAGCAAGCAGTGCATCCATACATAGAGGAGAAGATGGCACTAAATGAGTTTATGTGCTAAATGGCGTTTTATTTTGTCAGATTCCTCTGTAAGTCATTAACTATTGTGGTCTCTCACACAGTTAATAACCTGATCCTAGCAAAGAAATGGCATACCTATTCTGGGAAGCAAAATGAAAACTGAGTTACACATATATTCAAAAATTGCCTGAAATATTTATTTTCCATATTCTATATAAGCCATATACAACACTGTGGGCATTTGTCTCACACATGAATGCAGAAGTTAGAAGAATTACTGTAGTTAAATCCCAAATCAGAGCTAATTCTTTAAAATACTACTGTTCCCTTTTAATTCCTTAAAATACTACTATTTTCATTGAATTTAATTAAATACAAGCTTCATCACTCCCCTATGAGTCAAGATAATTAAAGAAAGACCTATATTTGTCAGTGAATCTCAGAAATGTTCTAATGAGTGGATAAGAACCATTTGTAATTAACATGCTAATTGCTTGTATGCAAATGGACTGTTGTCCAAGTGGTTTAAAAAGTGCTTGAAAACAGTTTGTTTGCCTTCCCTCTTAAGCAGACTAAACATTCCCACTTGCAGTCTTATTTACATTATTAATTTGCTTAGCAAATATTTTTTTAATAGCTAGTGCAAATAGAAGGAGGGAAGCCTTGTTTGGAGAGCTCTTGTGAAGAGTGCTATTTGATCCAGTTCAAGCAGATGAGCAGACTGAAATGTGAGTTTTCCAGGCACATAATAGACCCTTGGCTTATCAAAGCCTCTTATCTGATTGGAAAAAAATCAAAGGTAAACTTCACAGCTCATGGAATTAAAAGACAAATGAGATGTCATAATTATCAAAGTGGCTAATTTAGAAAATTAAGCCATTCACGTAGGTGACATAATTGCTTGTCACAATCACTCTTTTTCTCATTAGCCCTCCCTTCAGCACCTACAATACAGTGGAACATTCTTTAGTCTTGGAAAATATTGCCTATACTGTAATCCCTTAATAGCATAGCCCCTAAAATTAGTGCAAAAATATACTTAATAGCTTCATTGATGTGATATATTTGTGTGATTCTCTGTTTGATCATGTCTCACATTGTAAAATCTGGTATTTTGAATTTTGGGTATTTTATTGGGGTGTTTTTCTAACTTCTTTTAAAATAACACAATTTAAAATTAATCAGCTAATTATGATGGAGGACGTAATAGTCCAACATGCCATATGCAAATATTTTTACAAGATTATGCTTCCATCACACAAGGTAGCTTTAACATGTAAGTATTATGTGTTATATAATCAATGCAGCTAGAAGATTCTATTGTCCTCCTAAATTGTGAATGTATAGAAAATATATTTTGTTCTTTACAGAAAAATGTATATTTCTAATATTTAATGTTTCATTTTAAGTTTTTTTCAGTGACTTTAAAATAATATCCCAAATAATATTTCTTATAAGAAAGTAATTTTCAGGAAGCAGTTACACTTCCCTGACAATCATATTGTTTATGAGTCAGCAAGTATAGAAATTGTTAATGACTATTTCTAAGAAAGGAAATGAGTCTGGTTTGCTATGCGAGTTTCAAGGCATGACATTGTAAATGGGCAAGGTTAAACATTTTGGATTAAAAACATGACTGTGAGATTGATTAGGGTCCTACAGTCTTGTAAAGTTGGTAGAACATAGCTGACATGACTTATAGTTTGCTGAATTCAGAGAGATTACATTGATGTCATTCATTTGAAGAGATAGTTCATCCTGGATGCATACAGTGAAGCTGTCATCCGTGCATTTCACAAATATTCATGTGTCTAACATGTTTTGATTAGACTAACACTGAACCACACCATTGAATGGGTCATGTGTCTGAAGCGCTGTGACATGCTTAAGTCAAAGCTTGCATTAAAAAACAAGGCACAAAATCTGGAAATAAAATACAGCTAAACACCCAACCTAGTCTTGTAAAGCTTTCTGTGCACCACTCCTCTGAATATCCAACGTAATATATGTTGTACAGAAACTCATATCTTATAGAAAGCAGTTAGGCTTCTGACTATTATAGAAAAGAGTTAGTATATTATTAGCTCAATAATAAACAATATTGACTTTGCTCTATATGAACAGGCTCCTATATAGTTTGCATGAATGTGCTTATTTAGAAAGAGGGTCCATCCTGTCCTTCTCCACTCATAGCTGGGCAGAATTTCAACTCAGTACTCCCAGAAGGGAATTGGCTTGAGCTGGCAATTCCTCAAAAATGAATGATAAACAAGAGGTTCTGTTTCAAAGAACAGGACCTTCCTCAATGGACCTCAGCAGACTTTAGAACACCTGGTTTTAGGAAATTAAGTTAGGACTGACACTTCTGAATTTACAGAGCCTGACAGTACTCCAGTTATGTGTCCCTGGCTCGTTGCAAGGGTAGTCTCTCTACTTTAGCCCTTCTGCCCAGAAGGAAAAGGAGGTGTTCCAGTCCCATTTCTCCCCAAACAAGTGTTGTCACCAGCCTTTTCCCCCAGTCTGCTCTGTAGTTTGCCGTCTTCTCCCTAGGATTGGGGTTTTCCTTTCTATGACCTTCAGTTTCTTCACAACAAAGACAAGCATTCTAAAACAACTTTAAAAACACATTCCCACTGTTCATATGCAAAAAGAGCTATTTACAGGAAAGGTAGCAAAATCTGCACATAAAAACATTTGGTTTAATTTCCTCTCCACAAAGGAAGTCCTCTGACTTTCTGACCCCTTTTTTTACCCCTGCATCCTTTTGATCCTTACCTCTTGTCTCCTCCTTAACTTCAGGTTCTCTCTTCTGCCCAGAGCATTCCTTCTTTAGTTAGGACTCCCTGGCCTAGAGAGCCAGGACAGCTCTGTTTAAAGCAACTTTTTCTTCTGCTTTCCTGCTCTTCATTGTTGGTTGTATCCACCTGAAAACCAGCTATGCTCTCAATTCCAAGGGCACGCATGACATGTTAAACTGCAGGTCAGTTAATATGCTCAGGTATCTCTGTAGGCTCCATGACTTGCTCAGTCTTTTGTCATGCTCATTTTTTTCCAAGGCACTTATCCCCTGCTAACAACTTTTTCTCTTGTCCTTTGGCTGCCTCTGGATACCGTATATTGAGAGATGACATAGACCCTGCCAGAAACTCTTAACATTGATGGTTATAGTTACATGAAAGGTTCATAATAACAGAATTTGTAAGTTATGCAAAAATTTTCAGACTGTCACAGAGAAGAATAAATATTAAGCATCTGCTATTTTTCTAGAAGACATTTCCTTACAATAAATATTTTTCCATAAATATCTGTCTGGTTTGAGGGAGAAGGAAAAGAGGTTCAAGATTCAAGGCTGTGCTGTTATCCTTCCATCACCTGTTATGAGGAGGGTTGGGTTCTGATCTCATTTATCTCATTGCAAACTGCTGATGCAATTTCCTTGAAGCAGCTCAGCCTCCACTGGTTTACCATGTTGGGGACAGTGGCCAGCAGTGTTAGATTTGAAAATTGCAACACTGACCCTCAGAAGTGCCCCTTCATTCAATAGACAGGCACAAAATTGTGATGTGACAGACACAAGTAATAGTCAGTCACCATAGGAAGTGGAAAACTTCTAAATTTTTGCTTTGATATAGCACTTAGTATTGGAAACAAGCTTTCCTCTTCAGCTGAAAAAGAAAAGCTGATTTGGAACATCTGCAAATGCCTTAGAAAACAATCAGACCTAATATAAGGCCTAAATAATAAACACCCCGTTTGTGATTTGGTGACTTGTTTTAATGCCATTCCCATAATAATTTTGGATCAAAAGGGATGTCATTTAGATGGCACAGAGGTTGTGATTTTGGTAGAAGATGGGTATTGCCATCATTAAAGTGCACAGAAACTGAAGATTAAATAAGCAAATTGTTTTATCTGGTTTTTGAGTACCAAGTAACATAAGTATATTTTACACGGATCACAGAATTGCCACCTAAGAAAACAAAGACTAATGTAACACAACTGCAAATGGTGGCTGATGATCACTATGCTAATACTAATAGCATTGTTCCCATATATGCACTGCTGTCCTCTAGAGGCCATGTTTAATACTAAATAGCCCCCACTTCATTAACAAACAGGTTGATTCCCCAATTATGCCTGTAGGAGAGCTGATTTCAAGAACAAGAAGACCTTCACGTGTACCTGTAAGGTAGTCCATATGGTGATAATATCAAAACAAAAGAATAAGCTGTCTCACGTTGGAGGGAAAGATTACTCAGCCCCACTGCAGTTGACTCTTCACCAAAAATATGATGGAAACATGCTCCATAAAATTTTTGAATGTAATGTTTTAAAAAATCACAAGGCAGGAATGAAAGATGGACTTAGGTGAATAGCAGAAGCAAAGATGGAAAACATAGGGCCTGTGAAATCCGTTTCACTGACACCGAAGGCTTATGCATGCTGAGGTACAGCTCATTAGTGTTACTATTACTATGACTGAAATGATCCTAATGCTGGACAGAATTTGGAGATCATTTATATTTCTCAAAGGACTGAAACTTCAGATGCAGCCGAGGAGCTCAAATGCCACATATTTCCCAGTGAAGGTTCACCAAACAGTATGGAGTGATGGACAGACCTTATCTGTAGAGAGTCACGGTAAACAAGAGACAGACACTTTAGCATGGACTGTTGCAATAGCACAAGGATTAATGGTTTTTAACTAAAAGAGGATCAATTTAAATTAGATTAGAATTTATTATGAGGGTGTTAAAACAGTGGAACAGGTGGTCCAGAGAGGTAGTGGATGCCCCATTCTGGAAACATTGCCCATGGGGTTGGATGGGGCTCTGAGCAATCTGATCTAGTTGAAAATGTCCCTGCTCATTGCAGAGGGGTTGGACTAGATGATCTTTGGAGGTCCCTTCCAACCCAAACAGTTCTATTATTCCATGAGAATCAAAATACTCCACAGGACAAGCTGGAAAACCCTATAGTTCCTAAAACGTTAATGCGTAAGGAAGCTGGAAGAAACAGAGGCAACTTTTGGTGGGAGGACTGCTATACACCTAACCCTGCTGTTTTACAGCTTTTGCCAGCTACCACTCAATTACTCACAATATTTTGACCTTTCTCACTAGATAAGCTTCCGTTGCATACATTTTTATACCCTGCTTGTTCCTTATGAGTAAAGTGCAGCACCTGCCCTACTGTTTTTCTGGCAACAATCAGATTTCCCATGGGCTACTTCCTGATCTAGATCTCCTGTCTTTTGATATTCTTTTCTTTGTCAGAAAAGCCTCGAGCAGCTCAGCAGTCAGCAAGAATATGGAAGCAGGTGTCGATTTGCGCCTCTTCTAGTGTCAGAAATTATCATCTAGATGGCATGTTGTCTATAGAGCTGAAGTTAAATCAAACTGAGAGTTGGCATTTTTCTCTTCCACTAGACCTGCAGCAAGACAAGGTCAGCTGGAGGTATACTCATACCGCAAGCTCTGATTCTAGGTGAGGAAGCTTGGTTTCACAGGCAGAACTGCTCAAAGACCCAAAAAGTGATAAGTAAGCATAATTGGGTGGTTAAGGAAGGGAGAAAGGCTCAGTGAATGCAGAATGAGATAGACATAAGAAGTATCTATGGAGATACTGAAGCAGCTGAAAAGCCAACTGAAAGTACGGTGCCTCCTCTTCATCTTTTCCCAGAGCCTAGAAGAGGGTACTTTGGACAAATTTCCTGATGAATAGGACAGCTTTCAGAACAGTACAGAATCATGTCCTTGGCACTGCACAAATGAGAGGGACATGTCTTCTGTGTAAATACTGTTCTCCGGTCTTTATTTTGACATTTACTCCAGTTTAATCAACTAGGTTTTAAAGCACATTTGCTTTGATTAAAACTGGGATTGGCCTTGCAATAAAGATGGTCTCTCCAGTGGCTCATTTTGGAAACCCCCTGAACAGTGATCAGATATATTTATGATGCCCTTTAGCCATGTGTTTGATTTCCTTGACATAAAAGAGGGGGGGGTAGGGGAAAAAAAAGGAAAAGCTGCTGACTCTTTAAAGGCTTCTGGAGTTGTTATTGCTGGCCTGCAGCCACACATTCTCTTACATGGTGAATCAAAGACACCAACACTGTGAGGATCAGTCAGTACAACACAAGCACTACTTAAACATAGAGCTCAAAACATCACTTTTTGTTTCTTTAAAGGGTCACATTCTGGAGACAGAATCTTTTTACTTAAATGAAACAGTAATTTTATGTACTCTGACATGTTGCATTTTTTTTCCTGAGGAAAAAACATCCTAAATATGAGCTAATAAAATTGTTGCACACAGTATGTTTTATTAACTGTCTTTGTTGCAGTTACATGAATATATTTTTTTCCCTTGCTCATTTTCAATGTTATGGTGTGGAAAGCTGGAGATCACAAAGAGTTAAATCATAGCCTATGCTGGGTCCTTATTTAGAAGGAAAAGGTAGTTGTTTTGATGTAGGTCTCTTAGCAACTAGAAATTTAGCTCTTTGTTTATTATAAAACACTTCAATTTTGAAGGAAAGAATTTACATTTCTTATTCTAGTTGCTCTCCTTGTCTTCTTCTCCATCTGCCTTGATGGGGTCTAAAACAAAATATAAAAAAAAGTTGTTTCTAGATATGAGTTATGATATTTTTGAGTGACAAGAAAATCTTAATACTTACTCTTAAGAGATATTTCCTGCTAATAGTTGTTTAAAGGATCAGTGTCTCCAATGTCTAGCACTTTCAAAAAAAAAACCCCAACCCAAACTATCACAATTTCTGTTGCTAAATAAATTTTACAATGTATGTCTTGTAGTGATTTAGTTTTAGTGTAAGACATTACTTTTAAAAGATGATTGAAAAAATTAATGAAAGCAAAGCATCTTAGTTCACAGATTGTGAGGTTAAGACATTAAATTAAACAGGTTTTTTTGAGCCTTTGGACAGCTTAGAGTACTGGCATATTTAAACACTTGATGGAATTTTGTCCTAAACTTAATCCTGTGTCAGAGCTCAAATATCTTCTTGATGCAGTAAAGGCTGTCTCTGTGCTTGGATATTGCATTTTGATAGAAAATTACTATGTAACTTTGCATAAAAATACAATTACATCTATTAAACAATAAAACACAGAATGTAAGTTATGCTCCCTTCCATTAAGATGAGATGACCTAACCATTTTTCCATCTGAAGAAAATAAAGTATAATTCGCTATGAATGAGGGTAACATAAAAAAAGTCCAACCTAATGTGAGACCAAAATTACACAGTCTTCATCAGTGCTTTCCTGAAGATCCAGATAAGACCAGAGGGTCTTAAGTAAACATGGAGACAGAGGCTGTGCTGTACTCTGGGGAAAACCAATCCCAAATAGACTAAGGTGGTGGGGAAACAGAGGAAAGGAAGATCATGTGTAGGTGTTCGTTATTTGGCCTGCAATACAATTGTCAGTTGTACAGAGAAGGGTGTCTGAGCACCTGCTTCGTCGGCTTTAAACAACAAAATCTATTTCAGTTAGATCTATCCAGTTTGTGTGTGGGACCAAAGAGAAGTGACCTGCTGCAGCATTACCAGGAGGAAGATAGTTCAGTTAGAAGTCGTGAAGTCCATGAATTGATTTTATGTTTTACCTTTTTCTAATCTGACAAAATGGAAGGAAGATTCCAGCTGACTGCATGGCACTTTTTGAATTATGCAAGGCAAATATCTACATACAATACAATTTGGGGGTTTGTATTTTAATACTGAAAACTACATTCTAAGCTTAATAAACTTACAGTTAAAATCATAAAAAATTTGTAATTGCCACTGATCTGCAAACTTATGGCTTGTGTATGCCTGATAAAGTAAACAGTTACTAGAGTAACCATAATTAATCCTATTAGTCTATTAATTTCATACCCTTGAAGATGAAAAATTGACACAGGGAGAATTTTGGGAACTGGGTGTAATGTTGGTGTTCATACTGATCTGCTGTTCAGAAATTCTAGGGTCACATACATGGTCAGAGGGGTGGAGTACCTTTCCTGTGAGCACAGGCTAAGGGAGCTGGGGCTGTTGAGCCTGGAGAAGGAAGGCTCTGAGGAGACTTAATTGTGGCCTTCCGATACATAAAGAAGGCTTATAAAAAGGAGGGAGAGGGACTTTTCATATGGGCAGAGAGTGGTAGTACAAGGGACAATAGTTTTAAACTGAAAGAGGGCAGGTTTAGATTAGATGTTATGAAGCAATTCTTTACTCAGAGGGTGTTGAAGCACTGGCAGTGGTGCTCAGGGAGGATGTGGATGCCTCTTTCCTGTAAGTGTTCAAGGTCAGGTTGGATGGGGCTCTGAGCAATCTGGTCTAATGAAAGATGGGCCTGCCCATAGCAAGGGAGTTGGAACTAGATGATCTTTGGAACTCTTTTCCAACCCAAACCATATTATGATTCTATGATTCTGAATATAAGCCACTAAGAAGAATAATATGTGGATATATTGCTAGAGTTTTTATTATTCTGCTCTTTTTTATTAGAACATATCATCACTATGTTATGAAAACAAGATCGTTTGCCCATTAATGAAAAATTTTAAGTGGTTTAGGATCATGAGAGAAGAACATTTTACTGGAAACAACGAGATAAGAAAACAACCAGTAACAGCAACAATATTAATAACAAAAGTGGACGAAAGAGAGAGTGATTCACATGTAAAATGCTCCCTGCAAGGCCTGAACCAACCCAACCACAGCCACACCACCACAACGCTCTCTCAGCTCGGAACCATGGTGCCCAACCACTCTCTCCAGGTTGGAACTGGTGCTATGCTTACTCAACTGGAAGGAACTCATTCTTTCAGGAAAAAACTCACTTTCTCCCACGTCAATGACTGTGAGGTGGTAGAGAATAACCTCTGGGTCCTGGCCCTTCCTGCTCCTGGCTACTGCAAAAATTAAACCTGTTGTGCATGCAACCAGGACCCCAATGTATGTCTCATAGTTGTTCCTAATTAACCCAGTCAGGAAGTTTGGCACATTCTCTACCTGGTAAGACCAGGTACTCTAGAAAAAGAAAATACTAAAAGTTTGAGAGCCCATGTGATACAAAAGGAATCAAAAATTATCCAGTGAACACAGTCACAGAAAAGAGCTAACTCCTCTGTAATGAAGATGTCAGAGGCGTGTGATGAATACCTTTAGCCATCTGCTCCTCAAGGCCAGACTTGAAGCTGTTTAGTCTGATAATATAGCAAGTTAACTTCCTAGCCTGGGTATTTCCAGCCAATGGCACATGGCTTCAGTGGAACTGGAAGGTGCCATGGATGAGGCACGTGGATCTGACCTTCACCATGGACAAGGGTCCCAAAAATCACAACCTGGTATTAACACTGCAGCACCTAATGCTTATCCAAGTATTTTCCTAAAGACCATAGTACAGAATAGGTTTCACGAGTTGACATTGAACAAAACCTACCCCATCTATATCTCTCATTCAGTAAAAGGAAGAAAAATGGTGTAATCTGTTTCCAGTTGCTAGAAGATCCTGGTTAATTATATTCCCTCAAAATGTAAATTAAACACGCAATAATGACTCTGACAAATGAAAGTAAAGATTCTATCTTTCAATAATTTTATCATCAGGTATGTTCACACCAGTTTAATCTAATATGCAATTAACTCATTTATGTGTCTGTGTAATTAATTAATTTATATATGCAGTTCTCAGACTGTACATCAATAACATCTAAGAAGGCTATCTCTGGGTTTCTCTTACTAAACATGAGCAAAATTAAAACTGTGATGCTTATCAAAGTCTGCATGACAATGGCTGATAACCCACCAGTTTTATGTATCAGTGAAAATGGGAACAGGTAGCCTGCACAGGGGGACTCTGATCTCCAGCCTTGCTCTGGTCCAATGCAAGCATGCAGATTTTGTGGGCAGCACTCATTTAGAATGTGTGTTCTATACATGATTAAACTAAACCCAGCTCTAACTTCTCATTTTCTCCTGTTAAAAAGGTGTAGCATTATATTGTGCTCTGGAAGTTGCTTTACTACTGCTTCTTGTAAAATGGAATGTCTGCCACACTGAAGTTCCTAGGCACCTTTTTAAGCTTTATCAGCTTTGGTTGGTGGCAATGACAGAAACGCACAGTTAAAAATTAAGTTGAGTATGTTCTTTCAAGTACTGTTACCACAGTCTTCCGGTTTTGCATTTCTCATTTTAAATAAGTTATATTCACAATTAAGCCTCACCTTATCACTTTTTACCATGTAATTTATTTGTTCAAATACTGTTACTAGCTTTCTATCTGTTAGACACTTGTACTTTCTCGAACTTACTTTTCAGTCTTCAGTAAGCAACAGAATTAATGAGTTAATAAAATAAAATACTCTTCAAAGGGACAACATGTATGTTTCTTCTTGAATACTGTATTTCATCTAAACCACACATTCATTTAAACCATTAGTCACACCTAAACTGATTATCTTTGCAGGAGTATGTATGGTCTCTGTAGTTCAAATGACTGAAGTGGTCCAATAGCTCTGAGGTTAGCAGTCATGCTACTGACATTTTTGGTGAGTCATATGACTACTTTCTAACTTGATGAAGCTAAATCTCTTACACTTTCCAAACTAATGTTAAGTGAATCAAAGATAGCCCTTAAAAGACAGTGAATCTTGTAGGGTAGTAAGCCATTGTTCAGCATTATTTACTCTATTAAGATGTGGAAGGCATAGTTGTATCACTTCAGTGTAAACAACCATTCTCCTGAAAATCTATCATTCACTACTTGTTAGTTCCTGTCTGTTCTAAAGAGCAAAATGAAACATGATACATAGACACACACAATCACTAGTTTAATAGACAAGATTAGTAAATAACTCACCCAATGAACTGAAGTGTATTATGATAACGCTCTGACAAATAGTGGCAAACAACGCAAATAAAGGAAATAAACAGAAAAAGTATCTGAACAGTTTTATTCTTTTATACAGGAACAGAAATTCTGTGGGCTTGGAAGTGTCTTTATTATTTCTCCATGAGGAACGAGGAACATCTCTGCCTCTATACAGTCGTAATAACAGTCTGAAATGTTTTTAATGTGATAATCAATTTTTAAAACAAGATGTGAGCTAAGCAATTTCTTTCTTTATAGATGGGTAAACTAAGGCACAGAGGAATTAAATAATGGCTCAACCTCATCCTCTGTGACTCCATCTCCCCTTCCTACAGAAAACCAGAGAAAGCAGTTTTGTTCTTCAGTGGCACTTACTATGCACAACCAAAATTACATGCTTGTTGCAGGTGTAATTTTAAAAAAGCTCATAAAATCTAAAAAAGTACATAATGTTATACATACACAAGTCTGTATGCCATATGAAACCTCATTATTATACTACAAATACTCTCAAAGTATTAGACAGAGACAAAAAAATGTGTGTAGCTGCACAATCTACAGCTTTATGATTTGAGACACCTTAGCATACAGAAGTCTCTGCCAGTCTAGGAAACCACACTCCAATTAGTATTGGGTTGGACTACACTTAGAATTCATTAATTAGAAATTTGAAAGCCCAAAGCACTCATAATGCTAAATTTCATCTAATGACTGTTCCTGATGACCAACTATCCATTGATTTAGAGGAGTTCCTAGGACAAAGTAGATTCTCAGAGTTCTAGTCCTTCACGCAAACCATGGAACTCTAGCTAATACTATAAAAGGAGGAGTTTTAGGTTGACTTCAGTTGAAGCATCAGTGTGCTTCTGTTTTCTCAGGAGAAAAATTGTAAAATACAGCTGTCATATTTGTAAAGCTTCTTTATTCTTGCTAATATACTAAATTACTAGGGTGACATAGTTGAAACCTAGGACATCTCTGCACCTTCCTATGCCTTTGTTGGTTAATTTTATAAGGAAACACATTCTATGCCTGATTAACTGGTTATTAATCATTGATGAGTGTGAATCTCATTCTTCCAGTAGTGCATTGCCTCCCCTATTTCATGTGTGATAATAATATTTTGAATCCTGACACAGCTGAAGTATAGACAATTTGTACACGTCCATATAAGCAGGTACACATGCTAAAGGCAAGCCTGTTGTTTATGTGGTACAACTAGCAATGAGTTATGGCTCTTAAGAAACAGAATGTCGTGTTTTTTTCTCCGAAGAATAGGATAGGCATAGACCATTGTAAAACAGGAGGAGCCTATTTCTCATGAAATGAAAATGGATAATTTACAGCATTCCTAATCACACAGAAAATGCCTTGTGTGAAATACCCCATATGTGTTAAGAGATTATGGATTTGATAGTGTCAATCTATGAACAGGCACAAATAATATAGTGACTTGATTCAAGGGCTTTACACACAGAGAGAAACAAGAACAAACACAAGTGCTGTAAGGTAAAAACTTGAAAAATGGCTGATTTGGAGTAAACAGGATTTTACATGACAGAAGTTTAGAAATTCATGCATTTAGAAATTCATGAGAGATTTCAAGAAAAAATTAAACCATATTTTACTATTAATGTACTAAATAGCAGTTGAAAATTTAAGACATATTATGGAATTATGTTATCTTCATTTGATTTGCCTTACTAAATGACAGATTTCATCTTACCTGGCTGACAGACTTCCCAGCATTTGATTCTGAATGAACCTGAAAAAGATTTATAATTCAGTATAAGGACCATGAAAAATTTTGGCTGTTTCTAGTTTGACAGGCACATGTCACACATTTTAACTGAGATTTTTTTTTCCTGATTTGGGGTTCACTCAAATTATAAACTCTGGGAAAACTGGTATGGAAAATGTTTCGTTCAAGCCAAAATAGATGAGGACACAAGCCCACGCAAGACACAAAAGCTCCCAGAGAAACCATACCAGTTCTAAGCCTGACATTCTTCTGGTTTTATGATGAATTCTGAAGTTATTTAGTTGCACCCAGAATTTTTAATTTAGTAGCAAATATTTTCTCCAAACCACCCATAGTAGTTTTATATACAGTCCTACTCACTGTGAGTAGCTTTCATAGCAAAAAACCCTAGAACGAGATTAGACCATTTATGCTTTAAAAATCTAAATAAAATTTGATTTATTCTGTGAAGCCTTTTGTTTTACTGCCCTTTACCTCACAAAATAGCTGTGAAGCCAGTCCGCTGTGAATGAGTTAGCTGTTAGCAAAAGCATACCAAAGGTAAGCATTAATATTGCACACATTAATATTGGTACAAACATTGAGTAGAAAAGGAAAGAGAGGGGAAATAAATGAACTGACATCTAGATCAACTGGTTTTGATCTTGATGAGTTTGTGAAATGAATTGCAATTCTTCATTTGCAAGATTATTTAAGATCAATCTTTCTGGACATAATTACCATGTGATTAATATGAATAAACTAAGCAGAAGAACAGACATGATAATTTCCTTTCATTCTATTACATGGATGATCATTGTTTCAATGTCAAACAAAATTAAGCTTTGGTCTTAAAAAACTTGCAATCTTGGGATGCATTTAGGATGATAATTTTATGGGATTTGTTTGGCTGATGGTTCATTTTAAATAATGTCATGTGCATCTTTAATATCTTCTGAAAACCTTGATGACAAATATCGACACTAGGCTGTGCTTTAATACTGTCGAGATTTTTAATTTCAGTAAGTATAAACAGTGCCAAGTTTTGAAGGTCTGAACCAAGGATACTGACATAATTTTCAAAGCCATGGGTAATACCTCAGCACCTCCCTTCAACATAAAACCCAGAGGTCTGACACAAGCAAACCTCCTTGTAATCCACTTCATGCATAACAATTCTGTCACACGTCCTTCCTGATTATACGTGAATCCACACGCTGAATGGTGTTTTGCATATGAGGTTCAGGTGATGTATTTTATTCCTGATACTGTTTCACCTGTATTTAGTTCCAGTGACACGGAAAACACTGCAGCCAATTGTCCTTATTACAGTCCCTGTGTATTTCTCCCCAGTGCACTTGCACAGGGGAAAGATGTGAGCATGGAGTGTACTTAACTGCCAGGCTGAATGGCTCTGTAATGTAGCTTCAGCATGGCATAAATTAAGCTGTCATTTTTTTGGCAGCAAGTGCAGAGAGGCGATTTTCCTGTACTGTAACATTTGAAACAACAATTTTCTGGCTCCAGTAGCAACTGACAGTTCTGTGTGATACATGCTCAATGTTTGTGCTTCAGGGGCTGCAGCTGGAAAAAACCTTTGGGGTAAGGTATTGTCTTTATTACCAAATCAAGCTTGCAGTCACAGAACACTAATATTTCCTAACTCTTTTTAAAGAGCCTGTCACTCACATCCTAAAGAATTGTACTTAAAATTTACTAGATTCCATCAAGGTATTTAGCTGTGTTGCTTATATGCAAAACACTACTTTTGATAATTACTTCAGACCTATTTCTATTAGGAAGATTGCTTACCCAGAGGGAGCTGGCCACTGGTATTTTACTGGCGACATGTACCAAGATGATCGCTTGAAAGACATCCAGGTTTGAAAATGAGCTTGAAATGCTTGGCCAGATTCAGGCTGGTGAGGAAGGAGGATGCTGATGAAGTGCTCACAATACCGGGGAAGGAGGGAAGCAGACCTTTTCCAGCATGCCATTAACATGGATTCTGAAAATGCCCTGCCACAAGCTGTGAGGGAAGCCTCTCTTTGCTGTCTGGCAAGATGTAAGGGTATGCAACGTCATTTCACAGAATGGAGAGAGAGAAGAGATTAAGGAGTCAGCTGCATTAGTGAAAAGCTGTTTTACTGAATGTGTGAATTCTGCAGTGTTTTGTTTCAGAAATGTGATGAATTTTGACATATTTTTTTTTAAGGTTCCAAAGCCGCATTCTGCTTTTCTGGTACACTGGTGAAATCAAGAGAATTGCACTAGATTTTCAGTCATGTAAGTCAAAGTAGAAATCAGCCTAGTATATTAGACAGTCACTTTTATACCACTGCTAAAAAATATTTCCAGTGCTCCATAAGCATTCAGATATTTTGACACCTGTGTGTACCTTCATTACTTCCAAACTGAACTACAGCTGTTTCTGCTGGCAGGGGTCCTGGCAGCCCCTGTTAGCAGACTATGTGTTGCAAGTCATTCATTGTCATCCAGTTCAAATATTTTAGTCATATCCTCACATTTTTAAGTCATTCCTTTAATGTCTAAATTCTTGCTGGTGCTGATCTTGAGATCTGGCTCTTAACTTTAAAGCACTACCAAATCAAGAGATATAAAGAGCATAAAAATCCACATTCTGTCTTTGTCCCTCTTGTTTCCATTTTCTTGTTTCCACACTTGACTGAGTCTCTCAAAACTATGAGGTTTGGATGGCCAGTTTTCACAGAAACAGAAGCATTCAAGTGGTGTTTTGGGAAGGATGGGCTTCAGTATCTTTATGTGAAGGAGGTTTCAATCTTTGCCTGTTTAGGTCAGAAGAGGAGGAAGAAAGAGAAAATATGTTTTAAAACATTCATCAATGAGCTCAATTTATGAGACTGCAGCTGTCAAGGAAGAGAAATTACCTCCACTGATTTTTAAGTGAGATCTAAATACACTGCTGCCCTGTCATGCTTGCTGCTGTTCACCCTTGTGTTTGTGTCTTAAGATGTAGCCATAGGAATTGGCATCTGACTTTTATTGTAGAAGCACTCAGTCTTATTGATATAATTAAGGGTCTGTAAGTTCTTTCATCACAGACTCAGATTTTAGAAGTTTAAAACTCAGCCATAAAAATAATTTTGATTAAGCCTTGGAAGTCATGGCATTTTTCCAGTGCTTCACTTAGAAAATCCTATTTTTTCCTTTGTTCCCCAAAATCCAAATTTTGGTTCATGAAATGTATTGTATATACAATAAGTCACAGGAGTGCATACAAAAACTAGGCAGGGACCACCTCCACCTGCCGAAGCCTGAAGAACGCTTGTGCTACTAAAATAACAAAAGGTTTAGTGAATCAAGGCACTATGGTGTGCCTGCTTGTATTCTTCAATTTTTCACCTATAGAATGTAATTTTTTTCATGAGACAATCTGATTTAGAATCTTTTATCTCTTCAATTCTGATAAACAGCCTATGAATTGTTATATATTCTGTAGCTTAAATGATGAAAAACCTCTTTTTCCATCAGCTATAAGACTTGCCATTCTCTCCCCCATAAAAAGTTAAATTTCTTAGGTTACCATTATTGTCATCTCAGCCAAAAAACTGCTGAAACATTTTTTGATCTTTAGAAGGGCTTTTACAGTGAGCCCAGAGATGTACAGAGCAAGGCCACAGCTGTACATATGCACCGTACATGTCTGGTGAGAAGGAGAGGAGAGCAAACAAGTGAAAGGCTAACAACTATCTCTGTGGTATTAGCTGGTACAGGAGTATTCCTGATATAGTTAGTTAAGTATACTTTTAAATACTATTGAAGTTGGCGAGATGGAAATGTATACATAGCAGGCAGCTATATGTTTATGAGCGTTTTTTTGCAAAAGAACTTAAACTGATTTCTTCAATTATATGCAACCCTCTTATATGATCACAGTTTAAAAGTAACGGTACCTGCGATACAGGAGTGTACATCGTGATGACTTTTAAAAGAGTGTTTTGCTTAAGGCTTGGGAAACTCACCACATTAATCATTGTGCCATTTTCTTTAATTTAGTTTCAATCAGAGGGTACTATAGAAAAAAAATATTTCTAAGTTTTGAGGTCTTTTTTTTCTCAACAGTTGGTGTTATAGTGCTTCCAAATTTAAGATTCCGGAATAAGCTGCACAAAATAAGAATCGAGGCATTGCAAACTTAATCAGGTTTTAGGTTAATCAAATAAGCTGTAACTAAAGTAATTTTAATGAATGAGAGGAGCTTTTCTCAAAACACACCAAGTGAATGGCCAAATACGTACATTCCAGACATACACACACTTACCCTTCCAAAAGAAAAGTATGGATGGTGCACACAGAAATAAAATTAACATGGAAACTTAGACTTCAGCAATGTAAGCTTGCTAATTCCCATGCATTAACTGTAGATTTACTTAAAGCTACTGTGCAAATTAATATTGTTCTTGCCTCTGAAAGATAACCCAAAATCTGATTGTCAGGTCTAGAATATTAGATTAGGCTGCTGCAGCTTTTACATGAAGACTTAATACAAAGCCATTGGATACACAATCTTCTGTCTTTTTATAGGTCTGATTCTCAGTAATAATATTTCCAAAATTCTTGTTGTGCATCCATTTCATTATTCCATTGTCTTCTAACTGGTGTTTTTAACCTAGAAGTCTAAGTATGCTGGTTGAAGCATTTATTACCAAGTATCTGCTATTTTTCTCCATACGATCAG
This sequence comes from Dendrocincla tyrannina, assembly GCA_035047865.1. Taxonomy (NCBI): domain Eukaryota; kingdom Metazoa; phylum Chordata; class Aves; order Passeriformes; family Dendrocolaptidae; genus Dendrocincla; species Dendrocincla tyrannina. The sequence continues at coordinate 30,494,635 of JAWWMP010000081.1, forward strand.
CACTGCTGGGCTTTACTATTACTGTGCTTTGTCAATGTTAATACAATGGCAAATGATAAAGATGCCCTTTGGCAGGAAACATTGCTAGCCCTTAATAATAAACAATTTCTGCACCTCAAATTGCTGCTATACATGAGCAAGTTTAGTCAACCCCTGAAGAGAACCTGTACCTTCTCATTACAGGGCAGCAGTAGTGAGAAAGCAATTCACCAAGCCATAGGGTTTGCAATCACCCATATTTTCTGCTATGAGTAAATAACCCCAATTGATTTAATCATAAAAGAATAACAGGAAAACTACATTGATTTCCAAATCCCTAATGTGAACATCAGAATATATAGACTAAGTAGCATGTAAAAAGGTTGCATCCATTTATATGAACTGAAGAAATATCAATATTTGATCATTATTCTTACAAAAAATCACGACAATTTGCAGTCATCTCAAAATGGATTGAAGTTGCATTATGTAGTGCTATGGTTCAGTCTACAGGGGTGAAAGTGATAATACTCCATTGTATTCATAGATGAGAAAAACATGTATTGTTAGGCAAATACACTTCCTATTAAGTGTAATAGGCTACTTACACAACGTATAGCACTGGTTAATAATATAGAATTGTTTTTAGTAAAGAAACCAACTAACAATAGAAGACTCACTGTTAGTCCTATAACTGTTTACCACAGCAAGTGACCAGTGGTAGTCAAACTAATCTATGTCAAAATAGCAAAATAAGAATGTAACTGTTTTCAAAAAAATCTAGAGTTTTCACTGTGAAGACGCCAAAACAATATTTTGCCTCATATAATACCCTAAATTGATCTTTATTTGCAGTGAAAGACTAAGGATCAAAATTTGCTCAAAAGTTCTAAGAAAATTATATAACCTTGACAAGATTAACAGTCCATTTAATTTGTTCTCTTAGTTCTTTTTGTTTTGTTGGGTTTTTTTTTACATTTAGAGTGGTTGTCAGGGTTGTGGTGCTCTTTAGTGCAGGTGGCCAACCAGTTCTTTGGAAAAAACTGTTAGAGAAGGAGAAATGCAAAGCGGCAGAGACGCTGACATCCTGTCCCATTTAATCTGACAGAAATTTCACTCATGCTGTCAAAAGACAAGTTTCACTTGGATTGAGAATCCTACAATTTGGCGCCACCTTTTTACTGCAGGACCTGATGGGTACAACACAATAGTCATCTGGTGCAACGTCTCTTTAGTGGAAATTTTCTTTGTATCTACAGGAGTGACACTTGCTTGAACACACCAAAAAACGCCACCCAAACGATTTTCCCCTTGATGGAAGAGCGGTTGAACTGGCACACATGAGCACCATACAGAACCAGTGTCCTCCACCAGCCAACACTGTACACAGGCACAGGACATGCCACGGACCAGTGGTCAAGGGAAACTTCATTGCCACTAGAGCTATGCAGCAGCCATGAGGTCCTAGATTCAAAGTGGCTTGCAGCAAATCAAACTCTATTCCATCCCTCTATGCACTTCAGAAGTTAGTAGTGTAGGCATTCCGCATACCATCCTTATGAACAATTACAGCTTTGCCAGGGAATTTTGAAGGGCACTTCAGAGGACAAAAAAATTCTGAAATATTCAGGTGTAGCTAGAACAAGCAACAAGATGTAACTGCCCATTTAAGGACACAAAATAGCCAGTAGATGTTATTCCAAAGCTCAGTGTTTCTGTCCTTTAGAAACCATCAGAGAAAGTGTTCTTCTATTACCAGAATGAGCAGCTTGTTCTGCAAGACAAAATCTACTAAAAGAAGACAAAGAAATTTAAGAAGCAGAGTGACAATACAGCTGACCTAACATGAAAACCCCTTGGAGGAGGCTTGTGAAACAGGAAAAAAGCCAGTGGGGAAAATAGTAATTCAGTCTAATTGATACATAACACCCCCCCCCCCCAACAACAACAACAACAACAAAAGAGCAAACCCCAAACCCAACAACAACAACAACAACAAAACCAAACAAAAAAAAAGGCAAAAACCCCCAAAAAACCAACAACTATAACAAAACCACAAGCAGAAGGTGTAGGAGTTTTGTGAAATGAAGACAGCAATGTTATGTGAATTGGCTGAACATGTATGTGAGGCCAAACGTCTGGAAAATTTGAAGATCAGGTAGAACTCACATTTGAAGCCCTTGAAGTCACAGGAAAGATTATAATAATCTTCATTGACTTTGAATTAATTTTTAAAACCTTTGCTCAACAGAAAGGTGTTGCAGCATTAAGTAGGACCTTCAGGCTCTAACACACAGGATACCTTTTAGCTGGACCACTGCAAGTACCTGTCATACACTGTCATTTTTAAAACTGTTGAGATGCATTGTTTTTCACAGAGGCATGGAAAACATCTGGGTTTTATAAACTTTTTCAATTGCAAATGATGACTATAACTCTGTGCATGAATAGGGGAAGATTGTTTTATTACGTTTCTGTAGGAATAAAAAAGAGCCTTGCCTCAGACAGCAATATTCAAACTGCAATTTTGTTTGTGTTGGCCACTGCATGCTAAATGTGTAGGTGCAATAGGCTGAAGGAAGGTCAACTGATGGTACCTTGATTGTGAGCAACACTTAATGAAATAAAAAGACACTCAAGGAGCTGCAAACCCAAGAAATCTCTGTTACTCCAGGTAGGTGAGAAAAAAAAGTCTTGGTTGGGTGCTGCTTAATATTCTACATGTAGATAGTCTAGATCAATACATAATTATTTTATTATTTTTTATGGCAAAGTAGTAGCTTAAAAAGAAACACTAGATATGTTAACCTGTTATTTTTAGATTTAGTAACTAAATAGAGTATATAATTGCTGGTTCATATATATTGAAAATTAAATAGTAATAACCCTTATTATTCTTTGTACTTTGTACTATAGATCTTAGCAAACCACTCTTTGCTGGTTTAGATAATTACTTGAGAAAAATTATTCATGCCATACCCAGTTTAGTACTTCATCTCTGAAATTCATCTGAGTTTGGAGCAGAGTATTAAGATAGGCAAGTCATGACAATTTTCCATTCATGATTTGAGAAGTAACAGCTCTCCAAGTTACTTTCTCTGTGACTTCAAGCATAGCTTTGTTTACTATGGGTTAAGATGGGTACATCCTCAAGTACATACAGAGAGCAAAGATTACAGGATTTAATTTCTAGAACTAGGATACGTTTCAGTTTTCATTTAAATATCTCATTTACATAGCATAATAAACCCAGGTTTCTGAAAAATATAGAAGGAAGATAACTTTTCAATCTCCAATAGTGACATTAAAATATTGAATAATTGAGCTATTTTCTGAGTTCTCTGTAGTGGATCAAGTGGCAGAGTTGAAGAATTTAGAATGAAAAAGACCTGCTGACCAATTTTTTCTTGTCCTGAAAGTAGATCGCTCCAGAAAGGCAGCAAAGTGGTTTGTCCAGCTGGGATCCACACTGAGATGAAGTGCAAAAATTACAAATAAAGGTGGTACAGTTAAGAGCTCTGTGGGTCTATTGTATTTTCTGGGAACCACAGGTAGCGGTAGCAAGACCCTTTACATGAGTGTGCACCTGAACTATTTGGAGGTGACTGTGTAAGCAGCTATATGTTCTGCATTATGAACCTATTTCTGCTAAAAATAGTTGCAAACTTTTTACTCTCCATACTTGCTAATGAATTTCTGACTTGAAATACAGTAACTCCTCCAAATGCATCACTGCAGATGAATGCCAGTCCAGCTGAAATCACTCAGTCGGGGTGATTCCAGAGTAAGCCACTGCAGATATTTGTCACAGTCAGCATTTGGACAGAAGATTGGGACCATTGGAACAATTCATGGATGTTTCCATGGTCCATATCATGGTGTGAAAGAGTCTCATTTCAGATGCCGAGTGACACAAAACATGAAGTCACGCTGCAGATTAATTATCTACTGAAAGGACAAATGCTGTCCACTGAAGAAGCAATTTATTTTTTTTAAAGTCCATTCAAAGAACTCCAAAATAATTAAAAAAATTATCTGATGTCATCTCTGACTGCTATATTGCACCAGCACTGATTTAAAATTACTATCTTCCTTGAAAGAAATGAAGCATTGAGTGAATTTATCACAGCCTTGTTTTAACTCATGCATCAACTGGTATATAATTATATGTAAACTTCTTTTGTAAGTTGTGGTTTTGTAGCTCAGTTTCTAATCCATTAGATATTAGAGACAGGTACTCCAGAGTCCTTTAAAGTTTATATATAAAAAATCATTGAAAATTAAGTTTGATTGATACGTTACCAGATACAAATTCAAATTCTAGATCGGAAGAG
>JAWWMP010000081.1:30499047-30512452 GCA_035047865.1 Dendrocincla tyrannina
CAGATACAAATTCAAATTCTTGAAAAAAAACTTCTACTTGCATACATTTCGGTGCCACAAAGCTATTATACATTTGGTTAAATAAGAGTAATGAAGAACCCTAAAAGATTCTTGCACTAATTTCCATGTTTGCTGCACTGTTTTACTACCGTCATAAACCTCTTACAACTTTAATAGAAATACAATCTGCTGCAGCATATTTTATTTCCAATGTTAAAATAGCAAAGGCAAAACAGGCAGATCAGGGGAAGTCTTCAATTTTTCCTCATTAGATGTTGTGAAGTATCTGATCATTAATGCATTTCACACCTTTTTTTTACTGAAACTATTTTGGCAGCTGGGACACCTCACATTTATTTCTTGGACTCTGGCTGTGGGAGCTAGAGTAGCAGACTGCTGCAGGACTCATTGCTGTGTCTCTGAGCCAGTCTTTCTCACATCCTGATGTTAGGCTTTTTCCAAGTGAGAATTTGCTTTTTAATTAACAGGCAAACAAACAAAGAAGGAGGCTATTTGTTCTAGAACAAGGAGTGCCTGTTGGTCAGCATCCTAGGACAGCTGGCACAGGGTGGAGAAGAAAGAATTTAATATGGAATTGAGTCTGTTTTCCGATACTGATCTCTCAGTGGGTCCCTCAGAAGAACAGCCGGCCACAGCAGAGCCTGGGGTCTGGCTACGGGAGCTGCTTGTCTTTGTGCTACAGGCTTTGGGCAGCATTTCCCATGGGGACTTGGAAATTGTGAGGTCTCCAGTGATCTGCTGCTCCTCAGGGTAGCATTCCTTCTGCTTGCTGCCAGGTGGCATGGTGAGGTGTCCACAGCAGGTGGTGTGTTAGCATGCTCTTCAGCAGCTGTTTAAAATCCAGCTTGTGAGCAGAAGAAAGTCTTGGAAGACTGTCAGGAGACACAACTGCCGGTGGTTACTGACCTACATAAGACTGTTTCTTACCCTGAGGCATTGCAGCAAAGTCAAGCCCTCGCAGGAAGTGCAACAGCCAAATGATGTGCAGAACACTGTTGTTAAACTACCTCTCCCATCAGGTGATCTCAAAAATCCTCTGGGGATGTGCCAATAGCAGAAATCTTCCCAGCATAATTACATTGCCTTATACTGTGCCAGCAGAAAATTGTGGTTTATCGCCAACTCTGAATTTCAGTGTTCTATGTTCTACCAGTGGAAAGTACACTCTAGTACCTTCACCTTCACTTTAAGACTTTTCCTCTGAAACATTTGAGTGTGGCTCAAGCTCTCCATTGGAATGGGTTGTTTATGCAGAGCAAAACACCAGTTTACCTGAATAAACACCCAATGCTTAAATTACATTTGAATGTGACTCACAATGCACAAATTTGAAATAGTTAAACTGGCCAATAGTTATCAGTATTTATTCTTTGGTGCAGTCTTGTGCTTCTGTTGCCTCTCTGAGAATATTATATTGCCCAGAGAACTGAGATGTAATTCTCACCAAATTAATAGCTACTATAGTTACCACACAGGTGATAAAAGGGCCATGTGTCCTCCAGGAGCACAGTAGCTGTACACAGTAGCTGTGAAGCAGTACATTTCCAGCCCAGTGCAGTGACAAAACACTAAGAGTGCAGTAGTTCAGACTGCAAAGGACTGCATGGTTTTTCACAGCATTGACCATAAGAATGGGAAGATGATAAGAGTCTTATCTCTTCCCATTGCACTTTGTCACAGCCCTGTCAAAAGTGGTCTGATGTAAATGTGACCTCAAGGTTTATAATTCTAAACAATATAACACTTGCAGTTATACAGTCCTGCAGTATTAAAGCACTTACATTGCCATAAAGACTGCTAGTCTAGAACAAATATTCTCACAAGTCAAATAAGCTAAACTAGTATAAAATATCTGGACTCTAGCATAACTGCATCTGTACTACTAGTAGAGATATAACATTTTGATATTGATATAACATTTCCAAACAAATTATATATGTCAGCACAAGATCTGTGGATTCCCATGCCTTATTTTTCTTGAATACATGACTTTGAAGGCAGGATATTCTTTGAACAACTGCAATACACTGGAAAAAAAAAACCAAGCTCAGAACAGGAGATGGGAGACAAATAAACATAAAATGCCTGTGTGACTTCCATAAGTGGTAGCAGGCTGAAGGAGCAATCTTTAGCAGACTTGTTATTAGCTGTTACCCTATTGAACAGCATCCCCTTACACAAGCCATTTCAATGGCACTTTAAGTGAAAAATAAAAAAAGGGAAGAGACCCTTTATACAAGGCTTCTGAGGGCAGATTTTCTCTTTACTAGTCATAATCATAAGCAACCGTAAGGGCAAGAAAATTCATACAGATAATTTTCCTTTGGGGAAAAAAGTGCTGGCCTGAGTAAATGCAATTTCAAAATGTTTTCCCTTACTTTTCTTCTATCCTGCATTCTATCCTGTTATAGGCAATACAACATAAAGTCTTTTCTAGTAGCACTATTTATTTTAAAATAACTTCAATCAAATAGGGTGGCTTTAATTTGAGAGACAAGTGACTCAATTCCTTTTTGTTGACTTGATTTTTGTTTACTTGATGCGTCCTACTTTTTTTCCTACCTGCTGTTTTGCCTCCTTGTAAAAATTCATTCACAGCAGGAAGCGCAATGGCCTTACCTGTCTTTAATTTATGCAGCATTTCAAATTGTGCCATCATTGCAGGTGTGGTCAGGCTTTTGTTGAGGCTTCTTAAAAAAAAATTAAACAAATTCTGATCTACCTGCTTGAATCTGTCAAGAGCACATTTGTATGCACGCAGCTAATGTGCTAGAAATAAAAGCCACAACCTGTCAAATAAACTCCTGCACCTGTACTAAGCAGTTAAATTGTTCCATCTACCATTATTCTCAGAGATCAAAGGGCCCTCACTGTGAGGGGCTCTGAAGAAATAAAGAAAATGATAGACCTACTTGTCCTTGAGCTAAAAAAGAAGGGGTGGGGGAAAGAAAGAGAAGTGGACCAGTTCAACTACCTGAAGGAGCTTTTTGTTTGTCATGGGCACAACATGAACGCATTCTTTCACATTAAGACCCAAGAGGAAGAAATTCATTCACCCTTATTATAGTGACGTAGCTCTGGCATTGATGTGTTTTTAACCTTGAATAATTGTTGTCTCTAAAGCTCCAAACAAGTTTTATCCTGTCCACAGGTCAGTTTTGTTACAAAAGCCAATTAGTGGTGCTACCTTAGCCTGCAGCAAAAAGCCAAGTAATGGTGGGGCATGCCCCATCCAGAGGTGATGAATAGCCTGTAGAGCTATAATTTGAGAAGGGGGGAGGGGGGCTTTGAAGCATTTACCTTACATGGAACTCCATTGTCACTGCAGGCTGTTTGATCTTTAAATAATTTACTTAATGATCTCACCATGGGAGCAATTGGCGGAGCAAGATTAGGTTGTAAGGGCCTAATGGACATGGGAAAACTTAAAATTACTAGAAGAGAGGTATGTACAGAACTGATTTTTTTTTCTGTGTGGATTTATGATTTATAAGGGGGGGGGAAGCTATAAATTATAGTATTTGCTTGATGTGTTCTGGCAGATAAACCAAGAAAAAATTCTGTGTTTGGTGAATGTTTTAGGGAATTTTAATCCTTATTCTTTTAATCTTTGCAGTTTTGTTTTGCTTCTCCTTAAAAAAAGGCTACTCAGGGAAATTATTGTTTTATAATAGATTAATAGGTCAGCAATAAAAACCTTTGGCCACTGTGAATATGCTATTGTTAAAAGGTCGTGGTTAGCATAATATTTCATTTTTGATAAATAAAGGGTTGGAAAGTCTGGGTTTGGAGCTTGTGAATGTGAAAAGTGTAGCATGACCCCTTTTTACTCAGTAAATATTATAAAATACAAATTATTAACTCATGAAAACTATGCTCCATTTTGTGTATAAAGGGTTTGGGATATTCTGCAGTATCCTGAAAATACAGCATTAGACACCAAGGCCCCTATTAATTATATGCAGATAAGAATTGTTGCATTCCTGTGGCATTGAACTCACACATGGAATACTAAAAATATAAAAGTTAATCAAACCTGTGGAAGAACTGTGGAAGTTTTAATACAGATTATGGTTTAATCATTTAATGTCTGCCTTTGTAGATGGATACCTTTACGTGAAACCAAAAGCCTTATGAAGCATTTGAGACATACCCGCTTAAAATATGCTAAATAATTAAGAATAAGTATTCAAAATGTCTATGTAAATACAAGTAAAATAGCTGTACAAATGTAAATAAAAGGGGCAACATTCTTATCTGCTTTGTATGTATTAACAGTTTTTTGAAAAGTTCTTACAAGATGAGCAGTTTCTGACCCCGAATCAGGAAGCAAATCACACAATATCTTATTGGCTTGGACTGATATGTGACTTTAGAACATTACCTTTACTACTAAAGTTGATCCAACCTCTTCTGAGAAATTTTGAAACTTAGTTTCTTAAAGGTTTTTGGAATTCTAGGTGATCTTTTCCTGTTTTTTAAGTCCTCTCTTTCCTCTACCGGGCCATACACCAAAAACAGAAAGAGGGTTATGGTTCAGTAAATTGCAATAGACTACATGGAATAAAAGTAACCTGTGAGGATGGTGGAAAATAGAAAAAAACCACCATCCATGCAGTTTTACAAAAATATTTCAAAGAAACAACATTGTCTGCAACAAGTTCTACAATAAAAGGTTTCTATTGGGACAGAGAGTGAGTGTTTTTAACAAATAAAAAGTTGGTCCCTGATGCAACTCATTGGCATGTGCCCTGTAGATCTAAGAGCTGCTTTTATCAGTGTTTATTGTAGCAACTGTGGAAGCTTCTTATTGAAGCTTCCACTTATCTCAAAGTAGAATATGCCAATGACAACTGTGAAAGTCCCTGTCCAAGATTTTATGAACTTCTTGGTTGACTTGTTAGTTGATCCTTCCTTTTTGTTGATTTTTGAGTGAAAAACAGACCGACAAAGAGTTTGACATTGTTGAGAACACCTCAACAATTCCTTGGAATTATAAGATCTAAAAGTGGTCCTGAAACAGGTCTGCCAGCATATTCTTGCCCCTAAACTTGGCACATTTCAGGTGGGTTTGAAAGAAAAGAAAGAACCATTGGAATTCATAGCACAGCTGAGGAACAGAAAAAAGTCCTGTTGATTCTCTTTTTTTAAAGAGTTACAGCATTGGTGTCAATGTATTGTAAACTATTGACTTAGGTCACAGACATTGGAAAATGTATGGTATTTAAATTTGAAAGGTTTACCTTTTTTTTTCATTGCAGACTATGTAATCTAAAAATGTCAATTTTACAGTCCCCTCTTCTATTTAATTCATTACATATGTGATAAAAAACATAGTCTATAGGGGCAAAACCACAGGGGAGGTTTAGGTTAAATATCAGGAAAAGCTTTTTCACCCAGAGGGTGGTTGGGCACTGGAACAGACTCCCCAGGGAAGTGGTCACAGCACCAAACCTGTCTTGAGTTCAGGAAGTGTTTGGACAATGCTCTCAGATGCATTCTTGTAGTATCCTGTGCAGGGCTAGGAGTTAGAATGCATGATTTCCCTGACATCAGGATATTCTATGATTTTATAAAAAATAAAGATATTTTATAAAAATAAAGATATTTATATAAAAACAAAAGATATTTTAAAGTACTGTTTAAGTTTTAGTACTAATGAATTGTTCTTAAACTGAAATTATGAATTTAGTATGATCACATATTTTTAGACTTTTTATACACATTTCTAAAGTATTTAAATTATGTATAGTGCCATGTGCCACTCTCCCAAGTACAGCACCAAACTTTTTCCTGTTAAATGGACTAAATAAATGTTAAATACTTATGAAATTTTTTGGGCAGTGATTGGTAGGTGTCCTGAGTTGAAATCAATAATTGTGAGGGAGAAAAAAGGATTTGCAACTTTAAAAAAAAAAAAATGGTTTAAGAAAAAATATTCCTGCCTCATATGAGGCCATGAAAATGGTTAGAATTTATATTGGATTGAAGTAGATAAAATGTCACCATTTAGTGCTTTATGCGTAAACATAATGTCATGAATACCACCCCACTATCCTCTTTCATTTTGAGAAGAAAAAGCAGAAATTGAATAAAAGGGAGAGAGCAAATGGGATAAGGTGCTCAAAGCATATCTAAACACTGAGCGAGCATGAGCAAAGGGAGTAGAGGAGAATGTAGGCCTGCTACTGTTTTCATAAGAGGGAGAAGACTGCACACTGCAAAACAAAACTCATCCCGCGCCCTTGGAGGTGGCAGAGTTTACCTCCAGAAAACAGCTTGGAAACAGCTGGAGGAAACAGAAATCTGCTCCATGTAGACTCGTTATTTGTCACCTGACTAATAAAAAATAAGACGTGTTTGGGAAGAACAGACACCTTCCAGCAGAGTGCACCACAGAATTGTTCATAGAGTATCTCAGCTTAGGGGAGACACCCAAAAGCATCAGATGACACTTGCTTCCCTCTGTGCTTCACTGGGTACATGCCTAATTTCTGGTGGTGAACCTCTCCCTGAAATCTCCCCCAGTGGATGCAGAAAGCCTAATAGTCATGGCTTAAACAGCAGTTCAGATCTTTCTCTTCCATGTTAGTTTGGCACTTCTCTGTCTGATCATTTGCAGACAGTGCAAGTGAAAGGGTTTAGATTGCTGTCTTGTTTCAGTGCAGGAGCAGGTAGTCAGGAGAGCAAAAGTTCTGTTGCAGTAGCAGGTTTCAAGCAGGGAAACAGAAGACAATATTGCCCTTCAATTTGTCTTCTTTCCTTACCCATTTTGTGACATTTGATCCAGCCATGGTGGAGGACTTGACTCTATATCCAACCTGAACATAAACTTAGGACACGTATCTGAAAGCTAGGAAGATCTGAGTTTCAGTTTGGCTTTAATGAAGGGGGGTGGGGTGGGGGGAAAGAAGATTAAAAGGATAAGAATCAGAAATATGCGTTTGAAATATATGCTTTTTACCTGTCCATTCACTGAAATACAAAGAATTTCCAATTAATATATTCAATTGGATACAAACATTTGTTTTTCTTTTCCAAGGAGGAATATTGAATGTTCTGATATTATAGACTTACATATATGTATGTGTGTATATATATATATAAATTCTTGAATGTACAAATAAAAGGTTGAAGGATTATAATATAAGAAACTCTGGGTAAACAAAAATACTTGTTGATACAAGCTGGGATACAAACTCTCCTTGACACAAGTAGGAGTTTTACTAACTTATGTAGGTGCCAAGTTTTGTGCAGAGGAGGGTGACATTTTATTGAGTTTAACTAATGAAATGTTTGCCTATGCGCAAAAAATGTATTCATGGCAAACTGAGTCTTTAAATTGTTGTGTGGTTTTAGTAATGAGAGGCATCACCGGACATCCTTCATGACTTATGTCCTCTGGATTTTGAAAGAAGGCAGTCTGGTAAGCCTAACAAACACTGACAAACCATGACAGCATACCTGAGGTGGAAGATTTCCTCCAGGGGTAAAAAGGGTAGATCAGACTCAATAGATCAGCCAACATTTGGCCTCTTCACTGAATCTGCCAATTAGTGCAGAGCATTATGGCATGTTTGTGTTGTGGCAGCTAGAGAAAGAGACCTGCCAAACTCATTCTATACAGAACCCCAAACATCCATTAGATGCAAGATGCTTTTCATCCTGATGAGTTGGCTTCAGTTCAAACTAATGGCCAACTGATGAGAAAGTTCATTAACTCTGAAGCATTCAGTCCCTCAGGAGGTATAAACTAAAAAGTGGGGTCCTACAGATATACACGACATAACAAAAATGATGTTAAAATATTGAAATTACAAAGCCAAACATTTTAATGGTCAGGAATGGGAGAATTAAATTTAATCCTCAAATTTTCATGTTGTCTGCTTTTGCACATGCACTAATGCAGTCTTTAATTACAGTCTGTCAATTCTAATTTTTCCCATGTATACTGGAAGGACAGAAATCTCAGCAACAACCTCTTTCCATTGAATGTGATAAGGAAATGAAATGCAGTAGCAATTTCTTATTCAAGATCCATGTTTTTCCATTGCTGTGTATCTGGTTTATGATATCATTGCAATAGACACTGTCTGAAACTGAAGATATGGATATAGATAGCAGTGTGACTTCCATTTAAACTAAAAGCATTTACTGCAGACGTGCACAAATAGAGAAAGCCCATGAATTTATGAAGTTATTCTCCTTCCTTTAACATCTTCTCTTTATTATCAGATACTAAGGAGCACTTACTTAAATTCATTTGCTTTTAGATTGTGTTTCTCCAGAGCTGCATGCCCAATTATTTTTGAGAATAACTGTTAGAAGTGTCTGAGAGAAAAAGGAAAACCAAAATCCTAAAAAGCATTGCTTTTGGAAATCCTCTTCTTTAACTGCTGTGTGTCATAAGCACTAGTAGTCAAGAGTCTGAAAGTCATGTATGTTGTTTTCTTGCACATAAAGTCTAATGGTGATGGAAACATCTCTGAAGTTACTTCAATAGCCATCAATTATAGCAATAAGGGTGGGAGCTTGTGGAAATTAACTCCTTGGGAGACTCAGAAGTATAGAAATAAAAATTTGGCTAATCTGGAAAAAATCTTGGATTGTGCAAAAATTTATCAGTGTTATTTAAATCTTTCTTCACCCTTCAAGCATATTTGTGTGACCAAGGGTGTGTGCATATAGAGATGTGCAGGAGTATAATGTAGAGCAAGACAGCACTACATAAAATAACACAACTCTTGGGAGTTCCTGGCAGCTGCAAGTGCAATGTGCTGTTCCTTTTTAAACTGTCAGAAGTAACATGGCACATGTGGAATTATCCATCCATAGCTGCTATGTATAATGTAGCAACAAGAAAAAGTTGTAAATAAACCAATCTTTACAGACAGCAGTAATTCTGACAGTGATTCTGTGCCTAGTCTCTGCCTTGCCTCTGCATTGCCTTATCAGGGGTTCAAGGGCCTGAACAAAGAATCACAGAGTTTTAGGGAACTCTCTTTGGCAAACAAACGCTGCCCAGCCTTAATGAACTAGTCCTTTAGTGCTAGGTTCAAGATGAAATAAATCCTTTCTACTCTGATGCAGATGTACATGTCAAGTGCTACTTATCCATAATACAAAGAGGGTGTGCACACTCTCAGGGACAGGCAGCACAGCAGATAACATCCATGAATTCAAGCCACAGGAAAAGACAGAAGAAAAGATTGAGATGAAAAAAGAAGCAGGTCATCAAGTTACTTGACCACACCAGGCCACTCTGTAACTCCTGTCAGACTTATCCCTCTAGTTCACTCTTCTGCCTCAGGAGATATAAACTGCATATGCATTTCTAAACTCCTAAACATTACTGAAATACAGACTTGACTGCTCACTTCATAAACCTTCTCTGTCATATAAATATGTTATTCCTTGGCCTTTTCTCTCTCTCTCTCTTTTCATATGTATACAGTTTTGCCTTACCAGTGAACCATATTATCATATTTACTTTACCAAACACAATGTACAGGCCTGAAAGTCATCAGACACGACAGCTTTGTCTGTAAGACTTAGGGGATGTTTTTAGAGTTATGAAAGAAAGGTGAAGCTTATTAGAAATCAGAATAAAAAATGCCCCTTTCTGTTGTTAAGGTCTAGAAAAATATAAGGATTTTGCTGTGATATACTGTATGTTTTTAAATTCAGATTTATTTATGTTTTCCATTTGTCTACCAGAGAGTTAGTAATCTCTGGGGTTAATTTATCTGAAGTTACTGTTTTGTATTTAGAAATAAATTATAAAGATGTTTTTCTCAGATTAGATTAGTAAGGCAAGTATTCTCTGATTCTTGTGTTTGTGGATGGGCAGTGGATGGGCATAATAGGATCCTGACCTACAGAAAGTATGATGACATTGTTCTGTTTTCCTCTCTCCATCCTGATTTGATTGAAGCTCATATGAGTAAACTTTTTTACAACTCAGCATTTTTTGCATCTTCCTATTTTTAACTTGTCTCTTGAACTTCACATGATGATTTTTTTTTTCTTTTGTCTTATTCAGTGTAAGAGATAAAGCCTCTCAGCTGTCATGAGTTTTAAATCACATTCATTGACTGTTTAAACTGAATTTTTATCCTGACCTAAAAGGTGGCACAGTGTGGGATGTACCCTCTTGAGGGCAAAGAAAATTTTACAGTCATCTCTGTCTTCTGCAGACTCCAGCTTGGTTTCATTTGGACTCTCTTCATGCTAAAAGAATCACACCAATATTCAGGGCTTAGGACAGTGTTTTCAAATTTTGGTGTCTAAAATTGCTCCCAGTGAACATCAATGGAGGAATCCATACAAGATCTTTAGAGCCATGATGTACCACACTGCAAGAGCTAAGACTTATGAGGTCACTAGGCTACTGTCCAAAAGCTTTTAGACAGTCATTTTATGGGAAGACACCTGTATAGTAAGGGATGTTTGGCTGTGCTTTAGCCAGAGAGATGAAGCTGCTAAGGGGTCTTCAGCTCCTCTGTTATTCCTGTCTTCCAATTGCAATATCCAGTTCGGACTCTTTAGCTCTACATCCCATCAGGTCCCAATACCTTGCACAAAGCCCCAGTCTCATTGTGTAGAGTCCTCACCCCATTTCATAGAGTCCTGATCCCATCAGGTAACACTGAGCAGGAAAGTACTTTCTGTTCTGTGATCCGATACTGTGAGTTTGGATCCCTGTCCCTCAATGGGTGAGAGTTGGTGCAATTGCTATGTGGATCCTATCTGATCTCTCTTATCACTGGGCCAGTGAAGAGGTAGGTAAGTCCTTCTGTATCACACCTGCTTGTTTAGGTGTCTGCTTTCAACTACAGAATCTTCAAATGTTATGCATTATGCTACAACATATACTTACTGTATGTTTTATTGTATTAAAAAATAATTTGTATTTTTCATTCTGTTATGTTACAAAAAAAGGTAATTTGAAATTAAACAAAGAAACACAGGGCATACATAGTTAAGTATAATGTTTTCTAAATTCTAATAATCTTCTTTCCTAGATTAAATCATGCAATTAATACTATTTCCATAAATTTTCTTTAATTTGCACTGGAACCACTTATTTTATTCAGCTGCTAAATTCCGTGATCTTAAACTAGTTGTTTCTCTTTCTCTGAGGGTGCCTTTTAACACGTGAAAATATTTAGCTCCATTTTACAGTCTTTGTACTAAATCTAAGAGAAATAGTTATAGAATAATAATAATGTTTGATTGAACACAGCTATACATTTTTCATTAATTCAAATTTATGCTGACATTATCTTGATTGAAACAAAGCATAAATGATTTTAATGAATTTGAGCTAAACACAAATAACATGCTGTTTGTACTTTTCAGTTTCTTATCTTTTATAATTGTTTGCAGTTATCGTAGCTAAAATTTCACAGAATCCCAGAACCAGAGTGTAGATGAGGCTGGAAGGCGCTTCTGGAGATCACCTAGTCCAATCCCTACTCAGCAGAGTCAGCCAAAGAGCATTATCAAGAACCTTGCCCAGCTGGGTTTTGGATATCACATTTGAAAGATGTAGAGTCCACAATCTCTCTCTGAAACCTCTTCCAGTGTTCAATCACACTCACAGTAAAAAATTTTATCTTGTGTTTAAATTCTGATTTTAAATAGTTTTTCTTGTAAAACAATGCAAATAACACTTTAAGATCAGTTTTAAAAAGTGTTGGCAGTAGTCAAATATTAGCACTTTAGGAAATACATGCCCTTAAACAATGCAGACTTGTTCAAAATTATAAATTAAGAAACTCTGTGAAAAATCAGACTATAGGGATCTCAGACTGGACTTTTAATATCAGAGCCTTTATCCCAAAAAAATGCCTGCTCTTCATTTGTAATACAGAAAAAAGTCAACCTGCACCACAAGAGCACTGTAAGATAAATTCAATGTCATTTGTGAAGCAGTCAAATATTGCAGTGAGGAGTACAATAAAAAAAGAAAAACAGGAGAATATTAACAGTTTGATATTCAGAGCAAGGAATACAATAAACATGTCATAAGGCCACTTGCTGAACAGAGATGAAATGTAATGCTGAATAGTGCTTTGTTAAGTGACCATTGTCCATTCTGTGTCCTGAAAGAGGCAGAAGGCTAATGGCAAATACAGTGAATGATCATATAATTGGTGATTGGTTTTGTAGTGGAGAAATTAAAGACGGCCAAATAAAGATTCCACAGGAATGGCCTAGTCTTAAATGTTTAAGTTGACAATCTTAACATATAGACAACTATTTATTCTGTGTACATTAGCACATATAAAAGCACATCATTCCTAAAAATATTTCTATTAATAAAAGAAAAATCAAAGCACTACAGGATCATGTTAATAAACTCTAATGTTTCTATGCATCTGTGATATTTTAGGAAATATTAGGTTTAGAGGCGTTTTATTTTCTGCTCTGCATTGTGAGTCTGATGTCATTTAAACACATAAGAGCCCTATTGTTCTGTCATTTATGCCCCGTGCACTCCTGCTTTTAGCATGATTAAACAAAAGAGATACATACCAAAGCTTTCTTGTTTGAATAATGCAGCATCAATATTTTACATCTTGGGCTGCATTTCAATTTTTTTCTGAGCAAGGTGAATGCTTGAAAAGGAAGCGACTATTGCTTGCAAAAGTGTCAATTAAGTTAAATTCTCTTTTTTTCCAAAAGAGATATGTGTCTCAAAAAATATTTCATTATTGAGTAGTTGTCATTCTGTTGTAAACCTGTTCTCCAACTGATGTTTTGTATTCTCCAGTAGCATAAAGAAAGCAGTAATGCTTTTACATAGCAATTCCATGCTTAACACTTTTGATATGGGTTTTTTTCAGTTTTTTTTCCAGTGCTTTCACCTGCAGAAAGGAGAAGCAACACTGATGATGGATGCACCTCAGTGGACCCAGTGCACAGCACATCATAGGGAGTGAAGAGTTCAGATCCATCTTATGCAAATTACAGATGCTCATGTTAGGGTTGGAGTCAATCTACAAGAGTTAACATGCTTTGGTTCTTCAATAGCATCAGCATTTGGGTACCTTCTCTTGGGATTGAATCTCCTGTATGTAGAAGTGTTGCTATTGTAAAGATACTTCTGACATTCATTACACTAAGTGTCACAAGCCTTACACTTTAGGAAGAGGCATCTTCTTCTGAGGTGCACACAGCTCCCTTGTGCCCTTTTACTTACTTCCAGAGGAGCTACTTCCATGAATTTGTCTGGCTTTCCCAAAGAAAATACCTGCAGCTTAGTTTGTAGCTGTGACTCCACCATTTCATGAGGTGCACCTTCTGTGACATCTGCTGTGCCCCCAGAAAAGAAATGTTGAGAACTGCATGTTTGTCTTATTGTTATAAAATTGTTATA
>JAWWMP010000081.1:30512916-30547008 GCA_035047865.1 Dendrocincla tyrannina
GTTTGTCTTATTGTTATAAAATTGTTATATTTGATATAACAATGCAATTAGTGCATTGTTATATCAAACTCATGGATTGGTAGATATTTACCAGTAAGTCAAAAGGGAGCCTCAGGGACATTGAACATGCTGAGATTAAAAAGAGATAATCTTCCCAAATACTGGGCCAATCTCAAGCATGCAATGAGACACACTCTAGTTTCCTTCCGAGAAATTCCATTTATTCCCATCAGATGCATAATTTTATGTACATATAATAGTACCTGACAGGATGAGCCATATAATATAATAACATTCCGCCATTGTTTTGCCTTAAAAGCCTGCAAATCCACAGAGTAGGTGCTTAGTGCCTCCACATTAGGTGACAAATATCATGTTTTTACAGTTCGACTTGAAAACAAGTATTCATTTTGTTAAGTCTCCCCTCAATCAGCATAAAATTTTTACTCATCTATATAGCATTCTTTTCTAGGATAACGAAATAGTGCTATTTCTGTATGTTGGATCATTCCTCCATATTACTCCAGTACTTTTTGTAGAAAGTTCATTGTGTTTTCTAGTACTCTCTGGAAAGTACAGGTTATGACAAGTCATCTAAGGGATAAGTTGGTGCTTGTTTGTCAAAGCATAAAAATAAGAAAGCAAAAGCCACAAAATGCCAATATAGTTTATTAGGGCAAAAACTGGATAGAATCTAACTTTGTATGAGGAATTTAGTCAATTTCATTAATAACACAGTATTTGCAATGATTCATTCTTATCTCTGTCGTAGTGCAGCTAAAATGTTAGAACTGAGCAGGTTCATTACACATTATATAATATTTCATATTTAGCATTCAATCTTTAATATTTGATTTTGGGTTTATTATTCAGACTCATTTGTTCATTATGTTGCAGAAGACTGATTTCTGGTATATATATGTGCAGATAGATAGATAGATAGATAGAGATGTACAGATATATAAATAACAACTCCCATTTACTTCAGCAGAATTCACTTTTTTTATCCATGGGCATAATTTACTGCAACTTATAAAGCTTACAAAAGCAAATTAAATTAAACTACTAATTAAAGACTTTAAACACATTTAAAGCATGCATTTCAGTTTAGCTCAGGATGGTTCAGCTGGTGCTGTAGGACTACAGGACACATATGATGAGTTCTTAGAAAGGTTCACAGAATGCTATAAGGACTCACGAAATTCCCTTTCATTGCCCAGGATCATCAGATTTCTTTTTTCCTCTTTTCCTCCCTTCTTTCTTATTGTATGCTGGTAACAGTAAAATAGGGACAAATACAAAATATATGTAACTGTAACTTGTCAAATATGGCTGTCTCTTACTGCCTACCTGTCATGAGGCATTATCTTGATAAATATGTATATATGCTAGAGACTATATTTTATTACAGTTGGTTCTATTGTCAGTCTGTTGCATTACACAGCCAGAAATCCTTGAAGTTAAATGTCCAGTCTTTTGAAACATAAAATTTTAAATACTTCTCCTTTTATTGAGGTGTTTTACCACCTCTCATATTACTCAAAGAAGTGAATTGCTTGGGAATGAGGTTAATGCTCTACAAAAAAACCTGCTTTTTAAAATCCTATCAGAGGGATCAAAGACCAGGAAATGCTCTCACTATAATTCTAATTTTCAGCTGAATTGGCCATGGCAACTGCACTAAGAATGCAAGTTTGAATTTCATTATGTTCCAGGAACCTCTGAGTTTGCACTAGAATGACTCATATGATAACAGAAGGAAATTGTGAGCATTTCTGATGTAGCATACTTTAATTTATAATTTAATGAAGTAGCATTTTAAGTTAAGTAGTTACTTTCAAGTATAACAAAAAATGTTCATTTGATAGCTACTAAATGCATCCCTTTACATTTTACCTGTAAAATGTTCTGTGTTTGGTGACAGGTTAAATGTATACTATACACAGGGAGCCAACATGTGTCTCTGTAATACTGCAGCAGCCATAGCAATTTTAGCAGCATTCTTATTATTTTAAGCAGTCTCTATTGTCTTCTAAAGAGCATAATTAGAAGCTGAAAACTTAAGGCAACCAAACTCAGTAAGCTCTCATTATGAACAAAATATTCTATTGTTGCTCAACAAGTGACCATATGTAGCCCAACATGATAATGCCTTTTTCCTTAATAATGTCTCTACAGATCCAATATTAAGTCATTTCTTAAACAAAACTTTCATTAATTGCAATGGAAGTTTCCCTGAATGATGCTACAGCACTGGCCTTTTAGGTATTTTCTTTTATTAGCCATAACTGTTCCCTAAATCAGCAAGTATTTTTTTATGGGGACTTCCAAGAATCCACTTGATTTCCTGGGGAAATGACAACACAGTACCTCTTTAGTTAATACTGTTGCTTTACAAGCAGTTTAAACTGCTCACTGAAAAGCAGTAAGTCAATGCTCAGGAATGTAAGGGTGAGAATGAGATGTATTTTACAGTTTTGGGGAGCCAAATTACACAGTTCTGCAATGCTTTGAGATGGTGATACTTCTCAAGGACATCCATAGTATTGGTAGTGTTATGGGTGGATTCACGTGCACAACTACTTTTAGCAAAATCATGATTTAACTTACCTTATAAATTTCTTTAAGTACACTGCAGGGAATTTCAAAGGTTGAGGATTTTTATCCTGAGAAAGCTATGTCACACAGCTGCTCCTAGGTCTGCAAGAATAGCCTTCTGTATTTCCAGCTCAGTGAGATATTATGAAGACTTCCTCTGGCTG
The DNA here is from genome assembly GCA_035047865.1 of Dendrocincla tyrannina. Taxonomy (NCBI): domain Eukaryota; kingdom Metazoa; phylum Chordata; class Aves; order Passeriformes; family Dendrocolaptidae; genus Dendrocincla; species Dendrocincla tyrannina. Next base: position 30,515,679 of record JAWWMP010000081.1, read on the forward strand.
GAACATGCCCAGGTTCTTGCAGCTGGTCTGCAGCAACATACTATCTCAACTAGACAAATGTCAGTGAGAGAAATAGAACTTCATTTCACCTGGAAATTCTGCAAACAAGTTATGTGTTTACTTAAGTTGACTGGAATTTGTAGCACTTGTACTGTGCAAATGATAAAAAGCAGCTTGGATTGGATCTGCAGAGGTCAGGTGTGATGGAAAGACATGACAAACCACGCCTGGGAGTGATTTTAGCCTCCAGTCACATCACTACCAATCACATGTTTTGCTGGGAACATGTATTCTATTAACACTTGTCCCCCCCAGTATTCTGTTCTCAGCCTAATGGTTGTATCAACTGTTTGCATGTCCAGAGCTGAAGGAAGAAAATATGATTGATTTCCCTCTCAAGGGTAGCCTTTACCTGGGACATCTACAGTGAAAGTGACAAATTTGGATGGGTCTAACACACCTGACCAAGCACTCCCTTTTAGGTGCCCTCTATCCCCTCTGGAGATGTGGTCTCAGAGAACTTCCAGATGCTAAGTAGCAAAAATGGTTTGTTTCAACCTGACATGTACAACCTGTTCTCCCAGTGAGATCCAGTGAGATTTATAAGCAAAAGGCAGATCAGACAATAATCTCAATCTCCTAGGTACAAATCGCACATGCTACTTGATAATAATGAAGAGCCAATCTGCTGCTCTTTTTTGAAGGTGTTAAAATTGCCTGGAGTACATGATTATAGTCACTGAATCTCCTCCAAAAGCAGCTACAAGTAAAGAGAAGTATGGACTGTGTGGGAAATATTTTCTTTCAGGGCATCTGAGGTTTGTAAAATTTATGGCTGTTTAACAGAAAATATGTCTAGGTAATCAAGTGGTCTGAAACCAGCATACTCTCTCCCCAAGGGGCATTTATGCAGTCAAAGAGATGTTTTCTTCTTGGGGAGAGATGATTTCCTGCCAGATGTTCCTCAGAAGAGCCTCCCATCACTGGAATAGGTTCCTGTTGTGGCACAGCACTTCCCCTCTTGTGTTCCAGGTACACTGTCAGCAGCATTGATCTGTTAATCACTGACAAGGTGATCCTAATGGCCAATGCAGGGCAAAACTTATTTGTATGATGAATAATGTCTGGTAGGGACAATTAGCTAAAATTTCTTTGTGGTCTCCTAATCCTGAAAGCAAGTTAGTGCTTCAGAGATTTTGAATGGTGTTTTTATTAGGATAAATTAAATTCATAAATATCAATATTACTTAAAATTATATTAACAGTGTACCAGTTCTTAGAGTTTTGTAGGAAAAAGAAAGCAAATTTGAGCAAATCTAGGACAATCTGGTTCTTGTTTATGAAAGCATGTTCAATTTCTATGCTTTCACTTTCCATCATGATGATTTAGCACAAGATTGAACAGTATGTCCCATTCAATTTTTCTTTCAAACTCTCTTACTCCTTGGAAACAGAACAGAAAGAGAAGCAGTAATGCTGATGTGCTTTTCTCTTTGACTAGGTCTCTGCAAATGTCAGCAAGAATGATAAAGAATTATGAATGCACACGAAACTGTGAAAGAGAGGGCCCATATATGATGTCTTATAATTTTCATGGAAATTCTGAGCAGGTGTATCTAATGGGTTCCTGATTTGCAGTCATCTTCTGTTCTTTTTGTTTTTGGTAAGCGCCGGGGGGGAAAAAAAAAAGCTGGAAATCAAAGGCAGAAGGATATTCTGTAAAGTGGCAATATCTCGAAGTCTGATGTTGTAAATGTTCAGAGTTTGGAGCTCCCTTTGAAGTGACGTGGAATGCACATGATACCTGGCTTTTTGTTTAGCCACTGATAAGGTCCTAATTAGCATAGCATTCAGAGCACCTCCCATATAGTGAAGTATAGAAATAACCATGACTTTTACTTTCCTCTTTTGCAGCTGTAAGAGAAACAGCTTTCAGGGGTTTTGCTTTTTACCAATGTGTGCGTTTGGTGTATCTATACCTCACTAAGTAAAAAAACCAAAAAACTAAATCAACAGACATAGAAAGAAAACCTGTTTTTATTCCTGGGAAGTGGTGGATTCAGCAGTCATCTGTGTCAAGGGAAGTTCTGTGGGTTTAGGTCAAGCTCTACTTATGAACTCTGGCCTGCAGGCTAACAGTCTTCGTGGTTCAGTGCAACATAACTGGTAGAGTGAATCACGATTGCTTCTCCTTCCAGGATCAGACCCTTAAATCCTAAAAAATACTTCAAGGCAAATGTTCCAGTGCACAGGAGGAATACCTCCTGAAAGCAGAAATGCAGGATCAGGCCCTTCAATTTTAAAAAATGACATTTAATATGGACAGACAAAGGCATTGGAGAAGAACACAGTGACTCTCTGTACACCTGGAGGAGGGATAGTAGTACAAAACAAGCTTTTCTTTAACCACAACGGCAATCTTCTAACAGCAGTACCCACTCAAAAGCACAGAACTCAGAGGTTGATAATCATCTTCCAGTTCAGGTTATTGCATGCAATTTTTCACATTCATTCAGTTTTCTTCATACAGCTCTTAGTAAAGAAACTCCCTTAACAATAAAAGCTTTTATGGCAGCCCATTACACAGGAGAACTAACCACTCCTAGTTTTTTTATTGGCTTCTTGGAATATTTATAGCAGTCTTTGTTCTCTTTGCAAGCTTATGCATTTGGGTGTGTATGGAGATTTTTATTTTTTTTTTTACTTTGGCAATTGGATATGACAGCAAAGTACATATATTTTTACAACTGTAAGGTTTTAAAGTTTTATATTTGTTTTCTTATATATATTGTTATTGACATCAAAGCAAACATTCAGCCCGCTCCTCATTGTTTAGCACACGAATATTCTCTGCTGGAGAAATTTCATTTCAAGTTGCCTGATATAAAACTTTATTTGCCACCACTTCTTGACAAACTGGTTACACTATGCATTTAGAGAAATGATGATATTTGACTCCATCCCAACAAATAAAAGGATTTGATTTGTAAAGTTAATGAACAGATTAAATTTCTACTTCAATAACTTGAAAGAAAAGTCTCACATTAATACAATAGATTCGCATTCTTGTAGGAATCACCTCAGCAGTCACTGAAACTACCACTATGATAAGTTTCTGCATAGCTTTTTGATCCAAAATGACACTAAACCTTTTGATAGAGCTTACATAGGAGAGAAAAAATGTTCCCAAACAGGCATCTGTCTTTCAATACCTCTATCCTGATTTCCAAGTTCTTCATTTAATTTTATACTCTGTCTTTCTTAAACAACAATCTTTTGTTGTTTACACCATCTTCATGAAACTTGTACTGAATATTGAAGTCAATAGAGGGATTCAAGGTATACGTATGACTTTTCTTTGTTTTCCAGTATAATTAAAGAAGAATTTGTATAAACTGGTCTGATGAAACTGTTGAAATTTAAAAAGAGATTTCATTTCTCATTTACAGTTTGGAAAATAATCATTGTACTAAGAACTAAAGCAACGGAAATAATAAATAATAATAGTAATCATCTAATAAATATCTTCTTGAATTTATCATACACATACTTACCAAATAAATAATAAATAATTGAAAGGATATCTTTGTTTTTGATCATAAAGATTGGAAAGCTATGCATTATTATAGAAAAAAAAAAGATAAAATTTGCTGATATGAAGTGAGGTTTTTATAGTGTTCTTAATAAATACAAGAGTGTAGTAATAAATACATTTTCCATGGTATGTTTCACACAGACATATTTCCCTGAAGATTTGCTCCTGTTGGAATGCTACTAGGTAGGTAGAATCTTAATTTTCTCTAATAACACCAAGCCAGTTATTTGGGCCTTGAAAACAGGCAAGCTACATTTTACTGTGTTGACCTGGGGAAGCGTCTTTTAATGGTTTTATTAGGTGGGTATATCCTCCCTACTCTGCAGCTATAAAAATGCTTCATTCCACTATAGGGACTGGTGGGTTTTTCACAGGTGAATAGTGATTTTGTTGGTATCACTAAATTTGGCTTTGGGAAGGCTCCACAGGCTCAGTCAGGGCAGTCCTTCTCCCTCCTACAGATGAAGGTTTCAGGGCATTTCTTGAGCCCCTCCTCTCCCTCATGTCTCCTACTTCCTGGGAAGGGACACCAACATTTTAAGTGACACCCTTTATCTCTTACAAGCCCAGGGACAACCACACTCTGCCCTGGCTCTGCAGACTCGTGAATCAGGTCCAATGGATGCTTTCTCGCATAGGGTTCAGTCTAGGGGAAGATCTCACATGACACCCTAAGGCAGTGCCACTATTTGCAAAGAGATAAAGTCCAAATAAAATGGAGTCAACAAGGACCAAACACCTTCACTGGCCTAATCCATCTTCCGGAAGGTCACAGCTTCTGTGAAAAGCTTTTTGTCCCTGATTTGAGATACAAATCTCTTAGGCTTCAGAGAAGACCACTGGAGCACCTGACACATTGCATCTGTTTTACCATGTTTAACTGGAGAGAAAAAGTGCGGTGTGTTAAAAAGAAGCCCTGAAAACCCCACAGGAACCCCTCCCATATGTGTGAATCTTGTTCCTGCTCTGCTTCAGTGAACACAGGAAACCACACACCATCGTGGAGAGAGATGACAGAGCTTGCTGACAGCAATCTGCCAATTATGTCTTACAGGAGCCTGGTAATGAGACACACTGCATATGAGGAGTCAGCACCCATGTGAAGAAATAGGAAAGACATCAGCAAGATGTAGCTGATACTGGGGAAAACAGAAAGTTGTTTCTTCTTTGAACACAATACCATGTCAGGTCTTGAGTCTTATTTTTTAAGGGGTTTAACAAGTCAGTCTCCAGCTGTGCTTGTCCAGGACAATGCAGATCAGAGCACACAGATGAAATGCTTCTGCAAGACCACAAAACAAAATGTCAACAAGTTACAATGTGACTTTCGGTAAAGATGAGACAATGGAGAGGAGACTTACCACCACAAATTAAATGGCAAATTATGGCAAAAAATCAGACAAATTTGCTTTAGGAGGAACAATCAGTCCCCCTTAACCCTATGTACCTTTTCAGCAGTCTGAAAGAACTGTATAAACAAAACCTTAGTTTGGATATCAGTATACAGATTAACTAGAGCCATTTTCATGCTGCCATTGCGCTATTCTTCATATATTCAGCCAAACATTTCTAAAAAGACTGTAACTCCTCCTTGTTTGAATTCAAATTCCTAGAAGTTCAGACTGCTAATGCAGGGTAAAAATCAATAAGATTTGCAAACTGCTTAAAATTATGCTATAAATATTATTTAGACATTTGTAAGCTTATGCATGATAAGTCTATGAAAACAATAGCAAAACACTATTTTGTTCCTTCAAACATTTTTTATTTTCATCATGCCATTGCATTTTTTCAATAGAAGTGAAAAAAGTCATGTTTAAAGGAAGCATAATTGGACTTGTTTGAAATTATTTCTCTGAGACTTGAAAGAAAGAAAAGTCAAAGAATGCATTAGAAGTCAGAGTTAGAAAGAAGTCAGGGAACACATAATCTTTCAAGATTTTAAAATGCAAGGCATAAATAATGTTTGTTTCCTGGTAAATAGCAATCATATGCATAAAATGGGAATGAGCTGTAGAAATAAATAAATAAGAGAAAATCTATTCAAGCAAAATCATAGGAACTTTAATGTTGGGGAACACTGTTGGACTGCTTCAGTTTTGCAAGTGCTTTATCTTGGCTGAAAGGTGAAATTAGCAGCTTTCTCAAAACCCTAGGAAGCTATTGTGTCAATGCTACATTTTGGAGACCACTGCTTGATGCCAGTGCCACTGGTTTAGATGAGCACTGCAATCAGGAGTATTAAAAGTGAGTTGGTGAATTGCATTGCATGAAGAAATGGAGTTGCTTACAGACAAAAGAGCTGAATGGGCATTTATAGACATCTACAGGAATATAAGGAAGTCAAATACACCAAATAAAGCAGCTGAATTCAACAACATTAAAGTAACCAAGCTAGAAAATAAACTGGGGAGAGAGGCAAGATGAGGGAAGGACATCTGAATAAAAGAATTAATTAGCCAAATAAATTGTGAAATTCAGACACAGCTGGACCACTCGCTGAAATACTAATAGTCTGAGGACTAATGTGCCTCAGAAGGTACTGCTCATAGTTTTCTTTACTTTAACATGGCACACTGTTTGGGTTCTAATTTGTCAAGATATTGCTTCAATTTTTGGGGGACAATACCTCATTTTATCAGCAATTTACCCAATAAATTGCTTGCTTGCTTGCTTTGTCAGCAAAGTGACTTCAGAAAATTTATGATTTTTTTTTTAATTATAATTGAATCAGCCTGTGGTCTTGGTTGCACTCATGTCAGTCTAAAGTAACTTTACTTATGGGTAGTTGTTCTGTTTTTCATATAACCTAAAACTTTTTTTTTTTTCTTTTCTGGACACAGAACAGCTGAAACCATTCTGTGAAAGGAGTTGAAAAACCTGTGCTGGAATAATTATATTTTTATGATTGTGTGAAGGCATACAGCTATTATATTCTAAAGATCATTATCAGAAATGATGGGAAATAAAATAATCTTTCTGCTGTGTGATGAGGTTTATGAGAATATCCCTAGACAATTCATTAGTTTTAAACTGACACGAAAATCAATTAATTTTAATAGGGAATAACAGATTATGTGTTTAATAATTCATTTAATTTCATGAGGCAAAGTGAATTAGACAATGCAATGTAAATCTAATAGCAGTTGTAACCACATAATTTGACTGTTTGTCAAGAGCAAAGCATAGTGAAACGATCAAGAATTACACAGAGAGAAAAACATTAATTGTGTATAAACTAACTGACAGATTCTTGTAACCCTAGAAGCCTGTGAGTTCAGTGTAATTATTTCTATTAGATCTTTCCCTAAAATTGCTCTCTAACATTAATTATGTATTCATATTAAGCAGACAAATTAATAAAAATACAAAATAACTTTTCTGTGATTTTTTTTAATTCAGAGACATTATTCAATTGCCAGAGATTTTAGAGAGTGAAACTATGTGAAAAGTGTTTTATAGTCTGCATTAATTAATCAATAATGGCCCTGAGAGCTGGCATTTCTGCCTCTTAATGACCAGCTGAAAGAGTTGAGGACCCGGTGCTGAGCAGGGGGCCCTTAACCCGCGCGGTCACTGACAGCGGAGAAATGCCCGACCCCCGGGTCACTGCTGCTGTTAATCGAAGCCCTGGTAATTGTTATAACTATTTTTCCATGCACACAGAGCAGGCATGTGCTTTCCATCTGAGTGGTATTTATTTCAGATTAAGGAAAGAAACAAAACAGGAAAGAACAAAAGCGAGGCCTTGCCGAGCGAAATGGTGGCTGTGGGTGTCTGCGTGTTATGGACGTGTTGTGGAGCACCAGCAGGGAGATCCTGGCCATCTCAGCCCATGCAGCACAGATCACATGGTCATGTTAAAGCACCTGTATTATATAAACAGACTGCCTTTTTACATGTTTGAAAATATACAAGTACAAATAGGTGTCGCCATGGGTACAGGTCTACCTTTAGAGCAATGGCCTCTTTTACTTGGTAGTGATACTACTAACCTATAGAATCAAGGAACTTCACACCTCTGTGCATTACTACAAAGAAATATATAAAAAATACATTGTAAAGACTCAAAGCATACGTTGTAAAGACTTTTCTTTTACAACAAAATACCACGGAATCAAGGTCAGGTTGGATGGGGCTTTGTTCTAGCGGATGGTGTCCCTGCCTGTGGCGGGGGGTTGGAACTAGATGATCTTGAACATCCCTTCCAACCCAAACCATCCTATGATTTTATGAGTCACAACTTCGCAGGTGATTCTTCTTGCTTATAGCATGAAGAAAAGGTCTTGTTAGCATAATTAAAGCCAGAAAATGTGGTCTGGCACATGCGTTCCCATCCCTCTCTCCTTTTGGCAGCAGCTGGGATTTGAGGTGCGCAGGCCAGCACAGAAGATAAAGAAACTGCAGAGCAGGGTGTGAAAATCCATCAGCCATCTAGGCCAAAGAGACAGAAGATATCAATTCTCCACAATTCTCTACCAAAGGCAAACAAAAACATCACCTCACCTGTGAGGAACAACTCAGACAGTAGTTTTGGCGCACTGAACAGAAATATGGAAGAATCAGGTTCTGGACATCATCCTGGAATTGCAGATCTGGACAGGAGGTAACAATATTCACATTCAGGGCTGAGAGGGCTTCCTAGCAGTTCCCTAGCAAGGTGAGATACCATCTCCTGTGAGTCCTCTCTTCTATACCCACTTCTCTTATCCCAGCAGCACTGCCTACTGCCTGTGTAGGAAAGAGAGACATTTACACTGTAGCTGGCTCTTGAGAGGCATGCACTGCCACTAAACCTTACTTTTATACCTTGAATTAAGGTAAGAAAGCCTTAAGTTATCAGCCTTCTGCTGGTTCTCTTGGGTTTGGAGAAAGGAGAGCAGAAGAAACAAAACAGGAGCCTTCTTCACTGCGCATGCCTCGCAGTATGCACATTTTGCAGGTCTTGACCCTATTAGTTGTACAAGAGGCAGCCCAACACAAAGTTGAAATAAGAGATACATATATAGGCTGAACAAAGAAGGGAAAAATGTCACAAAAAGAAAACAGATCATCATCAAATTGCATTATACATTGGTCTTCTCTAGCAGACCTGCCTGTTTTAGCCATCTCCCAAAGGGCCTAGGGGAACTGAGTGCTTCTGAACTTCACTCCAAGGCTCATCAACATGTGTGTGTAGACTCGGTGCAGTTTCTTGTGTGCTACAGCTTAAAAGTGCACCTAGACACAGTAACTCAAGGTTGACCAGAGAATTTTCATGATAGTTGTAACAAAATATAAGTTTCACCCAAATTTTCAAATCTGGCTCTTAAAATTTATCTTGAAATTCCTGGCACACCTATTGCCTCTAATACACTTACCAACCAACTGATGTTTTTGTCCAAAAAAGTCCCTTCAATCGGTGACCACAGACATGAAGACTTTCAGATTTTGTAAGAACTTCAGCCCTGGTCCACTGTATGTGAAGAGTATGGAATTCTGGTTGATACAAACAACTAATTTTTTATTTACATAACTAGGAATTCTGGGATATTTTTTTAAAAAAATTGCATTAGCAAAATAATACAGGAATATGAAAGTCTTCTTAAAAAAGTTTCTCTGTCTAATCACTCCTACTGTTTTTGAAAGTAAATGCTATTTACTGATCTGTCATGTAATGCAGTGAATTAACAAAAAATACATGTGTTCAGACTATGCCTGGCACCATCTCAGAAACAATTTGTCTTAGCTAACTGAATGCACCAAAGCAACTTGGCTATTAAGTACTTGGCATTTGCATGCATAAAGTATACTTTCCCAAGTCTGTTAGTAAAACACAAATTTGCTAGAAAGAACAGTCTTAATTCTGACAGTGTTAAAAGCAGACATAAGAAATACAGAAAATAGAAATACTTTACATTTCAAAAAGCCATAAATTCAAGCACAAATATTTTCATTAAAAAGGGAAAAAAAAACCCAAACATAAATAGTACTTTGATTCAATCCTTGCAGTTCTGATGCCTTTAATCATTGTAAAACCTGGAACTAGGGTACATACAGAAAATCTGAGCAAATTGTCTGAAAGTCCTTACGGAATTTAAAATAAATGCTTAAATGAATCTCTCACTACTGGCACATAACAAACGCCCAGATGTATTCTTAGTGATGCACCCAATTAAGTTTAGAAGAATTGCATGAGTTCAGTTTCAGCAGATTCCTATTGATTCTCCTAGTTAATAAACAGTTAAAGGATGAAGTGAGTTTTTAAAAAATATAAGTGCTTCAAAGGTGCTAGAGAGAAAAAGTATAGTACTAAGTGGTCATGTGGCTAGTGCCATTCATCTTGGTAGTGACTATCTGTCAAAAGTGGCAAGAGCCCCTGTTAACAGCCATGACCTGTGCTGTAATGAAGGGAGAGTGCACAGCAAAGTGTCCATTATCAGGCAGTTGGGAGCAGCAAATTGGTGCAGTTTGCCTCAATCTTGCAGCAAGTTGAGATGTAAGATAGGTGGGGATCAGCAAGCAGCAATTTTATTCTATGATCATTTTTGTCAGATCACATCAGAGTAGGAACTTACTCAGATTCGTGATTTCAATTAAATAAGTCCTCTCATTAAGTGACCACTGCCAGGAATGTTTTCTGTGGCCCTGTATTTATAATTGTGTAAACACACCTGTTAATATTTGGACAGGGAGCAGTGATGGAGAAGCATTACCGTAAACTACACATTAAGATGATAGGTACAATCAAACAAATCTTGCACCCTCTCAACAGGGCTAACAGCTTGCAATAAAAGAGGCCACCTCTGTTACCTATACACTAAGTACAGTGCTCATATCCATTTCTAACTAGGAAAATTCATTTATTTCAGACTGTTTACAAAAAAAAAAACCCAAAAAACACATCCACCTCTATTTAGTCCCATGTAAATGAATCGATGCTATTGCCATTTTCCTGGAGAATAACCCCAAAAATCCAGGTGACACGTAAGTCGGCCCTTGGGTGCACTGAGATGAAAAAATTCTTTTTTCTTGATAAACTCTGAAACTATCAGGCAGACTTAATCCTTAGGGACCCTCCAGTAAACTAGACAAACAAACAGAAGACAAATGTATTTGTCACCATCACTCATTCACTTCTTCTTCGCAGCAAAAGCCTCTCAGATCAGCCCATCTCCTTTCCAAACACTGGATGTATTTCCCTAAACATGTAGTCTCTGTTTCATAACCTAAATAAGGAATATGAAAACTTCTGTAATTCTGTAATTCCTGTAATTCTGTACACATCATGATACCCCTTGCCATATTCTTCCCCTATTGTGAAACATGTCTTCTTTTTCTGCCAGCTCCCAGCCACACAGGTAGGTTGGATGATGGGCAGAGAGGTAAAGCTCATGTCCGAATAGCATTATATTGCAAACGGCCACAGGTTTACCCTGAGTTTCACTGTTCCCCAAAGACCCACCCTATCACCTTCCACACATGGCTCAGTCCTGTAGAACAGAATAGATAGTGGTTTGGGTTTTTTTTTCCCCTAAGTGCATTAAATCAAATGATGGGTGCCCTTTTCTCTTACTCTATACCATCAATGCAATATTTGGGTCTAAAGGAAGGACACAGCTTCTGTTGTATGTTGATAGAGACCAACAGCAAATACAACCTTCTGTATTAGCAGAAGGTATTGCAACCTCTAAGAGGTTGCATTTATACCTTGCCTACCTCAGCAGGTTTTTGAAATTTTATAAGGTACCAGGGAAAATGTGCCTTGCCTCTTCTTTTGTTGTTGGTTTTATGCAGTGCTACAGGGGTTACATCCTGCTTAAGTAATTATTGCAGAATAAGCACATATTATGTGCTTAAGCACATATGCACACACAGAAAAAACCCCAAGCTCTTGAAACATTGAATTCACACGGAAACATCTATGTCATCTTCTGTCTGTAAACTATGACACCCTCAATAAATGAATGGCTGGCAAAGAAATTCAACTTTGTAGTGGTGTTTTTCACAGGATTGACACAGAAGTGTACAGGATTAGGACATTTTGTAAAATCTTGGCATTTTCAGCTTGAGAAAGCTTGATCTCAGCAGCCTGAATAATGTTTTAATATGGTCATCAGGGATGTGTGCAAAAGTATGTGGTATGCCTGCACCAGGGGTTACTTTAACTCCTACAAAATCACCGCTCCCATGTAAGCAAAAGAAGTTGTCTCCCTTTCAGCTTGTGAAAAGGCACAGAGTGGAATCAGAACAGGACCCAGTTTGATAACTTTTTATCATCTTGGACATATTTGGAGACAAAAGTGTCAGAGGGAGACATCAAAGCTGGAGAGAAAGGGAATATTTTAGCCCTTTGGAGTCCTCACCATCAAGTGAGCTGTGAGATCTACAAGGTTCTGCAAGCTGCAGCTATCCTGAGCTGGGAAATGTAGAGATGAATCTGGCGATGATAGCAAATAGAGATGATGGAAGTAGATTAAAGATGTGTTGCTGAGATAACATAGAAGCTGGAGGATGTTGTAAAATGTGGATCCCTCCAATAGCCCTGAAGTTTCTCTCACAGTGTTCCCCTGTACTCAGTGCACAAATTAAAAAGACTGCTGATATACCTAAAAGCAGCTAGAGGATATGCAGTAATGAAGTCAGAAGTCCATTTTACATCTTTAACTCAAGTTAAGAGGAAAAAAAAAAAAGAAAAAATAAAAAGGTCAGTGACAGCTCTAAATTATCCCAGGGTACAAAACAGGCTTAATCAGGTAACCACGGGCAGAAAAACTCAGGCTGAAATGCAGATCTAATCTGTCCAAAAGCAGGGTGAGAATTAATTTCCCTTGTCGTATTAGCATAAACATAGCTATGTGCGCTGAACTCATGTTGATGCTGGGATTCCCACCTGCAGGCACAATGAGATTGCTGCTTCATTTTTACTTTGCTGCAAAGCCATTGGCATTTCTCAACATCTTACACAGTTTATATGTGCTTAGTATCAGGACTACTCAAGCAATAACTGGAAACTGAATATCATAACTATTCTGGTTGCATAACACCTGCAGGAGTTTTAGTGTGTAAAGTGGGGCTGGTCTTTTTCATTCTCTATAGTGTATTACCAGAAACACAGAGCTAGAGACACAATGGTGAAACATCAGTGAAACATCACTGTTCATATAGCCGGTATAAATTCATTCTGGAGGGGCTGGAACCATCTGTTACTACCTGCATAACAGCACTTCTTACAACTTGGCAGCTAAAACAAGGCTGTAAAGGGGCATGGAAGCTGCAAGTTTCTCTCTGCGTCTTTGTGGGATGGTGGGCAGTGTAGGGAAATAAAATTGTCCACATTAGTTGATACACAGGCAAAACTGTAATTTTGGAGCGGGGCGGGGGGGGGGGGTGTTTACCTTAAAAGCTGTGTAAATCAGCTTGAAACCGAATTAAACAGGTGGCTGACCACCTGTATGTAATGATTAACAGTGTTTACACAATAATTTATGTGAAAATGCTGTCAAACCCTGATAACATAACATCTGCTACTACCGTATTATTGTGCAGTATATTTGTACATATTATTTCTTTGAAAAAATAGTTAGGTATTTCTGATCTCTGCCCATTGTAGTAAGTTCTTTGCACTGAAAAGTTTAGTATTCTGCCTGCTGGTATAAATTTTGAAGTACTTCATTTGTGCATATCGGTCATTTGAACCAAAACATTTTGTAATTTTAAGTACGGCAAAGTACCTTAATTAGTCTGATAAACCATTATATTTGTAGCATTGTTTCTGATACACCTGACTGGTTATAAGGTATTAAAAATTGCTGCTCTGCATATATTTTGTCATATTGGAGTTTTCTTTACCTTTGAAAATATTATAAAGAAAATGCTTTGGTCTTTATTGAAATTCTAATATATGCATGTAGAATCAAAGATTCTTGGCAGACACTAGTTTAAACAAAGAGTACCTCTGTGCCTCTGAACTTACACTGTCATTAACAGAAGCAAAATCCGAATCAGATTACATGGCATGTATTCCCATTCTATGAAGGTAGCTAAATCTGAACATGAAAGTACAGTGTTAACCCAACACTTGTGAATTTTGGCTGATGTGACCACCACATTACTCATCCATCCAACCCCTCAGGTGAAAAGCTATGAAACAGCTTCAGAGTTCATACAGGTTTACTAAAGAGAAGGTGAAATTCAGATCAGTTTATTTTCTTACATAGGGCTGAAGACAAATTATTTAGGACCTGTTTCATGAGCTTTTCATCCAGCCCTCTTGTGAAAGGGCAGAAGGTCCCCCAGTGGAATGTGGCAGCCCTCAGGTTATTGTCACTCCAGCCATTCACTGGCAATGTCCACTTGTATCCAGCCTCCATCTCAGTGGGAGAATTCAAGTTTGGCGGCACTCTTACACAGCTTGCATAACTGGGAGGTGATATAAAATGCTTAGAAATAGCACATCAGATTCAAGGGATTAGAAAATATAATAACAACCATACATTTTAATTCCATTTACAACATAACAGTGTGTTAATTCATTGTACATTTTCATAGGTGTAAATGACGAGGCAGGGCATAGAGAACAGTAAAATATTTTCATATTTGAAGTAACTAACCCAGAGACTTCCAGGTGACTGCCTCTTTGATGAGTTTTTGTAAAGCACCATCTATGCATGTGTTTTCTTATTAAATAAATTTTAATCACTGTAATGTTATTTAAAAGACTAACAGAGATATGTATTTCCCTCATAAATTTGTTACTAAACATACTGGCATATCTAACCAGGGAAACCAAAACAGAAATTTGTGTAGCAAGGGAAGTCATATTATAAGCCAATGTATTATTAGGCTTATTTAATTACATAACTCTAAGCCTAGAATTACTTTTTTCATATATTTGCATATTCTTAGTCATCTCAATGAAACTGTTGGAGAATGAAGGTCAAACTAAGAAATACCATAGAAATCCCTTTTATACAACATAAAAAGCCCATTTTTTTTCGTGTTCAGATCTGCAGGGAATGTTACTAGTGAACGCTGGAACTAACTATGGATAATTTTTTAAAATGTATGTATCAAGCATCTGTGAATGCCTGACTAATAACATACCTTTACGTATCTTTGGTTTAATACAGTGCAGTTACACTTCTCACCGCATTGATTCTGTGATAATTGCATTTTCCCATAGCTAGTCTCCATGGGCAACATAAATCTTAGCCAGGATTATCCCAGCCATGGAACAGCTTTGACTGCGTGCCATAACATTAGAGCTGAAAGGATAGTCGGTGTCTAACAACCACAGAGCTGCCTGCCCTGAAGAGCTGGGGTCACTGACCAGTGAGGCTCTTCCAGGTACCCTGCTCTGACCAAACCAAGGATAGACAGCTCCTGGGATAGAAGTATCTGCAAATACCACAATTCTTCCCACTTTGGGTTTTCTTACCTGTTCTGTAGGCATGAGAAACTTCAGTGCGCATGAAATTCAGTAATTAGTTTGTATATAAAATTAAGCTCAATTATTTGGTCTTCCATTACTGAAAAAGAAAGAAGTCCTGCAAAGTATTGCAACAAGAAAATGTTCCTGTATCAAACTGGATGTTTCATACATTTCCTTGAAATTCTGTTTCATTGCAGAAGGTCTGAAATCTTACAAAAGGTTTATGTCAAGGACTTATACAGAGGACCTAGCACAAGCACTTGCAGAAAGCTGAATCTAAACCTTCATAAGCATGCAAGGTGTAAGTTCTCACTTTTTTTTCTTCAAGCTATTCCTTTTAATTTACAATGGATGTATAAAAATTTATTCTTGTAGAGACAAGAATGCTTTATTTTAAAAATTAATTTTCCCTTATGACACAGAATATAAACATAAAATCTTGAAACTTCCAGTATAACATTGATTAAAGATTCCTGATAATCTACAAGCCTACAAATGGAGTTAAATAATAAGAGTATCAGTTTCTTCCTATCTGAAATTCAACCTCAACCCACAAGTTTTCAGTCTCCATTAATTATCTTAAAATCAAACCCTGAGGGTGAAAATTAAAACTCTCCAATAGCAGCCATGCTTCTTTTCCTCAAAAACATGAAAAAGGAGTAATTAAAGATCTTCTGTTCTACCATAAATAATATATAATTTTTCTATATTACTCTCAGTTATTAATATTAGAATGCCAACAGACAGATTCTTCTCTGCCTGTACCCCTGGAGGTACCTCTCAAAGCACTCTTTCAGCAATGACAACAGCACAAAAGGTTATGAGAATGCTGCTGTAAACTCTACATTATCAGAACAGGTCCAGGAGTTAGTCCCCTCGACACCAGCACCCATGAAGGGAGGACACCTATGTTTCTCTTCTTCAGCAACAATACACTTCTCATGTAGTTGCCTGAGTGCTGCTGTGCTTGCCCTGTTATCCACAGCTCCTGTTTCTGTGTTGCTGGTTCTCTGCATTCACAGTAGAACAAATAGCATAACTATCAGTTAGGAGAGCTTCAAATACCAATTGCAGAGGCAATGTTTCCAGTACGATTAAAATTCTAGCCTAACTCACATTTGATTTGGGGAGTCACTACTTCTTAACAGGATAAATGGAAGAATCCATTGAAAAAATACATAACATGTATTTTCTGTCTCCAGCTGAGCCTATATAGTCAGTTGGCCTCTGGACCCTTGGATTTTATATCTATCCCATCACTTTCCAAGCTATAATTCACTCCTTGTCTTTCAGCACTATGCTAACATGAACAGGCTTTTTTTTACCACACAAAATCCTCTGACAAATACATTTGATGACTCATAATTGTTCTGCTTTGCTTCTTGCAGGGTTGCCAAGAGCATTTTGTCCATTGCAGAGGAGCTGACTGAATTTATTAATGCTTATCATTAATATTAACCATATCCTTTCATTTAAAAAAAAACAAACTCCATTGTGAAGTATTTCTTTTTTATAAAAATATAGAACAGATGTAAATCTAAAGTAATCCACTTAACCAAGTGTTCAGAAAAAGACAAGAGGGAGATGCCTGCCATCCCTAATAAAACACTGATTTGGAAGCTATGATTGCCCAAAATCATGGCAAAAATAGAGACGTTGGTCAAAAGTAATGACCAGAAAATGATGGAATTAACAATCCAAATAGTAGCAGCCAGGTTTTGTGATCTGGTTTGTAGTTATTATTTCCAGACTCCACCAGGTGTCCAAAGTAACACATTGTTTAGTAACTTCAGCTGGCCATGGAACAAATATTTCTCTTACAAGGTCAGATTCATTTCATCTGACTGTAGATGTCCCACACACAGATGCTAAAGTCTACACCAGTTATACCTGGTTTCATCTAAAGCTAGAGAAGTTAAAGTGGAGCAGTCTTCACAGAAGAAATTTATTTCACATAACTTAGACACTTCTTTTAAGTTGGAGTAAATCCCCTCTGGAAATGCCTTTTACTCCTCCTTGACTATAAAGAAAGCTAAGGATGATAATGGCAGACTTAGATACTCAGCTTTAGAGATGTCAAAGAGAGAAAAATAAATCCCCAAACCAACTTCTAGTCCTAAAGATTACAGAGAAATTCTGAGAAACCCTTGAAGGATGAAAAGTTGAAGGCAAACTGCAAATCATTCTATTATGCTTTTAGTCATCTTCGTGAGCCTTAGAGGTTTTATGGTGGCTTTCTTTGAAAATATATTAAAATAGAGGCCTAGAAGGCTGGTGTGAATAGCAGAAGTCCCTGACAACTAGGAGAATTATTCTGCCTTTCACTGTATGTTTTCCAGTAATTGCTTATTTTAAATTTGAGTGATTTCTTGATAACACACTTTAACATTTTTTTTCTAGGATGACCTCTTTATCTAATGCCTTAGGTCAGACATTTTTTTGGTATGCTGCACTCATTGTTTTTCATAGTCAGTGACTAAGTTCCTTCTGTCAGCAGATGAGTTCCTATCTGCATGTCCTTAACAAAGAGAGGTTTAACAGCAGATGCAGTTTTGATCAGATTTTTTCAATTCTGCCTTTAGCATGCAGTCACTCAATATTCAAAATTAGATAAAGTGGCACTTTTTTTCATTCTTCTTCTTTATATATAAAAATTTTGAGTCTATCTGCCTCACAGGCCTCTTGAACCAAAGACATTAGGCCTCAAGTTCTTTTGTTCTGGGATGCCTGTGAGGATGGGATTTCTGAAGTAAGTAAGGAACTTTGCAAAATGTTGGAATGTACTGGTTAGAACAGACACAAAAACCTTGAATCTAATTACTCTGTTTTTATCAAGTTCTGCATTTTGAATAAATATTTTTATTTAGGTTTTCTGCATGGAATAGGTCTTGCTGTTGAATGGTGAAGCGGACAGACTGGAGAACAACACTGCCATGACGTAGTTTGATTCTGATAGTCTTACCACAGTCACTCAATTATTTTATATTTTGTGCCTATTATTTCTGATTTCTCTCCCACTGCCCAAGGCTACACCGAGAAGCAAGGAGATGGTCCTGAGGATCTTTTCCATTACTCTCTATTTCAATCGCAGTCAATGGCTATGTATGTACTGAACATGTCAGCTTCAGACTATCTTCAGTCACCCAAACCAGCAGTATATTGCCCCACACTCCTTTGCCATGGATATTAGGCTTCAGCTAATGCTACTTGAATCTGCTAGTATTAGCATAAAGACACCTTCAAAGAAAATATTTGATGCAGAAATCATGTCTTCCTTTACAAATGGCTTCCTTTATATCCTCAAACCTCTATATGCTATATGGCGTTTTAAGCAGAAGTTCATTCCTTTGTATGCAAAGCGGGGCTGATTTTTGCAACCACATTTCTTGCTCTAAGCAGGAACACCTCATTTGTGCTTTCCTCCCTTATTTTTCACAGATCTGACAATAAATCAGCACCATGTTTTGTTCGCCTATACTTTTTGAAAGGCACCATCAACATGGGAATTCAAACAGGCAGTGATCACTCATGTCTTTTAGGTGGGAAAGAGTACCTGTCCAGCTGAACACCAGCTACAGGGCATCTTGTTCTGAAAAAGCTAAACACTGGTGAAAAAGTTTGGAAATTGTTGTTTTGTGACAATGTAGCCACAAAACATCAGACCTGATCCTTTAGCTATTTGAAAGACTAGCAAATATCTACAAGAGGGTGCTCACTAACGTCATAAAATCTCTAAGATTTACAGACATATTTGAAGTCACAGTCCTTGTGTTTTCTTCTTTGTTGTCTCATATAATTTTGTCTTAGGGGAATTTTTAGTAGTGTTAGGGTTATCAAGGTCCCACACTCTCAGATCTATTTTTTTAACATTTTCTTAGGACGATAGTTTTAGGTTTCCCATTTTGAACACCAAGCTCACAATGAGGTCTTTTTTGGGCTTGTGGAAAATGCACGGTTCTGGAGTATCAGAGAAGGCCTGTCCTATGCAAGGATATGTGGTGCACAAATCCCCAGATGCACTGGCCAGGCTATCTCAACACTAGAAGGATGACCTGTTGGTGGAGACCTGTGCTTGGAGTTAGCAGGTCCTGCTGCAGGCAGGTTTTAGGAAATCAGATGATCAAGAGCAGAAAAGTCAAGCAGTTTCTTGCTGCATTGAGAGTTACTCTGTTGCCTACCTTTCTTATGCCACAGAACAAAAAACCTGGAGTTGGCTGATGTTTCTGAGAAAGGCAGCAAAGATGTGCATCATTCTTGCGGCTTCCCTCGCTACTGCCATGTTTCCATTCCTCCATCAGCAACAGCAAGGTTCCCCTAGAGGTCTCCCCATTATCCACAGCTCTCCCCTTCCCAGGCCAGGAGCAGTCTGGCTTCCAGTTCTTGGGCTACAGGCTTTGCCCATGCTGATGAAATGATCTGAGCCAGTTTTTCCAGAGAAAGTATCTCCACACAGTGTTAGTCTGTGCCATGTACATGGCACACATCTGTCTCGAAGGAGCTTTACTATGCAATGCAGAGACATGTCCTTAAAGACAGAAAGAGTTAACACAGTGTAATTTTCCTAATAAAACTAGAGGCAGTGCATCATTTTTTTATAGGCTATGGCAGGGTGTGTGACACCATGTAATTTTTGAGGAATTTTATACTTTGCAAGAAAACAACAATACCCTGTGTCTTTTTAAGGAAGTTTTTTTCTTTTTTTTTCCCCCGCCTAAACACTCATTTTCTTTGTTATGATTGCAGTAGTAAATATTGTGGTGAAGACGTTTAATGATGGTTATAAAGATTCTTTTATTTTACCTTGTGAAAGGACATTTCAGAATTTTAGCAAACAAATTCATCTGCATCTCAGGTTAATGAAAAATACCATGTATTGCATACTTGCTGAAGTAGACCTTACAGGAATTAAATGCAACAGGAAGCAAAGAGTAAGGCATCATTAACCCATAAAAAGCATCCCAAACCCTTCTATGGCCTATTTACTAAATGAGTAATTCTGTGTGGTACAGACAGGTAAAGGTAGGTAAAGGTAGGTAAAGGTAAAACTACAGTACAAGCAGCCCAAGCCCCAGCTCTCCCCTGTTGCCTGGCTTCATATGTTGAGAACCACAAGCAGCGTCCCTGAGGCTGATACAGGAGAGACACCCACCTTGCAGGCACTGACAAAAGGATCCCAAAGAAAATCTCATCTCTGCTTAGAAGTATGATCTGCCTTTGACACCCTAGCTGGGATAATGTACCTACTCCTTAGTACTTGCACAAAGGCACATGTAAAATTAGGCCCAGTATGATTAAAAGACAAAATTAGGACTGAAATGCACAGCAATCATCAAAAATCAGCTTCTCTCCAGATTTTCTTTCGCAAATG
Organism: Dendrocincla tyrannina; assembly: GCA_035047865.1. Taxonomy (NCBI): domain Eukaryota; kingdom Metazoa; phylum Chordata; class Aves; order Passeriformes; family Dendrocolaptidae; genus Dendrocincla; species Dendrocincla tyrannina. The sequence continues at coordinate 30,536,055 of JAWWMP010000081.1, forward strand.
TAACATAACTCTGTCTATGCTGCTTAGCTCAGGAAAGTTGAAAAAAATTACCTTATCAAGTCTGTTTTCTCATTTGATTTAAATAAGAAAACTCTGGTCCCACCTGTAGGGCCCCCTTTAGCAGTGAGAGGACTGGGAATAACATTGGGAGTTGATTTATGTGGGAAGAGGTGCTGATCTTAGTCTGAGCAATGAATGGGTTTGAGAGCCAGTGCCCTGTGCTGTGCTCTGGTGAGTTTGGAGGCAGAAGTTTGTTGCTGCTGAGCTGGCTGCTCCCAGGAAACTGAGGGGTTCTGGGAACTTCAGTCTGCTCTTCCCAGCCAGGAGTAGTTATGGAAACTTGCTGGCATCTCTAGCTTTAGCTCCATGCCTAATGGAGGAGCTCACACACTTTGAGAGCAGCAATCATTAAGGAGGCAGGAGATTGATGTTCATCACCAGTGGATTCCAGGCAGGATGTGAAACAGCTTACAGCTGGCCATCAGTCCCCAGAGTTGTCTCAGACCTTGGCCCCAGGGGCTATGGCCTGATAATTGCTTTAGACTAAATGCTGCAGCTTATTCTCCAGCCATGGCTTTACCACATCATAGGAATTACTTGTTTACAGACTCACTCCATGGTCACTTCCCCCACTGAAGGACCACCACAGATCTGCTGCTCTATAGTCCTCACATAACCTTTCTATGAGGGGAGAACATCTTACTCTGTTTCATTTTCAGCCCACCATCTCAATAACTATTCCGAATTATTCTTCTATCAAACTTATTTATTTTTTTCGCTACCATCTCAGAAGCATAAACTTATTTTCTGCCTCTGTGTAACTGATCTAAATGCTTCCTTTTCTAAAGCACTATAGAATTTAGTGAAATCTTTGCTACTGCATCTGCTACTTATTGTTATTGCTACATTGTGCTTAACTACCTTTTTAAACTATTTTCTTATTGATGGGTATTTCAATCCATTCTTTCATAACTATAAAGGAGATAATCAATTGTAATAGAAGTGATGTAAGATATGTTCCATCTTTTTGAAAAACAAGACAAGAAAGCACATTGCAATATACACTCAGATGTTGAAATCATGGAATATAAGAACTGAAATCTCATGAACCTAAATATTTCCAACAGAAAGACTATTTGGTTTTTAATGTCATATTTTTCAAGATGATATTGAAGGGGCAGTAAGCAGTAGACATAGCCAGTGCTAGACACTTGAGCAATGAGTAAGTGTATATAAAGCTGTTTTGATAGTTAAACAGAGATATATGTTGCATATAATTTAAAAAAAAAATCAAAGTAGATTAAACGTGTTATTTCCTCACATGTTAGTGGTGCTGAGACATGTCTATAGACCCCAGTGGGTACCTAATAGCATCTTTAAACATCTAAAGACATTTTGAAAACCTTGTTCATTGTGTCAGCCCTGAAGAACAGCTTATGATGCAGGAGTCCTCCTAAACAGTAACAGGAAACTTTCAAGGTCCTGGTCACCCTTGGCTGGGAGATACTGAAGACCTGAACCAAAAATGGAGAGTTTGAGATGGCATAGGAGGAAAAATTAGGAATACAATATAAGATAAAGAAAACAAGCTTGTATAAGTGTATATATATATGCATGCATACACACATTCAGGCCTAAAGTCAGGGCAGACTTTAAAGTTCATATGAATACCAGAATAAGAATGGGATATGTTTCATCTGGCTGTATGCTTGAATACAGGAATTCTTATAAATGAACCCTCAGGAGCTCACAACTGAAATGATGATCCATTTCCCACTTGCCATGTTATCTCAGTTAAGCGGTACAAATGAATATGAAATTCACTTCTGCATGACTCCTGAAAATGAGAAAACATTTCTTATCTAACCATAGAATAAGAAAGACGATCCATAGTTACTAATGGTACTGACATGCAATCTTGTCTGACATTCTTCCTACAAGCATTTATTAATAATTTGCTAAAGAGAGGATATATGACTAATAGGGGTCAGTTAGTCACTGGGTTTGGCTGAATTTCATGTTTGGATCCTGTGAAAGAATGATCTCTGATACCTTTGAAACATTTAAATATAAAGGAATCACCAATGACAACATATAAAAAGAACCAGCTCTCTTTTATCACAAGTATTTTATAGTGTGCATAAGAATTGCTTGAGCCCAAGCCCCAAAAGGATGAATTTGTTTAAAAAACTTCATCTCAAACATGTCTATAGAGTGGGGGGGAATAGTGATGGAGCAATTTACCATAAGTTTCCCTTTTACATTTTTTTATTTTGTATTAAGAGTCAGGAAAAATGTACATTTCCATCTTGGTCTTTTAAAGGCATAAGTATTAAATAAATGCTAAGTGTTTTTCAATACCAAGTCCTCAGAATAAGTGGCATCTGGAACATTGTGCTAACTATAAGCGTTCTCTTCTACTGGGGTCACAGTTGAAGAGGTGGGAAAAGTAGAACTACCTACAAGTACTTTAACTCAATTCCTGTTCTGATTCTATGCAGCAGCTCGAGGAGAAGGTGCAAGAAATTATTGTACCATAAAGCAACTTCAGTCATTGCTTCCTGGAAACAGCAATGATGGAGATAGTCCCTGAGGGCTGTACCCTCAAAAACGAGCGGTGGGGCCAAGAAGAGTGGCTAGATGGAGTGGAATTGGTGCAGAGGACATGAAGTTCTCATTATTTACAGTTCAGGTTTTTTCTCACCTCTGACATGCTCTAGTCAGGTACTGTGGTCTGCATGCCAACTTCAAAGGAATTCGCTATGCAGAGATTGCACCACAAGGCAGGTAAAGGCCCACTGAATGAGCACAGTGAGGACGTCTGCTATATAAGTACAACTCCAAACCCCAGCTAAAGTGGCAGTGTAATACACTCTGACCTACGGCACAGCCTCAAAAAGTCTTTCTGCTCAAAACCTCAATTCTGAGTGCTTTTATTGTGGGTGGTATTTGAAATACCAGAATTTCACCTGAGTGTTAGCCTTGCATTCCTGGGGAGCTGAAACTTAAACACTGGTGTTACATGTATGGAACTTTCCTGAACCTTAAATGTTTGAGGGTTTTGTTTTTTGGGATTTGGGTTAGGTTTTGAGGGTTTTTTCAACGAGTTTCAGTGTAAATTAAGGCAGATGCTTCTAGGACAGAGTGCATGCTGAAAGTGTTCAACAGGAATTATCATCTTTCATTACTCTTTGCATAGTACTTGAGTGGGTAGCTACTACAGACTCATAATTAATGTTGCCTGACAGCACTGCTTTTGAAGTGTTGCTCATGATACCCATCAAAAAAGTTCCAGGTTTTGCAGATTATCTGCTTCCCCATGCTCAACGCTGCTACTAGTTTCAGGGGGTCAGGAGGAGAGGTTCAGCAGTGATAGATGGATGAATTTATATTGACAGTCTGTGACGACAGGAGGTACAACATTGTTAAGTGTAGCATGAAAGTGCTTTATGTAGTCTTAAAGTCTTCAAACAGTTTTTTAAATAATCTTAGAAAAATCTGCAACTGCTATGGGAAAGCAGTTTTTTCTAGAGCATATGGGAAAGTTCAAGATTCGTGCTAGAATTTAATATCTTTCTGTCACAATGAAGATCTCTGAGCTAGAGAGTAGTTAATGAGTAGCCTGCTGTCATAAAGCAGCTGAGGGGATGGTCAGGAAAACCTACTATCCTTACATCCAGAACTGCTGTTTTGTCTTCCTAAAGAGACTACTGGAGCTGACCCTGCTCTGAGCAGGAGATTGGACTGGATGATCCTCAGAGACCTCTTCTAACCTCAATTATTTGGTGATGCTCTCACAGTTCCACCGGTTTTGTCTGTTCTGTGTTTCATTCACAGGCTTTATAATTTTGGAAGAAAATGTGATAAAGATCTAACAATCCCTTGGTTTAGGTTCTTAAAGGCTAAAAATACCATGCACCACTTCTTGGTGATGTGCTGAGGCTATAGCCTTAGGCTTTTGAAAGTCACACACATACAAATATCAAGGATTTCATCTGCATGTGAGTTCTTATGGAGACCACATTTACTGCCTAATAGGAAATGCATGTGCTTATGCATGTAACGTGACAAACTTGAATGCTGTAATGTTAAGAAAAACTTTTTGATCTGCTAAGATTTGAGTTCCAAGACCTGCTTCACCTGACAAGGATGAGGAGATCAGATGTTAATTCAGGCAGGAGCAATAGAGATGTTACTCGTAATATATCACTATCCTGAACTCAGATGTGTGGTTAAGTCAAAAGGAATTGAGAAAACCTTATGACTGCTAAATTATATCCATGAAATAGAGACCATAGTGTACATTTAGTTACTATTCATTTCTTCAAATATTATATTTATTTTAAGTAGTATTATCCTTTTGGTTTAGAGAGGAACCTATTTAAATTATACATAGAGCCAAGGTATGCGAAAGCAATTTTTTTGGTGTAGGTTTTATTTCATGATCTGATTCAAAACTCATATGACTTATTAATATCTGGTTGCATTCTATATGTTGCTGATAATTGATATAATCTAACTGATGTAACTTCTCAACAATATAAAAAAACTTCTGAGATACCACTTACAGGATGTTGTAGCTGTACTCTGGCTACAACAGATAATAATAAAATTTTTTATTTTATTATCTTTATATTCATTATTATCACAATAAAAACCAACTATACCTACTTGCATGAAAAACGAGTTCTTTTTACTAATGAAGAGAAACTAAACAAATCTGAAATGAAGTAAAAGTGTATGACAATGTGGTATTCATGTTTCTTCTATTTAATTTTAAAGAATGCCCCCTTTGTGTTAATACTGATGTAAGCATTATAATTAAATGTTTCATTAACATGGGACTAACCTGCCACAGTAAACACTATCTTAGTAGGACATTTTTTTCAGGGTTTCTCAGTTCTGTGGTATTCACTCTATTTATCATTTTCATAACAACTTTAGAGTTATTGCGTGCTTTCAGTTATTAATCTATTTCAGAACATTAAGAGGAAGTATTGTTTTTTCATCGCATTATCTAATTCTGTCTCAATTACAGATTTCTTTTATTGGCACCAGTACTCTCCCACGTTTTCTAAAATTCTTATTCTCATTCTAACTAATTCTTATTTTTATTCTAATTCTTATTACATCTGACTTTTCATAAGGAGAAAAAGGTGAGGTACCTAATGCCCCTCTGCTCCTTTTTGTTATACCACTACGTAACAGAAAACACCTGGAGAAGGAGCATCTGGATCACTGTCATATATTTAAAGTGTTTCTTTGAATTTTTTTGAGACCTACACAATACTTCACATTTTTTCATGTAAGAGAACTTGAGAGAAAGGAAATGGATTTGCTCACCTTAATAATAAGTCAACACCAAATACACCAATATAGAAATTGCACCTGGAGTATTTGCAAGGAGGTGACTAAGTAGAGCTCCACGGGATGAAGCTACAAATGCAAAGCTACCTATGAAAGTCAAACTGATAGCTGAGCTGCATGATTCAGGATCCAACCCTCCTTGCACATAAGAAATGCTACAGAAATTCAAGACTAAATGGCATAACTGTACTATTGTCTCAGTGAAACGGGGTTTGAAAGTTCTCACTCTGGGAGTAATTAAGAGGTGATGATCACTATACAAGCTAAAAAATGGGCTTTTTGTAGCAGTAAGGCTCTCAGGGAATTTACCTCTTAGGGATTCTTCTTCCACTTAGTACAAACACCTGTTATTGCTAATGAGAGTATAGTTACTTACAAAAGAACAGTAGATCACTATTCTAGCTGCATTTTGCAGTGCAGTGGGTTAGAAAATAAAGCACAGTTTCAATCTTAAGTTTCATAGATGATATGCTGACCCTATGGAAATCAATGAAAATTTTGCCATTGATTTCCAATGGCGAGAGTGTTCCACAATCCAGGCTTGGAATGTAAAAGAAATCAATATTATTTTAAGACATTTACTGGCTGAATTCTGTTTATTTTTAATTCCCTTGGTTTCTTCATGTACACCTAGAGAAATTCATTCAGAAGACTTTGTGGAGTGATAGTTTAAAGAATATAATTTAGACATTAGGCAACAGCCTAAATCATAGGACATTGCATTCAGTTTTCAGACTTCCCTTTTATAACCAAGGTGGGTTTTAGCATAGCAAAATGAAAATTGACATACGTTCCCCCACAAGCCTAGGAATATCAAACAAGATAAAACATGCATCTTAGCTATTTTGTTGATAATTATTTGGTTTTGTGTGAGAACACTATACATATATATATATAACTATACATATATATATATATCTATACTTAACATCTAACTGCCCTCTTCATAATTTGGAAACAAGCAAAAGTAGATAATTTTGAAAAATGTTCAAGAAACTGTATCAGAGAAAATCCACTTGCAGGCTGAGTGCCTGCCTGCCCAGTTTTTGCCTAGATTAATTTTTCCCAACAAAGTTAGTCATCCCTGAAAATATTAGTTTAAGGAATGCATTCACATAATGTAGCTGTATCTGTACTTTACTAAGTTGCTATGAAATGGAGCATGTATTTTTACATTACAGTGTATTAATTTTCAGATTTACAACATACTTTAAGAAAAGCATAACAATTTTATGCCTATTTTCAATTAAAGGAGATTATTTAGTTCACAGTATCTTTGCATCAAGCAGGTTGGTTAAACTACTATATCGAATTTGACAAGATAAGATTGTTTCAGCTGCTGTAAATTAATATGTATATGTGGACTACAGTTATATAAAATTAAAAGGAGGTTTTTTTAAATTTAAAGATATTTCTTATATAGGTTTCAAGTTCTTGAAAGGCAGTTGGTTATTTTCATATTTTTTTAAAGTGGAAATATGTTTATGAGTATTAAATACAGCACAACATACTTTACAGAATGATATGCACAATAGGCATGTGTGTATTGCGCTTTAGATAATACATTATCCATACAGTATACACAATTTTCCTCAGAGAGAGAATATATCCAACATAACCACAAGGCCCATACACTTCAAGTATTTGGACTGGTTTGAGATGTCCCTCATGGGACAGATCATGCGTTCTTAATTCTCTGCAAAAATTAGGTGGCACCTTAATTAATGCTGAATTGAAGTGGAATTCCTTGTGAGTACTTAAAACACTCACAAGGCTACAGAATGAGTTAATTGTGATTGGTGTTATTACAGTGAATACCAAATGAATCAATAATGCTGGCACACTTAAAATGAAGTGTTAGCCAGGACTGTGATAGAATGTGTAAGGTTAAACATTATGTGATGAAAGACATTACATGCTCAGTGGGAAGAAGCAAAACTCACTCTCTGCAGCTCCATGTTCACAAGCAGTGTCTGCCAGCATCACACACACTTCATATTTGAACAAGTTGAATGTGCATTTTCCTGCAGGGACAAGCATTCAGCAGCACTAGCACAGTTTAACTTTCCAGGGGGAGAAGACATACATACCCAGTATAGAAATAGCGTTTTGTAGCAGCACTCTGAAGGTCTCCTCCTATAGACAGAATTTTTCTGGGTGTCTGTGACATTAAAACAGTTCACTGATGGGAAGCTGCAGACAGAAAGAACACCTGAATCTCCTAAAGCATGCTGCCCCTAGTTGCACTGTCACTGAGACACTGTAGACTCTAGCTGGAATGAAGCTATGAAATACAATAATCTCACTGTACCTAATAAATTACTGTTTCACAACCTTCTGAAGATAACCTGCCTCGAAGTCATCATGAAATTTTTGTTTAGATATAATATATTGCAACAATTCATATCTACTATACATTTAAAAGATGTGAAAGCATAAATGGATTTAATCAGACGTAATTATTTTTATGCCTACTACTCAAAAATATGCAGAGATGAATTTATGGTAATTTAGCAGCCAGTGGGAATCGTGTTTATAAATGCTGAAACAGCTGTTGGCAAATGTAAGTGTTAGAGCCAGGAAAACAACTCTTGACTTCTGTGCATCAGGTTTGCAATAAAGGAAACCTCTTTCCTTGTGCGAGCAAGGCTCAGATTGACATACATTTCCAGATGCTTCAATCAATTCATTCCACACTCATAGGTACAGCAAAGAGATAAGAATTTGCCCTCTAGACTTTGACTGGTTCTTCACTGGCTCTCCTACTGTCTGTAATTACAAGCACATATTATACAGTAATTCTCTGAGGAATTACTATAGAGGAATGGATAAAATGAGGACTTACTGCACTTCTCTCTGCTTTAATCGTTGGCATCTTCTCTCTAGTTAGAGATGCCTGTAGTGCCTAACACTTTTGCCCCAACTTTTACACATGGATTGCATGCTTGCAGGTTTTGTTAAAGACAATCATGCACCTACTTAAAACTGTGTTAGTGCTTAAATCCTGTATTCTCTAGGGTGGGCATGTAGCATTGCTTTCCCACTTTGAGTTTTAGGGTTTTAAGCAGGATCAGTCTACCTTATAGAGAAACATGCATGCTACCTTGATGTATAACAATTCTGTTTGCAGTACTTCTGCCTAGTTCTCATAGTTTGGCTTCTGTGTGAAAATCTCAGTTTGAGTAATTTGTGAAGTTTTACATTATATTGATGAACTACTTTGTGCTGCATCTTTATTACTTTATTTCTATACATTCTAGGAAGATAGGTTAAAAATATCTAATTTGCTCTAGGAAAATTAGCCTTCAAGTTCTAGTCTTAAGGCAATGATTTTGATTTGAAGATAAGTGAACAACAGAATGAAAAATTGTCAGTAAAGCCAATAGCACAAGTTAGGCTGGTGTCAGGAAACTAACCTATTTATGGAAATATCCTCAATATAACAGCCGCAGTGCCTGACCTGTCAACGCTTATGATATTCAAAGTCATAATTTTTAAACAAACAGTAAGGGTAAACCACATCATTACTGTGTACTGTGTACACTTTTGATTCAGAGTATGTTGCAACTTTTACACAGAATTTCCAATTTTGAAGATGTAACTAAGAGCTGACTGTGTACATCACAGCCTTAATCCTAGTATCTGACTTTATCAAATGATGGGGTTCTCTTTCATTCCTGTACTCTATGTTATTGTGGAAATCAGTAGCATTTTCAATAAATTATAGATTGACCAGTACTAAAGGCTCTTCGAAACTCAGTCATGTCCTACTCAACACTTTTAAGCTTCTATTAAGCTCCTTTGAAAACCATAGAGTGCCCTCTGTTGTTCAAAACATATTCTTTTAGCATATTAAATGTTTCACAAGGAAAATGTTACTGTTTCATCTCTTCTAATGCTTCAGTTAAAGAAAAAAAAGTGCTAATTTTGCAAAAGTCAACGTGTTCACTTAAAGACTGCTATTAGAATACAGAATTATTAAAAAACCCAAACCACAACCTACTTGATAACTAAATATTTGCACATAATAGTGATGACTGAAAAGATACATACCTGGCAATACTAGTTGGAAGCAATTTCCTTCCCTCTGTGCGCATAGGTATGCACATGCCTGCTCATTGGTGCCTACTGCCCTGGACATACATATTTTTATAAATACGATGAAAAAATAGAATTTTTAAAAATTTGGTGCAAACACAGATGCTACATGCCACAGAATACAAGGAGCAAAAAAAGTGAGTGGTAAATGGTGATTGCTTAATCCTACCATGTTCTCCCAAAAAGCAAAACAGCTGAGTGCAGCTTTCAGCTCCCGTGTTGTCTCTGCATGACACAGAAAAATTGATGGCTTGTCTTGCTGGTGACTCTTTGAAAATAAGTTCCAGCAAGCCTTGATAAAACAGTAAATTTTATTGCAATTTCTGAGCAGGAATTCATAGGAGGGTGAGGATAATTCTTTTTCCATAATTTTTTCTTTCTTCTCTGTTGGCTGAGTGAAAACATTGTTATACTCAGGACTGTTTCATATGTTAATTGATTGAGGATGTCAACACTGAAAGAGATTGATTTGCATTAAAACATCTTATAACATACCTTCGTATACTTTATTGAAATGCTGAGGAAAGATTCACACTTCATGATGAACATTGAGATAAATAATAGTGTACATTTAATATGTTAGTTAATGAAGTGGTTCAATTTATCTTGTGTCAGTGTCGTTGTACAGATAACAATTAATTTGTAGAAATAATTGTTCTAAGATATTTTGTGATAAAGGAAGACCAATTTCCATTATTTTGTAGCCATTTGAAGATGTAGGGAAAAAAATAAAAAAAAGAGTTGTGTAGTTTAATTTCTTTTACTGTATTAGAACTTCAGTACCAAGTGTTGAAGAAATGGGTTCTAATGATGAATGTCTGTGTATTCAGAAAGATGGTAGCAAATATCAAAGCACAGAGACAATTCATCTGTTGAATCAAATAAATCACTAGTAAATGCAATAAATTAATATCTATTTCCTAATATAAACCATGCAGACTTAAACTAGAAATATGGAAATTAGAGATGGAATATACAGAAACATTGTTCTTCAATGATCTTGTCACTTTCTTGCATTTCTTTCATTTCTTGCCTCATTTCCTGCATCTCTAAATGTGATTTTTTTTCCTAATCCTATAAATAAACCATGTATTTTATTAAGTTGGGAATATAGCAATATAATTTTTAAGTACATTCATCAATAGCATTTTTGCATATAGTCGTCTTTTTGTCAGGTCCCTAGATCAAACTCATCTCAGTTGTGAAATGAAATACGCCAAATATATTTTTGTGGAGAGAAAAAAAAAAAAAGAAAAAATGTTGAAAGAAAGAAAAGGAAAACACAACAGTAAAATTAACAATAATTAACAATATAGGAAAATAAACTACTACTATAGTAAATTAACAATATAGGAAAGAAAATTTATAAAATATGACTTAATAGCATGAAGAGAAAAAAGAAAGAAAGAAAGGAAAGAAAGAAAGGAAAGAAAGAAAGAAAGAAAGAAAGAAAGAAAGAAAGAAAGAAAGAAAGAAAGAAAGAAAGAAA
>JAWWMP010000081.1:30547108-30570403 GCA_035047865.1 Dendrocincla tyrannina
AAAGAAAGAAAGAAAGAAAGAAAGAAAGAAAGAAAGAAAGAAAGAAAGAAAGAAAGAAAGAAAAGAAAGAAAAGAAAAAGAAAGAAAAACTCCTTGCAATTTTTTTAAAGGAAATTCTCACAATCGTGAAAAATCACATATTATAGCGTTACCAAACTGGAAAAAAGAAAATGTTTTGGAGTGCATGTATTTAAAATTAGCTTCCTTTGGCTTACAGGAACAATATTTACAAATTCACTCGAAAATAATGGCATGAATTAGTCGAAATCGCTTCCAGAGTAGAAGACCCTTCCCGCAGACTATTCCCATGACAACACAAAGTATTTGTTCGTCCCCGTGCCCAGCCATCCCAGCAGCCACGAGAGGGCGCTCTGCTTTTGTCGAACTTGCTTCAACGACTCTAATTCACGGATGTGCCGTTTTAAAATACTTTTTTTTCCCCCCTTTTTCCCCCCATTTCAAAGATCTTATATTTTACCGCTTTAAATAACGAGCCGATGAAACGATACGATCTAAAATCCTTAATATGTCACTATACTTCCACAACTTGACTCACTCAATTGATGTCTCTCTATTGCCCTTCCGCTACCAGAGCTCTAAGGAACTTGCTTTGTTGTGCTGAGTATATCCGATACACCCAAAACCACTACTGATGAAATTTGTTTTATGGAGAGATTGAACTCCTGGACGGTACTAAACAGAACTAGCTCTTCTCAGTCACATCGAAAGTGGGTGCAGACCTCCTGTAGTACCTGATAAGAAGGACTACACCAAAGGAAGGTGGTGTGGATGTAATCACACCTCCATGAAATCTGTTTTGCTATCAGACTATGTCTTGACTGCAACATATTATACAGTCAACAGCTAGTTGTAGGTTGTACTTCTTGTACCTATCCCTACAATATCATTTCTATTAGTTATTTCAAATGTGATACATGACAGCATGAAATTAGATTTTTTCAATATCTATTTTCTGTTACAATAAATAATATTTTCTGCTGTATACAAGAAGTAAGGAATATTTTAAAAAGTTAATAGGTGTATTTCTAAGATAGAGACAGAAGGCTGCCTTTTTTTTTTTTTTTTTCAGTATCCTGGACCATATATCTTTAGATCATGCCAGATCTCCTAACTAGATTTCCAAGTAAGCTTTCCAAGAAGAAAGCTGTCCAGGAAAGGCACGAGGCAGTCCTCTTTGTGCCCATGCATCACCACTTTTTTAGAAGCACAGTGCTTTTCCCTGAGAGCTGTATCACAGCAAGCGGAGGGATACTGGTGTTTTCCACCTTTCCAGAGTTGTGACAGTCTGTCTCCCTCTGGAAGACCTTTCTCTGCACTTTGTCATTAACAGAACCATAAACAAGCTTTGTCCCTTTAGCTGGGCTCTCACCAGACCCATAACGGGTACTGATATACAGTGTCACACAGCAAGATGAATAAGGTTCACTCTGTAGTTGTGGTTTGTCTATGGTGTGCTTTAGACATTAAACATCTTTTCACCAAATTTCAGTTTAGATGCTCAAGAAAGTGAATAGGATTTCCCCCATGGAAACCTTCAAAGAATTTCCCTCTCCATCCTGACTGAAAAACTCAGACACTGCTTTTTTTAACCTCAAATTGCTTAAGTTTCTCCTTCAATTTTAGTCTCAAGTCATGTGCCTGCAATAGGTGGATTCTCCATGCAAAAAAATTCTAGCACAAACTGCTACAACAGCACCCTATGGTATAGATATAGGAAAGGTTTTGTAAAATAAGCAACCAAGAAACATAAATTTTACAACATAACTAGTGTTTTCTGCTTGTCAACATCCCTGGTGGTATGTTAGAATGATATTGGAGACCTCAAATGTTCATTGATTGTTAAAACATGACACTTTCACAGGGTTGGACTGCTCATTGCACAAATGGAGTAAAAGGTACTAAGAAGTTAAGCATAACATAGTAATATCATAGTATGATACCAGTCATAAGAGATAAAGAATTAAAATCCTAATCACTTGAACTGGAATGTAGAGGTAGATTGAATAGCACTGATTATTCTTTTTTTTCTGCTTCATAACTTTAGTTTCTTGTAGAAAATGAGACATAATCAAATCAACAAGATGCACTTAACATACCTGAGTGCAGAAACAAGCATGTTTTTCTGTATGGCTTGAGCAGGTAACACTTGATTACATCCATCCCCTGACCCTATTGCCAACCTTTTTCATCAGGTCACTATTGTGTAAAGTAGAATTTCACACTTAGATGTTGATCACATAATTGGCCAAAAAAAACTACAGCATTCTTATCCCTCTGGATGAGGAGGAGAAAATGGATTATGGATTTTATATGGTTTGAGGATGATTTAGAGGGGTAAACCTCTTCACAACATCATAGCTGCTAGAAAGTCAAATCATGTCAGTGGTTGCTGGGTGTAACTAGATTCATCCAGTCTTTACTCTTCGTCTCTCTACTTTTTTGTAGTTGCTTGTGGTCTCTCTCCACCCAGACAGTCAGTCATGACAGGAGGTGACATGTCCAACACCTCCATTTTCAGTAGCTGCAGAGATGGAGATGCTCCACCCTCTGTAGGAGTCAGCCACTGTGTGTTAGGTCATATTTCATGGATTGCTTCAACCTGCTGCAGTCCTGGTCTGGTATTTGTCTTCCTGTCATTTTCAAAACTGACCCTACTCTCAGTCAGGGACAAAAAAAGAATGAGCAACCTACTAATGTGTATTGAAACATGAGTAGCTCTGGAAATAAAGGAAACCATTGCCTGGAGAGGGAATAGGAGATGATCTGGTGTGTCAAACAGCCCTATTCAAACAGCAATCTCCTTTCCTTCACCCTGACCATAAAAAATAAATGTTTGATTTCCTCCATTGCAATGCTCATCACCTGCACTCTTTGAACACATAGATATTTCTCCTGCACTACTACCACTTCGTGTTTTTGCATAATTGTGTGTTATTTGATAACAAAATTATCAGGATAGGGCACACTCTCATCAGCAGCCACCCCAGTGGTGGCAACTGCTGGACATATGCTGAATTAGATGGGCTAATCCATTACTCTGGCACATAAATCTTTTCTCTTGTTTGAAACAAGAAAACACACAGTTGAAAATTTCTCCTGGCTCTAAGTAATGAAAACACAATATATTCTCTTCACGATGAATCCATCAAAAGGTAAAAGTATATTAAGTCTCATGTCAAATGACTTCCCAATTAGCCAGCCAGGTTTGTATCCATGAAATATGCAAATTACAGATGAGTGATGAGATCTTGTATGTGTTACTATTTTGCAGTCTCAGACTTTTTAGCTGGAACAGTAGTAATAAATAATGTTTCTGAGTGCTCATGCTGTGAAATTGCTTGCTGTTGTGAATACATCTCTTCACTACCTGCAGGTGCAGCAGTAAAAAAAAAAAAAAAAAAAAAAAGCACTGTTAATCACCCTTAAAGCAGTGAAAGGGAAAAAAGGAAAGATCCTTCCTGGCAATGTCTGTCATGTAAATCCAATGCATGGACATTATGTTATGTTCAGGAACTCAACAGTGCACCTGCTTCGAGGATGGATTTGTCAGATATTCTTTCCCCTGCTCTAATCCCCTCACGCTCCTCATGAGTCTTAGAAAGGTCCTTATTTCACACAAAAAAGAGCTCTGACCATTTTCAGAGTGAGCAGGCAGAGATATTTTCAGGTAGCTACCTATGAAGAGACCAGACCTGCAAAATCTAGCTAGTCCTTCCCAGCAGGCAGATGGTGTTGGTGGTTGCTACATGGCTCAGCAGGAACGCCTCTCCTCAAAGGTGCTGAAATGGCAGCCTTGAAACATAAGTCTGCCTCCAATCTACACGCACCACTTCTAAGGGTAAAAACTTTGTTTTAATTCTTTGTTTTAATTCTTGTCAGCTGGATAGCTGATGCTTTGGTCTCACCATAACATTCATCCAGGAGTTCAGCTAGTGCCAGAAGAGCTTAAACTGTTTAACATGTATTTGTGTTCTTTCAATTTCCAGACACTCCAAGGATGATCACTGCCCACACTGTTGTGTGCTGAACTGTGAGCCACTGATTGTATAATTGCAATTTAGCAATACTACTAGCAAATCTCTTACGAGTAATCCACCAATTCCCTGGGGAGTTGGAGGCCTCCCAGATAACATCAACATTTATTGCTATTCTGTTTACTCTCCCATTCAGAATGAGGGTATCATGCAGAATTTAGAGTTAAAATAATTTATGATGCAGGTATTTCTTGTGTGACACATAAAATATTGCTAATAGATCTAATGTATTATGGAGAACTGTTTTATATTAAAAAGTTCTGTTTTTAATCCCTTCAGCAGATGATCCCCCTCTGATTCTTCAGCTAATTTCACACCTGACCCATACATTGTCTTAGCTTGTGCCTACTCTTAAAGGTGTCAAAGGCAATGATGTATTATGCCAGAATAGTGTATGAAAAGATGTTTGGCAAAAATGTCTGACATTTTTCCAAAGGGACAATACAACTTTATAAACATCTGCAAGTGGCAACCTGAACATTTCCTTCTGTATTTTTAATTTTTGCAGGGAAAAGCTGTGTATCCTTTGCACAGCTAAGAAGACTGCCTGAGAAACAAAGGGGAGTTGGTAAAATGCACAAGGAAGTTGGAACAGATACCGGTTCTTGTTAATATCAGTGAAATACATGAGAGGCTTTTTTTCTTTTTTCTTTTTTTTTTTTTTTTGTGTTGTACCTGGAAATCACAATCTTAAAAAAAAATAATTTATATTCATGTTTCCTTTGATAATAAAGAAAGCAGTGGAATATTTTCCAATTAAGATTGCTTTCCATTTGCAAAAGTTGTCAGCAATCAATCCTCACACACAGAAAAAAAATCATGTGATATATTTATGACAGTTACACAATGAAAAATCATTTATCTGGCACACAGTTATTGCTCTTAATTTGAAATATTTCTGTCAGCTGTATGTGTTAACATCTTGTGTCTATGTATATTATGATGAAATTAAAACCAAACTAGAGCATCCATAGTTCCATTACCTCAAGATCTGGGGTTTTTTTCAGCTCTTCCATTAAACAGAGCAGGACTAAACTTTTAGCTGTGGGATTAGTGCAGGAGCACTTCTTACTGCAGATGTTCTGCTGGATACTGCATACTCTTTCCTTCCTCAGCCTCATTGTTCCAGTAGCACCAAGATAGTGTTGCGCAGCCTACATGATAGACCTATACTTGAGGTGCACTGTTTTGGCAAAACTGCAGAACTGAAATATTAACATCACCTTTGCACATTCAGAAACATATAGAGATGGTTTTAAGTCAGATAATACAGGTATAACTTTACTGTGACAACCTCAACTCCAGTTAGTGAATTCCATCCTGAGTATTTTCACTGCTTTCAACTGCCTCTAGCTGCAGTTTTCAATGTTATGTCCGAGGAAATCTAAGTGTGCACAGACAACTTCTAATACTTCCAGAAAAGCCAAATAACAAAAGCAAAATCATTGTCATGAAATTAGTATTTGTTTTGCAGACATCTGCCTCTTCAGAGGAAAACAGAGGGGTATAAAGCAAAAAGAGTTGAAAATCATTGCAATATATTGGACCTAATTTATCCAAGTATTGGATCCACTCTAACTCACACCTATTGCAGAACTTCTTTACCACTCCCAGAGGCAAGCAACAGAACGTGAGAGTACCTCCCAATAAAGTCCTGTAGGTCCACCTGATTAAACCATCACCATAATCAACACATGGCAATTGCACTTTAATAATGTACTCATATATTTAAATGGCGATCATGCAAGTCTAGATGACAGTTCAAGATTAAGGTAGTATTTACAGCAAGAGTGTAATTTTACCATTTAACTGTGTTAAAATGGCATTTGGCCTTAACTTTTATATATTAATTCTATTTATGAAAACTGCATTTTCTCTGCTCTTTGCAATGAAGTTTGGTCATATCTGCTGGGAATCGTAGAATCATGGAATGGTTTGATTTGGAATGGACATTAAATATTACCTAATTCCAAGCCCATGAGCAGGGACATCTCTCACTAGACCAAGTTGTTCAAAGGCCCATCCAACCTGACTCTGAGAATATTCTGAGAACTTCTCTGAACAACCTTACCTAGTGCCTCATCACCCTTTCAGTAAAGAATTTCTCCTGTATATAAAAAAATGAGAACAAACATTTACATATTTTATACATACACTGTTTCTTCACAACATCCAGTATGTTTACCTTCAGAAGTGTCTTTGCAGAACAACTGGAGGTATGTAGCCAGTAACATGCATTAAAACAACAAATTACTGGGAAGAGCAAATTTGGAAAGATATTATAAACTGTATTTTTTTGAAGGTATTTATTCAACTGATGTTCAAGACATCCAGGGAAAGTAACAGGATTTAGTGATTTCTTTCAAAAAATTGTTTTCACACTTACAAAAAGTTTTTGGAGCAAGAGGGATATAGGACAAGAAATCTGTAGATACTGTCAAAAATCTGTTCTAAAGACGTGAAGAAATGAATAGGAAATAGTGATGTCTTCTGTCATGAAAGACTTTTTTTAATATTAATTGCAAGTTTCACCACCTGAAGAACTTCAGGTTTACCTACATTACCTACATTTCAAAGGTAGCAAAAGTCTTAGGAGGACATGAAAAGACTGGATTTTGACAGTCTTGTTGGGAAAATGTGGAGGCTGGAAAAGATCTACATTGCAGCTGTGACTCTGCTCCCTTTGATACAAGAACCAAAGATATGTCTTACTCAGAGCTTTCAGAATATCTTTTCTTCACCTGCAGGTAAGGAAATATTCATGGTAGAGACAGCAGGGGAAGGAGAAATAATAGTAAAAACTGGTGATATCAGCCAAACACTCTTTTCTCATAGGCTGTGTGTAGGGCATCTGGGTGTATCACTACAGGAAAGCAATTCCCTACAAATTGTTGTCTTCATGAAAGGAGGACAACCTTACCTTTCCATTACTGCATATGTAGCTCTATGAACAGAGAGTAATGGTGGGAAACAGTAGGATTTATATTTAAGATGGCAATCTTCTGGATCTCACCTAGTGCCTCACTACCACTGCTAAGAAAATAAGTCTGTCACCATTTGAATCAATTTTATTTTTTTAAAATATTTTAATTCATCTTTCTTAAGACTTATTTGCATGACAAAGCTAAAAAGAAATATACATGGCTTTGTTTTTCCTCTGGAATATATAGCCTTCTTACAGCAACTCTCATTTGACCTTGATATTGTCTTTTGCACAGCATCAAAAGTATATTTATTGGAACTAGGTCATGCTGAACTTTAAAAAATCAGTGAGACTATACCAAAATTTTATCAAATGCAAGACACAAACCCTCCCTGCTCACTCTAAATTGACCAAAAATCAGATGACTGTGATGAAGCAATGTCTACTGAAAATTAACATAAGCTGTTGCTCAGCCCCAAGCAGGGGTAAACCAGTAGGATTTTACACTTGCTGCATGCTGCAAATGAATTCAAACAGTCTCATTATTTGAAGCCTATCTGAAGGTTGTGAGTGGCAGTTGGACTAGATGATCATTGTAGGTCCCTCCCAATTGAAACATTGTGTTCTATTCTATTCTGTTCTTTGCTGTCTCAGTAGATTACCTACAATGTACACCACACACATATTCCTCTTTATCTTTAGATCTCTCATTTCTAAGATAATGAGCTTCTTCAGCATCAGTGTTAACTCTAAATATATAAAGCCATGAAAAAGCATTCAGTTTTCAGAAAGTGATGATAGAAATTCAGATGTGCAGCAGAACCAATGGTGCATTTTCATATTTTGCATTTTAGTACTTCTCTCAGTGTACTAAATAACTAAATGAACTGCAGTTTTTAATAAGGAAATTTCATTTCACTGAAACCTGTCAACGTTTTCTACATGATTTAAAACACGTTTTGTACCTTGCAGGAAAGGTTAAGCAAAATGGATTATTATGTCTTCTAAGTTCTTGCTTTCTGGGGAGAAATACATTCAAAATATCTGGAGGTGAGAAACATGCAGGAAGCAAAATATGTGGACCAATCCTGATTAATTTTGATACAGAACAAAATTTGCTATCCAGACGTGGGGGGAGGGGGGGAGGAGGGCAATGGAAGAGAGAGACACCCTTTTGTATCCTGGAAATTGAAACATTAACCCCTTAATCACTCACTGGAAATACAAATAATGGGGTCTGAGTCTTTAACTGTCTCACATCAATATTTTCACTTCATACTTTTCCCCTTTGAGTCTAGTCCACATACGTTAGCCTGAATAAACTGATTGATTAAAAGTCATTTATACAACCAGCATGGTGTATAAGTGTGAACAACCTTATCTCCTTCTATGACCCACTTACTGGATGAGGGAAAAATTGTAGGTGTATCTACCCAGGATTTAGTGACACCTTTGCCACCATTTCCAACATTATTCTCCTGGAGAAACTAGCTTGGATGGGAACATGCTTCACAGGCAAAAAACTGGATGGATGTCCAAGTCCAGAGAGTGGTGGTGAGTGGAGTTACATCCAGCTAGTGTCCAGCCACAAATGGTGTTTCCCAGGATTTAGTATGGGGGCCAGTTCTGTTCAGTATCTTTATCAGTGATCTGAATGAGGGGAACAAGAGTGTCCAGAGAAGGGCAACAGAGCTGGTGAAGGATCTGGAGCACAAGTCCTCTGGCAGGTGGCTGAGGGAGCTGGGATTGTTTAGCCTGGAGAAAAGGAGGCTCAGGGGGAGCCTTCTTGCTCTGTGTCAGATAGGAAGTTGTAGCCTACTATGGCAACTGCGGGGGTCACTCCCCTCTCACAAGTAACAAGTGATAGAAAAGAGGAAATGGCCTCACGTTGTGCCAGAAGTTCTTTAGATTGTATATTAGGAAAAATTTCTTCACCAAAAGGGTTATCAAGCACTGCAACAGGCTGCCCAGGGAAGCGACAGAGTTATCATCCCTGGAGGTATGTGACATCTGGATGTGGCTCTATCAGGCACAGTTCAGTGGTGGACTTGGCAGTGATGGGTTAAAGGTTGGACTCCATTGTCTTAGAGGTCTCTTTCAATCTTAATAATTCTGTGATTCTATGAAAAGTTAACAAAATTTCAACTTGTTTCTCCTACAGAAAATTTTTTGGGTTTTTTGGTAGACAGTGTCATCAGGTACTGTATATACATGAATATTTATCTAAATTATCACATGTAGCATTTTAATTCATATTCCTAATTTTTACGTTTTTTCCTCTTTACAGAATAAGGGATGACATTATTTTTAATATGGTTTGGATCAACTATGGTTGAATAAAAACTAGGTTTCATTTAAAAATTACCTCAAACAGAACCTGAGGTAGATAACTGAAGGCATGCCTATGGAAGAAGAGAGGAGAAAAAGTACAGTACAACACAGCATATTGTTCTCTGAATTACTAAATCAAGCATCATGTAATTGATAAATCCCTTTTTCAGTATGTCCTTCAGGATTTCACAATTAGCAATTTTTTTTTTTTCACCTTCTGTAGGTAGAAAGAGGACAATTACTTTATCACTGCTCTCTGTCAGATCTTCAGTTTTGCATGAACCAGTCATTAAATCAACCCAGTATGCATTCTGCATGTTTCCCTAGGAGAAGCTATGGCTGTCCAAAGCCAGCTTGGTGTCTCAGCAAAGATGTAGGTCCACATACCCAGAGCTGTTAGCAATTCTGTGCTTTGGATGATTTAGAAACTTTGGCACCAAATGCACACTGCTGTGAGGCACTCAGTGGCAGTTGAGAAGGATTCCAGCCAGACTCCAGACATGAGGTTTTCTAAGCTTGGCCATGCTGCAGCCAGCACACTGTTGCCATGCTTGGCTCCAGCATGGCACTCTGAGGACTGGAAGCTCTGCTGGACCAAGAGCCTGAGCCAGCACCAGAGCCAGTCCAAACATCTCAACACAGGAGCCTGGCTGAAGGTACATACATTGAACACAGCACTGCAAGCACACACATGGAGCCACTGCTGACCTGGAAAAAACATGCCAGCAGAATGCACAGGCACTGTCCAGCAGCCATGTTAGGTCTGGACAAGAGTGTGACTTTTATCTTGTCATTGGTCCTGCTGGATCTGAGATATCATGAACAGTCTCATCACCACTATGTGAAATATTCTAATCTCCTTGGATCAATTAGAGACTGTAAATCTTCGAGGTTTAATTTAGGATACTTCTATTGATAGTACCAAAAAAGTCATCCTGATTGTCATCCTGCATAAATTTTTAATTTCTGTACTTTTTACACCATCACTTGTTATGAATGGTTATTTAGCCAAAGGTTACTCCAACTATTTAGGCTTCTACCCCTTTCTCCTCATTCTGACTACTGTGTGCATCACTAAGATACAGTCTCTGTGAGAGGCTGCTATCGTATAATTCTGGGCTCCTATTGCCAACGATGAAATGAATAACCTGAGAGACAGAGGCATCACATACTTAGACACACTTTCCCATTAGGAAAGATTTTCGAGGTGCACAAATGTAGATTATCTTTAAGCTATTTCTGCAATACTTCCTGGAACTGACTTACAGACAGATCTTCCAGTAAATCTAAAAATGGATCCCAAAGATCAGTTTCAGACTAGGGGTAGACTAAATACAAAGGATTCCAAGGGTACCAAGTCAGATTTTATAATTTTAAAATCTCCAATACTTGTCTTTCTAGAGTCAAAGATTTGACTTGTGATCTGTACAATACATAAAATACCTAATACATGCTATGTTCTTTTTTTTTTTTTTTTAAGTGGGAGCTCATAAATTTATTTCAGTCTTATAGCATACCATTCAGATTGATTTATGGAGCCCAGCTCAGACTTCTTATAGCTGAATTACCAAGTACAAACCAAGCACACCATCCCATTAAAAATGAATTTACTATGGGAACTGCACATTGAAAGTTAAATAATGGCTTTATTTTCAAGCTGAAACTGAAATATTTGCTTTTCTGCCAACTAATCCAAAACAGTCAGTGAATAATTGCATTACCTTTGCTTTCAAAATGTTGTTTATTTTCACTGAAGGTCATAGTCTTTGGGGAAAAATTTCAGAATAATGAGCACTACTTTACATACTCTGACCTGCAGTGTCACCACTGTCACACCTTTGCACTGAAGGGTATGTTTATTTTGGTGAAAGAATTTAGTTATGTTGCAGGGGGGGGTTGAAAGGGGGGGGGTTAAGGGGGGAGTTATGTTTATTTTCAGGAAAATTTTACACGTGTATACATACACATGAATAGCTGCAATTCACATGAACTGCAAAGTCATAAATGAGTTCCAGATCAGCAAAATAATCTAGAACATCATAGTGAAAAAACTACAGAGTCAGCATTACCTGATCAAGACTTCCTTTCATCCAGGTTTTCCTCAGTTTAGGTGTGGAGTGGTCCCATTCAGCTGTGCATTTGTAAAGCATTCTGGATTACCTCATGTCTATGGCAAATGCTCTGCGATCCCACTGCCAGGCACTGTATTGCCAGAAATGAATTCAGTCCAAACTTCCTAATGCAGGGCATGGAATAAAATTTGTGTTAGGCAAACTGCATATTACGTTGAAAGGAGAAAATGAAAACAAGGGCTAAAAGCTGAAAGATTTTGTAAAAAAAGATGAGGACTAAGGGAGCTACTAGAAAATGAACTGCATAAAGAGGCACATCTGTATTTATCTACAAATGTTATAGTGTACAAAAGAACATTTATAAAAAGTGCAAGTGTGATGTGCAATCAGAGTACTACGTGCTTCTAATGCATCGATTTATTGTACCATTTGACAATAGTTTCCCAGTAATGGATCATAGCTCTTGATGATTTTAAAATGCAATTGGAATGAAAACAGAACTTCTCTTTAATTGCCTATGTGTGACACACTACAGAAGAAGTGATCTACTACTTGTGTTGTTCTATACTATGACTGGCCAGTGGCACAACATGTGCTATACAAAGATGGCACAGACCACAGTTATTTCATACTCTCCACCCCTTCAGATGTGTTGGCAAGTCTTATAAGCACATATTCTTCTTAGAGGTACTAAGTGCTTGGGTTTTGTTTCCAGGGCAACTCATGACATTAAATAAAAACAAAAACAAACAAACAAACCCCCCCCCCCAACTTTATACAACATACACCAACATTTATAATTTATGACAGGCTTCAAAGATATAGCCTCACAATTTCCTGCAGTTACAAAACACTTCACATAGACAGAAATTGTAAATGGCACTTTCATAATGCTTAAGAGTAGGCATCTGAATCATCTGTTTGGTGAACCTGATGCAGAGCTTGGAAAATTTGAGACCCTCAGAATCACATGGGCTGAAGAGACTGTCAGTCATTGGGCTCAAGGAAGTGATGTCATATAATCAGTGACAAACGTCAGAGACCACACCAACTGTCATGCAAACAGAAGATTAGTTCATACTCTGTTTTCTCAACTTCCATCTCCAAGTCTTGCACAAATGTTGAGGTGGAGATCATGGAGTCATCATGATCACAGACTCATTAGGATTGGAAAAGACTTTATGATCAAGTCCAGCCATTAACCCAGCACTGCCAAACCCTCCACTAAATTATGCCCCTAAGCACCACATCTATGCATTTTCTAAATACCTTCAGGGACAGTGACTCCACCATTCCCTTGGCAACCTGTTCCACTGCTTGACAACCCTTACAGTGAAGAAGTTTTTCCTAATATCCAATTTAAACCTCTTCTGGTGCAACTCCTCTCATCCCATTCCTTGTTACCTGTCTACAACTTCTTTTCAGGTAGTTGTAAGAGTGATAAGGTCTCCTTTGAGCTTCCTTCTCTCCAGGTTAAACAACTCCAACTCCCTCAGACATTCCCCATAAGATTTGTGCTCCAGACCCTTCACCAGTTCTGTTGCCCTTCTCTGGACATGCTCCAGCACCTGAATGTCTTTCTTGCAGTGAAGGGCCCAAAACTGAACACAGTTGCAACCTTGAACATGCTGAGTACAGGACAATCACTTCCCTGGTCTTGCTGGCCACACTATTGCTGGTACCAGCCAGGATGCCACTGACCTTCTTTCCCACAGGGGCACACTGGGTGCTCATATTCCTCAAAATGCTGCTGGTGGGAGAGAATAGAGGTTAATGCCATCCGGAAATCTGGATTCTGAGGTCAAAGTTCCCTGGAATGCATGGTTTATTTTTTTTTTTTTTTAATGTTCAAAGCTAGAAAGGGCTTTTAGGTATTTAATTTTGTCTTTCTACAATTGTTTTCACAAACGTTATCATAAAAGAAGCTGGAGAACTCACCTTGTATATTCAAAAAAGGTAATAAAGTAACTTCAGAATTACATATATAAATATTCACCCCAAAACTCAGTCTCTCGGGGTACCTTCCATCAGACACCTACAACATTTATACTTTTTAAATTTTCCTTTCCATGAAAACAAAGGTCAGCTTAGGCAAAGTTGACGGCAGCAGAAATCTGTAGAAGAGGAGATGGGACCCAGTATACTGGATATGGAATATTTAAATTTTTATTCCCAAAATTAAAACCAGGCTCCCTTTGGAGAACTAATGTGACACACAACCAAGTTGCACAAGAAAGAGATTATTTTATCTACTCACTTTCTTTTCTGGTATCATTTTTGTAGCTATTTTCCTAAATGGGTCCAACTTTTTTTTTTAGGTTTCAACTCATTTTCAGGGAAGCAGCCAAAGATTTCTCCACAACTCAATTTTACAACCACAGTCAACAGTCAAATGAGAAAGTGCTCTTCTGTCTTGGGGTGTGCCAAGTATTGGTTCTTCTAGTTATATTATTTTATTCAGTAAAGAAGAAATACAGTGACAGTCTCCCATATGTTGTGCAGGGAAGATCATTAGTACATTACTGCCCAAATCTCTGCTGACTTACTCAATCAGAGAGAGAGGGTGACCTCTGTTTTCTTAGCTAAATTGCCCAGTTTTAGTTTGAACTCTCATTTCACACATTTGCAGAGCAGATCCACTGCTTTGTCTATTCGCATTTGTTACAGAATAGTTTTCCTTATGTGCAATTCATACCCCATAAAGTATTTTTTTGGGGGAGAGAATCCGTTAACAAGTGCTAATGTACAACTGATTAAAAATGAGCCATATGCGCCCCTAAATTACTAATTCTGCTTTCTCATGAGAAAAGCAGAAGCCATGTTGAGGACACCTGGCGAGAAAGCCTCTTGCTTTCTGGTATCGTTTATTTAGAAGTCAGAGCAATGATCTTGTCCTACGATCCTGATGCAGCCAGCAGCACGGTAGGTGCCTCCTGTCCAGGACCCTGGAGAGTGCCTTCCCCTGCTCCGCCGGACCGCCCGCTGCTCCCAGGTCTTGGTGGAACAGATCTCAAGAAAAGACGTATTTTCAGAAGGGGGAGGGATTGTATGGGTACGGCTGCCCGTCCTGATAAGCAGAAGGCAAGGCAGATATGTGTGCTGGTGATTTATGTGAGAAATTTCCCTCAGGGCATGTTTTCTTTGTTCACTATACATTCCACACTTGCTGCCTGCAATGAGAAAATTGTTTAAGCAGATTCTGATGGACAGTACTTTCTTTTCATTTTTTCATAAAGTAGTATCCTGAAATAGGACATTTAAATCTTTCAATAGCATAGAAATCTCTGAGTCTTCCCTTCTGAGAGCTGCATAGAGACATTTTACCTGTCATTTACCTTTTCTTGCATTGCTTACATCTCTTGGTCACGGTCACATAACCTTCTTGTGGCAACAATAGCAACTGCACACATGGGCAATGTTTTACAGAAAGTATGATCTGTTTTCATCTGGAGGCTACACTGGAGAACCCTCCTCTCTGAGGATTGTTTGCAACACTGTAAATCGCAGGGTGAAAACTTTTAAGTAGCAGTGACTATAATTGNNNNCAGTGACTATAATTGTCTCTGAAGATGGACTCTAGATTCTATTCTGGTTTTGGAGTTTCTTTCCCAAAAGAATTTTCTTGGTAGTGGTTTTATTAAAAATCTCAATATTGGAACGACTTGATAAGAGTCCTAAAAATAGCTCAGTGACCGTATGTTGGCATACATGTCTGGAAATGTGTGTTCAGTTTTAAATTGGAAATTATAATTCAGATCACTTTTCATCTCACGGTTTCATTGTGATGATCAGCTGAGAAAATTGACGTGCCTCCTGCTTTGTAATGACTTACAAAGATAAACTACGTAGAGCCAAGAATGCACAATGGGATTCCTTTTAAAACTTAATCAGAAAACAAACCCACGCTATTCCTTATCTGTCAGACAATTTATATCCCAGCAGGTAAAATTCCTAAAGAGAAAGAACTCTGAGCAGAATATAACCGGTTTACAAATTAGGTGTCAAATGGCTGACTACTTATTCTTTCACGTGGATAACATGTACCAATACAGTGCATATGAAAACACACATATCATGCATATCAATAAGCATGTAGGTGTAACACTTTGCATCAGTTCCAACATTCCTTCTCGGTGATTCTCTCTCTGTGAAAGGGCACATATCCATGCACAAAACTTCCTTGTCAATGAAGGATTGGGTATGACAGGCATTTAGTTACAGGTTATTAGTGATTTGAAAAAGTAAGGGTAAAATGGGACTCTAAGGACAGCTGCAAAAGAGATTTTTTTTATTTTTGTAGAGAAAAAAAGACAACGCTTCACAGTAGTAGAAAACAACAGATTTGAAAAATTTCCAAAAGAATATCTGAAATTCCAGATCATTTGCTAAGATCTTGAGCAAAAACCTCTTTGTGGTTGCTAGCATTAAAGAAAGGCTATTCAGCTTGAGCAAACCCAATGCTTCTATTCAAGACTGTCTCAAAGGAATGAAACCAACTAAAAGATTAGATGGAATCTGAGTTTTAGACCAGAGATTCATTTGTAACAGGATTTCTGTTAATAGAAAATGCTATTTAATATTATTGATGTGTGTGTTATGGTACCCAAAAGCATGTAATCTCCTCGAAGAACTCTATAATACCTTTGGTAAGATGGCTGTATAAAAGTCCCCTTCCCCTTTGATAACTGATCCAGGGGGCATTTACTGAGTTCAAAGAGAAGGCACAGACATAATTTTTTCCCTTGTAAAGTCAATCTACATAGAAGAGAGAGCACAAAAAGCTCATTTTTTCCCCTCCTATAGACGCTTGATTTAATATGTACATTCATGAATAATGTTTCTTTTTCCAAATGTTGACTCATCTTTACTTAGGTGCATATTATCATACATCATTCTGAGCAAGTGATGACATAATCTTTTATGTTATATAGGTCCTTAACAACATTTTTTTGAGTCAACTGCCCCAGAGAACAAAAATAATTACATATTAAAGACTGCAGATGTTGGTGCTTACATGTAGGGGTAAAAATAACTGTAAAACTCAATACAACAATGCATTGACCTCAGTGTAGTCATTTATTGTCAGTATAGCTATTTATTTATAGCCACATTTTATTCTGTTATTTTAGCCCTAAGAAAATCACAGGACAGACCCTTCAGAAATCAGAATGAATCTGTGATATTCTTTTTTTCTTTATTTTGATTCCCAGGTATTGGTTAAGTCTGTGACAAGTTCATATGTTCCGGTTTCCCCTGGGATAAAGTTAATTTTCTTTCTAGTAGCTGGTACAGTGCTGTGTTTGGGATTTAATATGAGAATAATGCTCATAACGAACTGATGTTTAGCCGTTTCTCAGCAGTGCTTACACGAAAACAAGGACTTTTCAATTTTTCATGCTCTGCCAATGAAGAGATGCACAAGAAGTTGGGAGGGAGTATAGCAGGACAGCTGGCCCAAAATGGCCAAAGGGATATTCCACACCATACTCCATATATAAAGTGGGGGGAGTTGGGCTGGAGGGCCCAATCAATGCTTAGGGCTTGGACTACCATTGGTCATCAAGTGGTGAGCAATTGTATTGTGCATCACTTGTCTTCATTGAGTTTTATTTCTGTCTCTCTTTTTGTTGTCTTCTTTATTAATAATATTATTATTATTATTATTATTATACTTTAACTATTAACCTGTTTATTTAATATTTTTAAATAATTTTACAATTAATTAAAATATATTGTAATTATTTCTTTTTAAGAGAAATATAAATTTTATCCCTTTATTAGAATCCCCCTATACCTAAAGTTGTTACAGCAAAACTAACACTCTGCCAAGACCTGCAGTACATGTGTTAATCCATTTATTTTTTCTTAATACTGTCTTGTGGCACATTTATCATTTATGTATGTAGAATTTGAATTAAATTAGTTACATTTAAAGATACAAAATTTCTGCTTACAATTCAACAGTAGTACACTATTTCAGGTGATTAATCTTATATTTCAGGTTTTCATGTTGAAATTTCTATGGATCTCATTCCAGATTTATGACAGAGATTAATTGCAAAAAGACAGCACAAGAAATTTTCATTTACTTGTTAATATATCTCAGTTCCCATCATCATTGTAAATACTATATTCAACATATGCAACCCATGAAGGTACACAGCCAGTAAATTTTCCTATGGCAAAGTGCATTAAAACTCTTTCCGCATACCTTTCTTTACAGGCATACTAAGAATCTTTACTACTAGATTGTCAAATAGTGCCACTAACACTATAGCCACTTTAGGAAAGAAGGCATTATTTCTAAAGGTCATATTTGCAGTCTTTCTAAGTACTATAGATTATATGAACATTTTGTTTCAACTTATTGTTCACCTACTTTAAGAGGGACCATTCGCAACTGAGTGATCTCATCTGTCACTGTGGTTGTATTGTAGTTAATGAGAACTGGTTGTGCTCCTCATTGTGCTGGGGTAAGATTTGAAGGGAAGAAAATATAAAACATTGCATTTCATTATGAAGTCTGTAACCTGGCCATGTTTTGCATCAGATACCACTAATTTAAAGTAGAAAATCTCTCAATTACTTTTAAAAAGTAGCTTCTAAACA
Organism: Dendrocincla tyrannina; assembly: GCA_035047865.1. Taxonomy (NCBI): domain Eukaryota; kingdom Metazoa; phylum Chordata; class Aves; order Passeriformes; family Dendrocolaptidae; genus Dendrocincla; species Dendrocincla tyrannina. The sequence continues at coordinate 30,565,099 of JAWWMP010000081.1, forward strand.
AATAAGCAAGCAAAAAGCCCCAAAAGTTCACAGCAGTCTCTTTTGCTAAATGGAGTCTGGTGCCCAGTTCTTTATCTGTGCTTAAACACCTCCAGAAATGAATCAGAATGCTCCTAGTGTAGAATTTCTTGGGGTAAAATAACTGCCTTCTAGAGCCATCAAGTTAGTCTGTACAGGTCTGTAGCTGTACTTTCCCTAGTGCATGCAGGGATATCAAGAGTGTTTAAGACCAGACAGCTATACAGCTGATCTATAGGTGGAGACAGATCTTCCAGGGGCCTGTAGGACTTTTCATGCAGAAACATGGTTTTTGAAAAGTGGAGGTAACACATACATTCAATAAACCCCATCTTCTCCGCTGCTGCTCCTTTCCCTGTAGCAACAACAGATCAGGTAAAATGGGTACCATTGACCAATTCCCTTCTTCTTCAAAGAATTCACTCCATGGGCTGCCAGTGCTCAGCCATGTCTACCACTATTCTGGTCCTGTTTCCCATCCACGGATTTTCATCATATTCCTTTCATATCTTCTTCATTTTTCCAAGCCTTTCTATTTCCCAGCCTTTTCTTTCTCCCACCCCCTTTCTACTGCCCTACGCAGTCAGGTGTTCATAGGTCACCTTGACATCAGTAAACTATTTTTCAGCAAGGTGATTATATTTGCATCAATATTGAAAGCAAATACTTTAATAACAAATAAAGCAATCAGAGTGAAGTTAAAGTCTAAGATGCATGCTAAAGACCCAGAATTGTATGTGGGCTGTTAATCAGTAACATGACCGCTAAGATTATGAGGGACAGTAGTTGGAAAGAGCAGTCATTCTCTTCTGCTAGAGCCTGAAGAAAGTTGGCTCATTCTTTTGCCTTTAGAGCTTGATAATAATTGACAGGTTACAAGAAAAGGAAAGAGTTTGGGGATCAATGAAGAAATCAACAGTTTTATTTGCTTCCTACAACATGGAACACTTAATTCAATATCCTTGTACTAACATACCAGTCTTTGTTCACGCACAGTTGAACTGCTTCACAACCTCACTATGCTAATTCTGATTAACCAGCTAGTTTGCTTAACAGAGTGTCTGAAAAGGCCAATCACCAAAATTTGAGAAGGTAAATGGTTAAAAAGTATTCATGTCCTCACCACAGATCCAACATAATAACTGCACATACTTGAAGCTCTCAAACTAGCATAGTAATTCAAAGATGGAGAGCCACAGAGGGAATGAATGCACATGTGTTTAGAAGAAAATTGAGAAATTTTGGCCATAATAGATGACATATCTTTCCACTGTTTTTGCTGGAATGGTGGTCTGCTGTGACTATCTTCAGTAGGTGGGTATACGTTAGAGCAAGTACAATCTATTTCTAGAGTCAAGATTAGGAGATAAATCCAGAAGCCATAAATTATGGTTACTGTTCATTCTCTTCTACCAAGTAAAAGCTGCAGATATGCTAGAAAAAGATTTCTAGACACTACAATATCATTATTTTGCAGAACTGCATGCCTTTCTCCCTAAATTTTCCTCTCCAGACTGACTCACTTTCCTCACTTAGTGTCTGTACACAGAAGATATTTTCACTCTAGTTTTGGCTGGTCTCCATTTTTGTAATTTTTTGCCAGGAGATATTTTTGCCAGAAGTCACATGTATGTGGGGTTCAGCCACAAAACCAACCTAAGTAAAACTGCTAGTACCAATAATAAACACTAAAATTAAAATAAGGAGGAGGACTAGATCTAAAAATGTGGTCTATTCTAGGTAATGGATCAACGTTTCTATTTTGAAGTAAATTATCTTCCATGTGAGAATCTGTTTGTCAGCAAAAGAACATAATAGCGCATTGAGTAGATTATTTTTCAGCAAAGCAAAGGATGCACATCTGAGTTTTGGTGACTGTCTTTCCCAATTTTACAGTCAAATGCAGACTCTTTGATCTAGGCTGCTAGAGGATAGTAATTCTTTGAAGAAGACATTAGAAATTTATAAAGTATCTCAGAAATTTGATGTCAAATAACAGAAAACATTTATGCAGCAATTTTAAGACAAATAATCTTCCATTTTCTTACAAACTTACTACAGAAACTAACCCCATTGCTACCAAATTTTTTAAAGCAGTTTCTAGTAACCTGTGTAAGCTAAATCAATCAATCACAGCTATAGTTAAAGTGCTGATGTATCTATTTTTTCACACGTTAGTCAGATTTTATCCCAAATATTTATCACATAGTAAATACTAGGAAAAAAAGCTCAAAATATGTAAACCTTTATAATTGTGCTGTACAAAGGTAGACCTGAAGTTGATAAAAACATCATCTTTACATTAGTTTTATCCAAGTTTGCCCTACTTGCATGAAAACTGTTATGGCAACCATTAAACTCTTGGAAAGAAAAACATTCTTTTACTTCAAGAAATAGAAAACTTATTTTGCATAGAGGAGCAAAATTTGAGATAACACCTAGTGAAATTCATGCAGAGGTGTCTGCAGTGGACTGTAAAGCATAAGGCAGCATGCAAACTGAGGCATTTAATAACAATTATTCTAATAATTTTAGAATAAAATTCTTGCAATGTTTATGCTGCTAACACACATGAAAACATAAAAAATTACAGAATGGCTTCTGCAGAGGAACAAACCTGTGCAATAATGTTAACCATCATCTTTCAAATATGCATCATCTGGTTGGAACATATATTTTTCCAGATTGCACCCATGCTAAAATTATATATTCATATAGACTAAATTTTTTGTGTTTTGCCCTTATCTTACTATCTTTTTTTTCAGCTGAGACGATGCTGTTGCAAAACTTGATTGGAAAGGAGTTGTTTTTATGTGTGGCCACATGGTGTCTCTAACCAAGGAAATTCCAAATACTTTCTGATATTCTATGCTACTACATAGTTAAAGGAGAATAACCTATTGTTTATCTGTCTTCAATCTATTTTCTTGGTCTGCCTGGCTGTTACAGAAGGAGATACATGTTTTCACTCTGAAATAGATGGAAACGTTAAGGCACATCCTCCCAAGGGGATGCTGTCCTGCTTCTAGGTATTTAAGGTGGTAGATTTGTGTTTCCTTTCAAAGAAACACAGAACCACAGAGTGGGTCAGGTTGGAAGAGGCAACACGGTCATCTTGTCCAAACTCCCTGCTCAAGTAAAGTCATCCTAGAGCATGTTGCACAAGATTGCATCCAGACAATTAATTCTTGTATATCTCCAGTGAGAGAAACTCCACAATCTACTGGGTTATCTGTTCCAGTATACAGTCACTGTAAAGAATTCTTGCTCATATTCTAGTGGAACTTCCTGTGCATCAGTTTCTGCCCATTGCCTCTTGTCCTATTGCTTGGCACCACCAAGAAGAGCCTGGCTCCATCCTCCTGACACCCTCCCTTCAGGTACCTATAGACATTGGTGAGGTCCCCTCTCAGTCATCTCTTCTTGAGGCTGAACAGGCCCAGCTCCCTCAGCTTGTTGGGAGATGCTCCAGTATCCTAATCATCCTTGTTGCCCTCCACTGGACCCACTCCAGGAACTCCATGTCTCTCTTGCCCTGAGGAGGCCAGAACTGAACACAGACTACAGATGCAGCCTCACTAGGGCTCAGTAGAGGGGCAGGATCATGTCCCTCAACCTGATGTCAGTGCTCTTACTAATGCACCCCAGAATACCACTGGACTTCTTGGTAACAAGGGCACACTGATGGTCTTACAGTGGTGACAACTACAGAGCTGTGGCTAAGGCTATATAGAAAACTTTGCTGGGGCAAAGCTAGAGATCCAAAGGGCAGACCATGGTTACTAGGAATCCTGTGGTGCATTTGCATCAGTGTGAGTTTTGCAGGGCCATGTCACCACAGCCCTTCTGTACTTTATTCTCTCCTGACCACTTCTTTGTCTTTCAGCTTCTGCCACCTCCACCTCCCACTCAAGGCTACAATTAACAACAAATGACTATGACTTTTGTTGCTGCTTAGCATTTGGCCTAACTGGTATTGACAGGCTACAAGAAAGATATATATGCCTACTGACTCTGAATGTATTGTTACTTATGCAGCAAACCAGAGCCTATCCAAATATCTGGGCCTTGATCAGAACCTGGGACTGGTCTAAGCCTAGGCTACTTGGAGAGTATGCCCTAGCTTGGGTAAAGTAGAGAAGAACTAACAAAATTACAACATTAGGAATTACTTAAGTAAAAGTCTTCATATTTGCCTTATTCAAATAGTGGAATCTGAAACTAAATGCAGCTCAAGGAATTTGGGCTTGTGGTTTTTTAACATGGTTAGCTCAGTCTGTCTGTGATTAGATGTTGGTTTTATATAGCCACTGAAGAAGAAGCTGAAAGTGGCTTTGATATTCTTTGGAAGCATCTGCCTCATAAAATGAAAACATAATGTTTCCAAAAAACATTGGCAAGGTGACTTTGTTATCTGTCATTAGAAAATATTCTTTTGTGTTCTTTGCAATCTGATACAGTTGTAACTTATCTCTTCTTCATAACTGTTCTTTTTTTCCACCTCAGTAAGCTAACAGAAGGATCTAGGTTTTGAGCTTGTCGTTCTCTCTTCATTCACTTTTCCTTTCAACCAGGCACACATAAAAATAACTCTTGTTCAATGACAAAGTAGTGGATCTTATCTTTTCAATCCTGAAAAGAAAAGTCACTGACTTTTTTAATTTAAAAAGCCACACCTGTCATTCTTCTCATTCAAGCCTAATCACACATATTTAAGGTGTCTGACAGCTGCAAGTGACATTGCTTACAGTCTCCTGAAACATGCACTTCTTGTTAGCTTTAATATCCTTTTAAATAATTGTTACTTGTTACTTTCCTTTACAATAGAAAACTGCTCATTTTTGAACAGTATTTCATCAATGCAAAATTAATCTTTTTAGATCTGGAAGAGATGTCTGCTTATAAACCTAGCCTTTTCTTGTGCCTTCTGGGCAGCTGGCAGGGGCCAAGGGGCTGTCCAGAGCAAGTCCCCTTTATACAGCCCATTGTGCAAGGACCCAGACAGCCAGGGAAGACTCAGATGATTAGCTGCTTTAAACTGTTGCTTTGTTTTATTTATTTTCTACTTCAGTTGGGAAGGACCTACAATGATCATGCAGTTCAACTGTCTGACCAAAACTTATAGTATATCATTAACAGCATTGTCCAAACATCTCCTAAACACTGAGAGGAACGGGGCATTTACCATCATTTTCCTTTCCTAGAAAGGAAAAGGATAGGATAGGATAGGATAGGATAGGATAGGATAGGATAGGATAGGATAGGATAGGATAGGATAGGATAGGAT
>JAWWMP010000081.1:30577228-30589453 GCA_035047865.1 Dendrocincla tyrannina
TGCTATGCCTTACCGAAGCAAACAAGGGACAACAACCCGTCCCTCCCAGGTGAAAAAACCCTTTCACCTACAGGCTGAGAGCTACTCTATATGTGAGAAGCTACCTAGAAGTATAAAAATCTACAAATTCACGAAAACCCCAAGGCATCACTGTGTTGTACCAGTTAAAGCAGCATTACTTATCTTTGTAAATATGTGCATCAGCAACATGGTAGACAGAGGATTAACTTAGAAAAATGTTTTGAAAATGGTATCTGTTTCATACTTACTGCTTATTTTAAGGCTCATCCACATATTCTATGGACCTTTAATTATATGCTTTAAAATCCCTATGAGGCGACCACACATCCTGATGCTCTTTGTACGCTATGTGTCATGCAGAGACCTTGTGACACACTCCTCATTCTAGGCTTATTTGTCCACTGTGTATAACCCAAGCTAACTCTGCCCCATGTGTCTTAAGGTTAGACTAATTTCTCCTGTCTCCACCTCCTACTTAAGCTTCCCTTCCTAGCACATCATTCAGCTTGTCCCTATACAGAAGCTGAAGATGAAAACCAGTGTGGATAAGTCTGGAGTCTGGGTTTGAAACCTGAGCTGAAGTCACAGCCATAAGGTTCTCGTGTGGGTCATGCTGCCAGCAGAGGCAGCCCAAGGGTCCAAACACAGCACACCTCTCTTTCCAGCTGTGACACACAGTCTCCCAGCATGGCTGAGTCTATTACGAAGGAGAGGGAGAAGAGAAAGCCTCATGATAGCAAGAAGAATTGATGTAGGGGGTATTCTGCTAATCCCATGGCGAAGCAATGGTGTCACACCTCTTGTAGCTGACCTCCACTGCTGCTAAAAGATGCAATTCTAGTCTCTGCCTGGCGACAACTTCTCACCTTCCCTTTGTGTTGGGGCTGCGCTGCTTCGACAGCACAAGCAGCTGAAACAGCCTGCTGACCTAGCTGATAAAACACCTTTTCTGTGACTGCTTTTGCCATTTTTATTGAGTTTCTCTTGAGTATCTGCATGGCCACACAAGCACTGGTACAACCACAAGGGTGTGAATGGTGACACACAGCTGGGTGAGGAGAATCATTCTTTTTGGAAGTGTACCAAAGATGGTGGTTAAAGATGGTGGTTAAAGATGGTTGTGAAGCCATGCAGCTGAAAACAAACCCAGTGCAGGTAAGTACATGGCTGTGAATCAGCACACAAAACTAAATGCCAAACCAAGAAGGCTTTAATTAGTTAGAGTAGCACTGCAGTTGCCAATGACTACTGCTGCAATGACCAGTAAGATCAGTACAGACCTCTGTGATTTGAAAGATCATGGATTTTCTGACTATGAGAGGAGTATTGCCAGGAAGAAGGAATTGCCAGGAACTGAGAGTAAGCATAAATGTTAAATGTTTCTGAAGTCTTTCTGTTGCTAACAAATTACAAACACTGGCAAAACAAGAATAATTTTAAAATAAAGGTTAAAAATAAGGAATCCACAATATGTCCTCTGACACAGGACAGCAGAAGGGATCAAACTGGCCTAAGCTCCAATATGGGAGTTTTCTGCTTCTAGAGGTGCTTCCTGCTTTGTTGTGCCCATAGCTGTCCATCTCAGCTTTACAGAGAGACTCTGCAAGAACTTTGCACAAAGTATATGATGATCATCTGAAACAGAAGGTGTCAGGTTTGACTTTGGTTATCCCTGTCATACCTTTTCTCACTGTTTAAATCAGGAAAAATAGGTAGTATCAGTGTAGGGATGAGGACCAGGGAATTCTACTTACAGTAAAATTTGTTGTCAAACTGACAAAATACTTTAGTCACACAAAGCCAAATGTTTCATCTGTACTACTGTGTGGTTTCAGCAATCACTGCCCAGCTGTTTTCTGCCCCTACCTCTCTCCAGTGATTGAATGCATACATTCCCACAGAGAGACACTTGATAGTAACCAAGGAGTTTCACTTTCCATGCACACTCTTTAGTCATCTCAGTTAAGCACCAGAGCAGCGTTTACTCCAGAGCTGTGAGGTGCCCTTGTGAAACTTTGGGACACATGTCACTTCAGTAAGGGTATCTTCCATTTTTTAATATGTAAAATATACACATTAAACCAGAAGGCTTAACTATCTCTCTCTTAATTATCTTTTAATTATTATTTTTTCAGGTAGGTAGAGAGAAACAGTTTCAATATTATATTTTCTGTTAAGCTTAGTCACTTTTTTAGCAAGTGTAATGTTTAATTGTAGAAAGAAAAAAAAACCGAAACAAAACAACCAAAATCCAAAAGATATCTCTCACAATCAAGCAACGGAATTTAGCAGTGCTCATACATTTGCCATTGCAAATATGTATTTCAGCCGGAAACCACAGGAGATGAATTAGATTTCCTGTTCAGCTTAGAGTAGCAGAAAGCTATTGATGCATCTAGCCAGTTCAGAGTTGTCATCCACTGTTACAGGAGACATAACTCTGGCATTAAAACTCTTTAGTACTTCTTAATCTGAAGAATAATGTGAATGGGCTGCATGGTGTCAGATTGGTTCTGTCCACTTCTGTGAGCTGCTTACTGCAAAGCACAGCTACTAAGAGAGGAAAGTACAATAAATTTGCAGCCTAGGAAAGCCGCCTTTGATGCCAGGCAACTGTGCCTGTGCCCTAAAATAAAAATTTAAGCATACAGCTATAAATTAAGGTGGTCTTCTAACGCAGTTGGAGAGCTGTTAATGGCCACATTCTTTTACCAAGAAGAAAAGCTTGAACTCTCCAATTTCTCAGCAATAGCTTCTTTGAGCATCACATAATTCCAGGGAGTATCCAAAAGCAATTTCCTTTTTTTCTCTCACTTAATAACTAAAATTTGATGAAAAGAGAAGACTTTTGTTATGATTTAGACTGTGACTTTTAACACTTTGGAGCTGAGTCTTGGCAATCTACATGAAGGTCTTTACAGAAAAAAGAAATCACTTCTTAGATTGTCATCATAATTTAACTCAAAAACAAGATTAAAAAAACCAAAACGCTGAAGCAAAATATGAACAATGTAAAATGGCACGTTTTCTTCACTTTTTTGGGACACTTTTTCCTTAGGAGAGAAGAAATAACACATTCCGGTAATCATTGCACTTCCCACAATCCATAGCATCAAATGGAGATACCTGTATTTACAAGGCCAACAGCAAATGGGTGTTTTCCTCCAGAGAGGTTTAAATTTCACTGACAAAAATCAGTTACGATTTGAAAGGTTACAACTATTTGGGGGGGTTCTTTTTTTTTTTTCCCTCTTCCTTATTATCTGGAGCACCATCTGTGGCAGTAGAGCTATTCTTTGCTCAGCTGTGTGATAAAGCTCACCTGTACAACCACAAAGATGCTCAGAGAGACAGTGGAAGGAGGAGGAACCCAAATTATACCCTGTCAATCTACCCTCAGGCCCATCACAGAGGCTTTCAGCCCGTAGAAGACCCATCTCCACAAGTCCAGAGGAGTGCAGGGATGCAGAGTGGCAGGCAGGAACCTAGAATCATAGAATCAAAGAACCGTTTTGGTCAGAGAAGAGCTGTAAAATCCTTGATTCCAACAATATACCCAGCACTGCCAAGTCCACCACTAAACCATGTCCTTAAGCGCCACAGCTACACATCTTTCAAATATCTCCAGGGATTGTGACTCAATCACTTCCTTGGGCAGACTGTTTAAGGGTTGGCAACACTTTCAACAAAGCAATTTTTTTTAATATCCAACCTAAACCTTCCCTGGCACAACATGAGGCCATTTCCTCCTGTCCTATTTCTTGTTAGCTGGGAAAAGAGACCGAACCTCACTTGGCTCCACCCCCCCTTTCAGGCACCTGTAGAGAGCAATAAGGGCCTCCCTCAGCCTCCTTTTCTCCAGGCTAAACCCAGCTCTCTCAGCTAATCCTTGTGCTCCAGACCCTTCACCTGCTCCATTGCCTTTCTCAGGACACGCTCCAGCATCTCAGTGACTTTCTTGTAGTGAGGGGCCCAAAACTGAACACAAGATTCAAGGTGTGGCCTCACTGTCTTGGTCCTGCTGGCCACAGCACACTCTGAACCAAGGACCACCAAGGAACAAACACTTTATCCCTGGACTGTTACAGCAGAGACCCCGTGTCCAGGTGAAAAAGCCATCATGACAAGTTGCTGCAAGCAAGAAGTTCTCTGGATCCTCTTTCAGGCCAAGTGGGGGTGCTGTTCAGGGGTGGGATACGTCATTCAATGCAGGAAAAAAGCAGTTTCAGATTGTACAGGATTTACTACGTTATGTTTAGGGGAGGAACCAAAGGCAGGAAAAGGGAGAGGTTTAGGTGATTTGCAGAAGAACAAGTGTGGGTAAAGGGATAAAAAGGGCCAGTTGTGTGTAAGTACTGTATATTTCAGTATTCTGTATCTCACTACCTATATTCTAACATTTTTTAAACCTTTTTTAACTCCTTTTGCCACTGACTTATTTCAAGGAAGCAATTTGGCAACCAGTAATTTATTATAATGTAGTTTTGATAGAGAAAATTAGTAAGTATCTAATTAGCTTCATTTAATAACCTTTGGCAATATTTAGAAGGAAAAGAGTGTTAAAGCTACAAAGAATACTAATAAACTGGCCATATGATTTTCCTCCTGTTATTCTATTATTTTCTGTCTTGCAAACTTTGTCTTTTAAATTGTTTGCCTAATTTGACTCTCCTTAAACCATGTGTCAAATATTAATTTTGAGCACAGAGACATAATTTTTAAATTCACTCAGTATCTAAATATTTGCCTCAGAAATTTTCTGTGGAGTGGTTCTAGATTAAAAACATTTATAACACCACTTTGCCATCCCTGTTTTCAAGAATTCTTGAACAACGGGTAGTCTGAATAGAGTAGAATAAAACATCATCTTCAGAAAGAAAGGAGGAATCAGCAGTCAGTGTAATTTCAACATCAAGAACAATACTTTAATAAATTAAATTGCCACTTTAAAAGCACCTGGAGGGTCAGTGAAAAAGAAACAGACAGGAAAGATATGTTGCAAGCAAGTTTGTTAAAATGCTGTGTTTTCTTTAATAGAGTATCTAGCCTGTAGCAAAACAGGCACTAGAAATGATGTGTATTGACTTTAGGGAATCTTTGGGCACTATCTGACATGACATTCCCATAGATAGTGTACAGAAATAGTTTGTTCTGGCCTCACTTGCTACACAGTAGGTGCACAGCAGCTTGTAGAAAATACTCCTAGACTTACCCATATTTTGTTTAAAAAAAGACAAAAAATGATAATATAGAATTCTGCCAAGTTCTGGCCAGAATCTGATCTTTTTAAGGATTAACATCTGCAGAAAGGTTAGTTCTGTTGCTGACTGATCCATTCTCGCAAGGCAGCTTAATGCCATCTCTTGATGCCTGCAGGTCTCTGATTCCAAATATTTATCTTCTCTTGGATTTATTTCTGACCACTTGAATTTTACATTTCCTCACAGAGTCCCTCTGACATATTCATCAGCTATAGAATTCAGATGCCACTGTTCTTGATGCTTCCTCCTGGCATCATGGGGGCTGCTTTTAACTCATGGTAGGCTTATTTATTGCTCAAATAAACTATCTAATGCACTGTGTTTATTCTTTTAACCATTCTACTGTGGTGTGCTTAAATATTTTCCAGGTTCATTTTAAGGATTTTTTTTCTTAAATACTTTGCCTTCGCTTTCATGGCTTTATGCCTTTGGACACCCATTCTGCAGTTAAGATCATTACATTAATCTTCACTATCTTGCAGTTACTGTGACAGAGTCATCTGTAATTACTTCTTAAATCAGATCTCATTTGTTACTTAGGACTAAAACTCTGGTGCACCAGCAAAGCCACCTACTTCTTAAAGCAGGCATTTGTGGTAACAAGAATTTGCTACTCTTAGCTATATTCTTCAGTGGTATTTGAGCCACTAACCCTGGGTACACGAAGTGATCTATTGCTACAAATTTATTTCTATTTGGACCCTTCTTTATGCACTTCTTTTGCAAGGGTCACTTTTCTACAACAAAATGCATTGAGACTTGGAGGTAGATAAAAATTAAGTCTATGGCTCACGTTCTCAGCTCTCACTCCTCAGAAACTTCATGAAAGTAAAACTGTGTTGTATTGAAGAATAAAGATTAGAAAATATACTTGAGACTATGGAATCTGCTTGTTTTGTCAGTTTTCTGTTAGAGTTCAAGGAGGAAAAAAATCTCCCTCCCATCCTCCTCTACGTCTGCTGTACCTGTAGAATTTAATTGCTGGGTATACTCATTGATTTTCTCAAACAAGAACCAGCATGGTTGTTGACACATCCCTCATGCAGCTTTTTTTACATTTATTAATACAAGACTTGTGCAGAACTGGGTCACCACATACAGAAATTGGATCACAAATTGCAAATTACACAGAGCACTGTTTACTACTATGTGTATTACAGGCGTATTACCTAGTATCCTAGTTGAACTCCATCCCACTTTCCCATCTGCCGATACTTCTGGTACTTTGTTAACTTTGGGTTTCACAGGGAATAGGTGAGAAAGATCATGAGTCCAGGAGCTGGACTCAATAAACCTGATGGGTTCCTTCTAACTCAGCATATTCTCTGACTCTATGATTCTGAATTTGACCTATTTAATTTGAACTTAAAATTAACTCTCATATAAAACACCCTGGATCTATCACCACACCTGCCATCAGAGCCTCTCCATTTTTGGAAGATGAACTGAACAAAAAGCATGTATCTGGGCATGGCAGCAGGGCTTTCAGAGGCAATGAAGATGCAAGCAGACTTCCTGAGCCAGAAGTGTTGTTTCCTGCACACAATGGGCCACATAAAACAAAACTGTAACCAAGCTGGTTACATCAAACACAACTTTTCATGTAGTCAGATATTGTCAATGATGACAAAGACAGGATTCCTTTGAGCATCATGTCTGCCTCTGTGAGAAGAGTTCTCCTAATGCAGGGCGGGCAGCTCAGCAGGAAAAAGAGATTTCTACAATGGGAAGTACAATACTAATGGTGAGAAGTTCAGTCCTTATTTGGTGAGATGATTAGTGTAAGCATGTTGTTGAACAAGTAAGTAGAGGAGAATAACTAGTCATGCGGACATCCAAAGCATAATTTCCCTATCTCAGTGCTCTGACAGCATGTTGGGACTAGAAAATCAACAGCAAGCAAGCTTATTTAGGAAATAAAAACAATCACTTTGATGGAAAGTAGTAGTAGACTTTTTTTGGATACTTCCTCATCTGCATCAGGGGCACTGAAGGTGAAAAACATACTCTCCGCTGTCCTGGTTTCAGCTGCAATAAAAGTTTCTTCCTAGTAGCTGGTACAGTGCTGTGGGTTTTGCATTTAGTATGAGAATAATGTTGATAACACAAGGATGTTTTAGTTGCTGCTGTGCAATGCTTACTCTAAATCAAGGACTTTCCAGTTTCCCAAGCTTTGCTAGAGAACAGGCACAGAAGTCAGGAGACAGCATAGCCAGGAGAGCTGACCCAAATTAGCCACAGGGATATTCCATACCACAGAATGTCATGCCCAGTATATAAACTGGAGGGAGATGATTGGAGGGGATGATTGCTGCTCCGAGCTGAGCTGAACATTGGTAAGCAGGTGGTGAGCATTTGTCTTTCCTGGATGTTATTTCTCTCTCTTTTTGTTACCAACCTTTTCATTACTAACATAATTTGTTATAATTTTTAACAATATTATTATGGATGTTATTGTTATATTTTATTTTAATTATTAAACTGCTCTTATCTCAACCCATGGGTTTTACCTGTTTCTGATTCTCCTCCCCAACCCACCAGGGCCAGTAGGCACTGAGCAAGTGGCTGTGTGGTACTTTGTTGGCTGGGACTAAACCATGACATCCACACATTCAGATTTCCATGCTCTAGATAGAGTGGAAGGAGTAATTGTGTTGCAAGCTATTGCAACTAACCACGGAAGACACTGTTAGGTGATAAAGCAAGATGTGTGATATCTGGTTGTCCCACAACTCTCTCTTGGCCATGCTGACAGAAGCAGACTATGGCACCTCAAGTCCCCAGCACATTGAGATCAACAGACTGACCCATCAGCCACTGGGGACTATGCTGCACCCTGACAGCCAAGCTCCTGAGCTCAGCCACTGGCAATCTCCACTAAGACGTTTCCAATTGCTGCTCAAGTTACTGTCAAGTGGTGGCTGAATGTGTGTGCTTGTCCAGTTCAAAGAAAGATCACTGATTTTCTGTCAGACTTGATTCTACTTGTAGCTTTCCTACATTTTAGGTTTTTTACATATTTTAGAGTAGCTATGTCGTAATCATGAGGAGCTATATCTCAAAGTTTGCCCCTCCCTACTTTATCTAGCACTGATGACGGTGGGTTATGTCACAATGGGGGCTCTTTGGCTTGAGTGAAAGAAGGCAAGATGTCTGCAGAGACTTAGATCTGTCAGAAGTTAGTGACAGAAGAGAAGCCAAAGATACTTCATATCACTGACAAGTAGAGTCAAGTAGCTCCTTGAGTTCAAGTATACTTGGGGTAAGACTTGATTTTAGTTTTCAAACTTGTGATAGATTTGGCATAGAAAAGCCTACAGAAGCAAATGGTCACTCCCTTAAGGTATGCACATCACCTTTTTGCTCGATGACATGAATTTGAGTGCTGAAAAAGCACATTTTTGACTAAATGGCATATGTTCATCAATGAATGTCCTGAAGCCAATGTCCATGCTGTGTCCTTGGATATGCTGAAGTCCTGGATAGCGGCTGTGACCTGATACTGTGACAAGGAATAAAGTCTGATGTCTTGAGTAACATCAGGTGGATTTCACTTTCCTATCCTAAGCTAAAAGCTCACTTTTACAGTGTCATCCAATAATCAGAGCTGATATGGTAGCAGGGTTGGGGAGTGCATGAGCCCTTGTCTAGAATCACGTTATTGCATACATTCTGTTCAGAATAAGTAACTGCTTGCTTCGGTGCCTGAGACATGCCTGCTTTTTCATAGTAACTGCCACAGTGATGACGCAAGAAAATCCCAGAACATCCAATAAGTGAGAAGCAGGTGCAGTGGGTATAGATGCAGTAGAAGGGAAGGGGAGCTTTGTATTTCAAGCTTGGACAAGTTAGGCCCAGGGCAGGTAGAACTGAAGCATTTATTTTTACCACTGGTCTTCCTGAAGGAAGGATTCTTAATCCACTCCTGTACTGTCTGAGCTCCCCCAGGCTGATGCATTTGCAAAGAGAAGACATTACAGTAGGGATTGTGTCTTGAGCTCCCATGGTGTTGTCGATAGATGTCTTCTACACAATCCAAGTAGGTCAAATACCTCTCACTTGGCCCACTTGGGATCATGTGGAACAATGCTGAAGCGGTGTGCTTGCCAAATGCACGATTTCCACTGTGGCTCTGGTCCAGGCTCTGTCTGATCAGTAATGCTATGCCATCACCAAATTCTTTAAAGCTGCTGTTGATGGAGTTGAGACAGTTTACAAGAAAACCACCAGAAATAAAAGAGGAAAAAATATGCACTCAAACCTGTATATATTTCTTGGAAACATTTGAGTCCCATGACAAAGCAGCATCAAGAGCACAAAGCAAGCATGAAAGAATTGACAAAAGAGCCTTTGGTCTTCGGCAAAGAAGCGTCATTCAGAAATATGGTTGTCTGTACTTGATCCTACAAATCCTGACAGACAAAAATTACTCCTTCATATGTTTAATTAAATATTCTTACCACCACCCCCAGCTTCAGTCAAAAAGTGTGGTCTTATACAAGTTCTGAACTTTGTGTCTAAGGGCTGCAGCATTTTTAATCTAATACAAGGTACCCTACAACTGGACTTACAGTTTTGTGAAGCCACCGTCTCATTACTATCTCTACTGCTTGCAGCTGCTAGTCTCTTGTCTCTCTGTCCAAATGCAACCTATGTAAGTGCTGTCAGACTGTACAGAGGGCAACCAATGAAACTGGAGCATGCAGACAACTGTCTCTCCCTCCCCTTCCATGATGTCTTTTTTTTTTTTTCCCTTTTTCAAGACATTTGGGTGTTGCTCTTTCAGCCTTATAAGCCTCACTGTGCTCTAGAGAGTGATGCCTAAATAGGTTCAAAAATATCAGTCAGTGTGTTAGGTTAAAAATCAATGAATGCTACGGACAGCTTAGAAAGCAAGCCAGAAGTGACACAGAAGATACAAGATAGTTTGAGAACTTAAAAAGGAAAAAAAAAAAAGAAAAAAAAAAAGAATGCAAAATACAGGTGGGGAGTTTGGGTGAGAGAATATTTTTGAGGTGGAGAAAAGAGTGGGTATTAGAATCAGGAAAGCAAGCAGCAAAAAATAACAGGAAAAACAATTACATTCCCACATGAAGAAATTGGAGACAATAAGGACAATGAGAATACTAGGAAAACTGAAACAAAATGTTGAGCTGACAAAGGAGACAGAAAATGCACGTATGGATACAGAGAAAGAATAATTAAAATATCAAAAACCAGGAGCTACGCTGTTCAAAACAAAATATAAACACACTGTGAGAGATGCCAAGCAATAGAGACTCAGCATTAAGTGGATTTTCTTAGTTTGGGCTGTTGTGCAAACCAGCCACCCTCATGTGATACTACGCCGGAGCTACATCTTGCCAGGTACCTCCTGTTTCAGTGGGTCTCTGGTCACCCACACACTTCCATTATATGCTCTCTTCCTGGGTGACAACACACTTTTAAAGTTCTGAGCCTGAAAGAAAGAAGTGATAAAAGCTTTATGCTTCATTTTTTCCTATTTCTGATACTTTTCTTTCATACATTCCCATTGCAGTCGGGACTCTTGTGCCAACACACACACATCCTCTATTTCCATGTAACTCAACAGGTGGCTACTGCTGACTTCTACCAAAGCCCACAGAGAACAATCAGTATCAGGGTGCAGAGGGAAAGTACTGGTTCATGCAGGAACAATGCTGAAAGAAGCAGATTCAGAAAGCTTAAGCTGGCAGAAAGAATTTGAGCAAGAGTGACATTTGGGAAAGAGTAGGTGGTATACCAGTAACTGTGAATGATAAAAATAAAAAATTAAAATCATGATGCCCCTGCTGAAACCACCTACACCACCACCATCTTTTACCTGTAACTTCAATCACTCGCAGAGTTCCAGTGCCTCATCACCCTCACAATAAAGGGTTTCTTCCCAATATCTAAACCTACCCTTTCTCGGGTTGAAGCCATTCACTCTTGTTCTGTCACTACATGCTCTTGTAAAAATTCCGTCTCCACCTTTCTTGTAGGCCCCTTTAAAGTACTGGAAGGCTGCAAATATGTTAAACGTTAAGCTGTCTCTTTTCCTGGCTGAAAAAACGCAATTCTCTCAGCCTTCCTTTGTAGGAGCGGTGCTCCATCCCTCTAATTATCTTGGAGACGGGTGATCTTGCAGTTAATAGGTGCCCTGAGTTCACTTGACAAAGAATTTGAGCACATAGTATTGAAAATTTAAACTGACATTGCTGCACACGCGCACCATTTCAATCAGGTTCTTCCAAATGCGAGTAGGGTTGGCAGGCTTTGCCACGGGGAGCTGGTTATTGCTGATGCACTATTTTTTGCACCACGACACAGCCGCGACCACCTTCGGCTTGCCCAGCCATCGCTCCAAACCGGTCAGGCAAAGCGGGGCCGGATCCGCAGGGAGCAGCTGCACAGGCGCTGCAGACCAACAGCACCGTCGCCATTCATCCGGTCTGAATCCAGCGACGGCCAGCCCAGACCGCCACAGGGTGCTGGGGACTGACTCCCGCTCTGTGGATCTGCAGCGAGGTGGAGTGCTGCGCGTTCACACGGCCTGGCCCGTTCCCGTTCCCGTCCCCGTCCCCGTCCCCGTCCCCGTCCCCGCCCTCCGGCCCCGGCCCTCGCCGGCGGCACCTGCCGGACACGGCGCCCCCGCCGCCCGCGCTACGCATGCGCCGCCGCCAGAACTACATATCCCGGCGTGCCTCCCGTGGGGAGGGAGGAAGCCGCTCCCGCCTCCGCACAGCAGGTGTGGAGGCGATTGCCGGAGCCCGGCCTTCCCCCGCCCGCCTCGGGGCCAGCGCGCGGGCAGAGGGCAGGCTCGGCAGTCTGTTACACAGGAGCAACGCGGCGGGGCAGGGAACAGGCCCCGGCCGCCCGTATGGGAGCCGCGGAGCTGTGCCCTCCCCGCTCCGCAGGCGGCCGGGGTGAGCGGGGGTGG
>JAWWMP010000081.1:30597963-30624743 GCA_035047865.1 Dendrocincla tyrannina
AATAGAGGGGGTAGAATACATAGCTTTGATCACCCCCACACAGTGATAACTGGCCCCTCCTGCTGAACTAGGACAGTCTCCTCAGAGCCTTTTCTCCAGACTGAATGACCCCATTTCTGTCAGCCTTTCCTCACAGGAGAGGAGCTCCACCCTTACAATCATCTTCTGAGCTTTTCTTCTGTCCTTAGTCAATGAGGTTTTGGAGAAAGAACAAGCTTTGTGAATGCAAGAGATTAAGTTACAATTTCCTTCTCTTATCTCTGCTTCTCTCTTGTGAAACTTCCTGATGCTACACTCTGGAAATGGGAGACATAGTACCATGGAAAGGAAAGTGAAGACCATGATGTGCAGTCCTTAATGTTATATTAAGATTTCAAGGAAATAATGGTTATGAAATAGAAAATTACAAGCATGCTAAGATCTAAACTTCGCTTGTCACTTAAAAAGAGTAAGCCTACTTGATCAGGGCTATTAACTGCCTCAGATTTGCTGGGTTTTATTTTAAATGGGTTTTTTTCATTATTCTTACAGCATACCTTTTGAAAAAATAAACAGCTGTTACCTCAGTGTCTGCAGGTATTTTCATTCTTTTCTGCAGTACCTGAGCTTGCCAGTGTAAAGTGTCTTGAAAATAAGTTGAACTCTCCACAAGTGGATCATTTGCCAAAAATGAGCAGTGGAAGTAGGTGTTAGAAATGAGCCATATGGAGGATGTCCAGAAAATGTTAGGGAGAAGACATGCATTGATTGAAGTGCTCTGACTTTGTTAGGGAAACAAAAGTTACTTTGTCCTTCAATCAAACCCCTTTGATCAAGACAGTTGAGTTTCTAGGAAAAAAGCTTTAAAAATCACAATAAATAATTGTTCTTGTATTTGTGTCATGTTTCTGTTCCGTGAATAGTGGTTTTCCACAGTGAGGTAATTTATGTACTTTTTTTGTTGTTGTGTTTTTGGGTTTTTTTGTTTTGTCAAATGGATTCTAAATTTCAAAAGAGAGAAATTTCACATTGGGAGGAAAAATATTAAAATCATCTAGTAAACATTATGTTTTGGTCTGCTTTTTATAACCTTTGTTACTCAAAATCTACTGTAAACCCAGAAAGATATATGTGTATTTGGGGAATTTTTTTGTGTATTTTTCAGTTAAAAGTTCAAACACTGATTTTGGTAAGTATCATGCTTTGGGTTATGTTGCATATAGTCAAAAAGCAAGGTAAAGCAGAGAAATTCTCACAGCCATTCCTTTTCTGGCCTGAGGGAGAGCTCCTTCAATATCCGTGATGCAGAGGAAAATTACTCTCTTACTGTGAGAACACTGACACAGGTTGCCCAGGAAAGTTGTGGACTCTTCATCTTTGGAGATATTCAAAAGCTGTCTGGATATGGTCCTGGATAACTTTCTGTAGGTGGCCCAACTTGAGCAGGGTGGTGGGACCAGATGCTTTCCAGAGGTCCCTTATAGTCTACACCATTCTGTGGTTCTCTGAAATTTTGTTAAGATATACAAAGTGTCAGTCAGAGGAGTAATTAAAAGTACAGAAGAAAGCTGGATGAGAAGATAAAAACTAAGTTTCTGAGCCTTAAAACCAGATACTTAAACAATTATTTAAGAGCTAATCAAATAACAGGCTATATAAAAGCAACTGTGTACTTGAACAGTGATCTACAAATACCAGTCTTCCTGTGATATCAGTATTGTCCTGGCCTTTTAAAAAGCAAGCTAGTTCTGTACAAAGTAAACTACGTTTCTTCTATGCTATGTGAGTTATTTTTTTGTACATGTTTGCCTGTGGAAGAGGGCAGCCTGGAATGTTATAGGTGGTGACCTCCTGAATTTAGCCCCTGTGAGCTTGAGGACAAGCAGGTACTGTGCAGTACCCTTGCTTTTTTTCAAGGCTTCTGCTGTGAGAGTTGCAGATGCAAAATCAAAGGATTCCTATACCTGGTTCCCATCCCCTTCTTAACATAAGGTATATTTTGCCTCTTTAAAATTTATTTTCAGGCCTTTCCAGTTGTCCAGATGTTATAATTAAAATATAAGAAATTTACTTTAGTACTATATGATTCTAAGAAATATATATAGTTCATAAAACAGTTTCCTTTTGGTGCGCTAAATGGTTTTGTTTGTTTGGTTGTTTTTCAGGTTTTTTTGTCCCTCAGAATAAGTCCCTCTTTCTTATGAGGAAAAAAGTAACATCAAACTCCTATCTACCTTAATTATACATCTTGAAGTAATTTTGTTACATGATAATGGAGGGATTTGTCCCACACAAAAGTGAATGAGGTGCCTTTGTTTTAAAGTTGTGAAAAATATTACTTGGTGTTTTACATATACTTGTTCCAAGCTTTTTTGTGTGCTTTAGGCAAAAGTCACCAGATTTCATCATCTTGCAATACAATTTCAAGTCATTTTCTTTAAGATGAGTGGCCTGAATTATGGGGAATTTGGAGTTCATCCACCAAAATAACCTGGAGCAATGACTTCTGTTCAGTGAAACAGTCTGTTGCCTGGCACTACTACAACTGAATAGTTTTAAGTCTTTTGCAGGGTATGCTGTGGACTCCAAAACAGCTATTAATGACAATGAAGTCCAATGCTGAGTGTTCTTATTGGAGTACTTTAAAAATGCAACGAGCTTTGCCCTTCTCTTTCACACTCCGTAGCAATATGACTTACTAAGGCGTTTCCCTCTTTGACCAATATTTTCACTTCGCTGCAATTAGTAGTGATGCAGTTGTCAGTACCTTGAGGTCTCCTTCATTTCTTGTGCCTTTTCTCATCTGTCTGCATCCAGGTTTTGCCTGTCTTTAAGACTTTCTCTTCCCTTTCCATCTTTATTAACTCTTCTTGTGTGACAGTCACTAGGTTTAGGGCTTGCTGTTCAAAGATTGAAGACATTGTTTAGATATTACTATCATTCTGGGTCAAAGTTTGCAGTGGAGTTTGAAACATTCTACCAAATTCTTTAAATAGAAATAAAATGCATAAGATGAAATGTATGTCACTCAGGAATAGTGACTGGAAAAAGGAAACATCACATCTGGTTTTAAAAAGGAGGCCCTTGAGAACTACCAATCAGTCAGCCTCATCTCTGTCTGGTAAGATCATGTCAAAAACCTACAAGTTAATGTCAAGGCATATGGCTAACAGAGGTGATTTAGAGACAGCCAGCATGTTGTCCCAAGTCTTCATCAAACATGGCTTTGCAAAGGGCAGATCTGGTGGTCTTCTGACAGAGTGACTGTATTGGTAGGTAAAGAAAAAGCAGCTGATTATCATCTACTTCACTGACCATGACTTAGGTAAGGACTTTGACATAGTTATTCACTTAGAGAGATACTTGGGTTTTATAGATAAACTGTTTGATGGATAAGGAAGTAGCGGGATGGCCACAATCAAAGAGTTGCTATCAGTTGTTCAATCTCCAAATGGAGATCAGTAGTCAATGATGTTCCTCAGGGGACCACTACTGGTAGCCATGTTAATAATATTGTGGGATGAAGTGCACCCTCAACAAGTTTGCAGATGGCACTAGAATGAGTGGTGCAGTTGATGTGTTTGAGGAAAGGGATGCCATGCAGAGGGACCTTGACAGGCTTGAGAAGTGGGCCAATGTGAACCTCATGTACTTCAGCAAGGCCAAATGAATGGTCCTGCACCTGAGATGGGACAATCCCCAATATCAGTACAGATTGGGTGATGAACTAGTGGACTGAGAACATTTCTGTGGAGAAAAACTTGGACATATTGGCAGATGAAAAATTGGATATGTGCTGGCAATGTACCCTTGCAGCCCAGAAAGCCAGTTGTGTCCTGGCTGCATAAAAAGAATAAAGATCAGCAGTTCAAGGCATGTGATTCTCCCCCTCTTCACCACTCTTGTGAGACTCCATTTGTAGTACTGTGTCCAGTGCTGGGATCCCCAGTAGGAGACAGATGTGGATCTATTAAAGCAGGTCCAGAGGGGGGCCATGAAAATGAAAAGAGAGCTGGAACTCCTATGAAGAAGACAGGCTGAGAGAGCTGGGGTTGCTCAAACTGGTGAAGAAAAGACTCTGGGGAGACCTTGTTGCAGCCCTTCAATATACAAAGGGAACTTGTAAGAAAACAGGCTTTTTACCAAGGCCTGCCTTTAGTCACAGCACAAACGGTAGCGCTTTTAAGCTGAAAAAGGGTAGCTTTAGATTTGATGTAAAGAAGGAATTTTTTACTGCGAGGGTGGTGAGACACTGGAACCAGTTTTCCAGAGGGGTTGTGAATGCCACATCCATGGCAGTGTGCAAGATGAGGTTGGGTGGGCTCACTGGTGGGTTGCAACCTGATCTAGTTGAAGGTGTCCCTGCCAATGGCATGGAAATTGGAACAAAGTGATCTTTAAAGGTCTCTGTGACCGAAATCATTCCATGATTCTATGAATACAAGAATCAAAGGTGTTTCTGACGCCTAATGGCGACTGCAGGTGATGCATACAAGAACAGTGCTCAGATACTGTTCCCACCATTCAGCGATCTGCAGCTCAGGTCTTCCTGAGCTGGAAGTGGGATATTTTTTGTAATATGTTTAATAGTTCTTGATGGATTTATTTTTCTCCGAATTTGTCTTTTTTGAGTCTGCCTAGGTTTTTTTGCACATTCAACACTTGTCTGCAATATATTGTGTTTTAGTTGCTGCATAAAACATGTTTTTATTTAATCTCCTCAAACTCCTGTATTATGGAAACTTAAAATATCTGACTCACCTTCATAGCACTCACAGTCCATTATTCTCTATCATGTATGCTAGGTTTTGAGGGAGGGGAAGGTGTTTAATCTGAAGTCCTGGAATATTACACTTATGTTGTTGAATTAAAGAAAGTGCATTTTTGTGACATGTATCCTGTGAGTCTTCTTGCTCATGCTAATGTTATAGTGAATATGTGTAGAAACAGAAGTTAGGGAGTGGTGTAGCTAAGCAAGGAGGGGATGCCTGTAGGTTTAAAGTACCTGCATTATATACAAGTAAGCTGGCAAATACAAACACTAAACGTGGAAGTCAAAGGAACTGAAGTATAGGGGTTGGATGATTTTCATTTTTTTTTAAGTTTTTAAATAACATCTCTCTTGTTTCCCTGGAAGTTCATTGGCAAGCAGAATGCAGCAAACACCTTGAAAGAAACAAGCTGCAAGCTACAGAATCTGCAGTAAAAAGATAAGTAAAAAGAACAGAGCTACGTTAAAAAAAAAATCACAACCCAAACCAGGAATCTATTAGTTTTTACTTCATAGTGTGTGACCTGGCATTCTGAGAGTGTAGATGGGAGGAGTATAGAAATGTAGCATACTTTTCCCAAAGTCATGAAAGGTCACCACTGTTCTCAGGTTGCCTTCAGCTGAGAATTGTTGCAGAACCACTGTGTTCTAAACATTATAGTACTGGCATCTTTTTCAAATGCTTCAGAGTAATTACAGAAGAAGCATTTACTTTTAGTGACAAAATTGGTTCGGTTATGGGATTTTCTTAAACTGAAATTCAAACTAGTGGCAGAAACAGTTTAACAGTAAACTGTGCTGATGAAAATAAACTTGCCTTGGTGATGGTAACTTAAAAGTATTGGTATACTGGTCCTGAACTTGTGCCTAGGGAATGCACAATATACCTGTTCAGGTAAATTGGCAGTGGAGAATAACCTGGTAAAAACTCCTCATTAAAACAAGTCTTTTTTGCCTGACCTCTGAGTAGCAAGGCATAACTTCATCATTAGTTCTAAAATAAAGTGTGAAGGGGAAGCATTTCAAATACCAACTTTGCTCATAATTGCCAGGTAAAATAGTTTTATAATGAGCTATTTCTATGCTATAAACTTCAAGAATAAAATGTAAGTTTTAAAATCTTCAGAGAAGAATGGTACTAAAGACCACTATTTCCACTTTAGATTATGTGGTCTTATCAGAATGTTTCATCAATACAGACAGAATCTCTGAGAATATTTAGTTTTGCCATCCCCTCTCTCACTCCCTAGTATCAGAAATCAGAGCATATGGAGCAGAAAATGAATTGGCTGAGCTTTCTTGTTCGTAAAATGTTGAGCAAATAAAATGAGTAATAAGGCACATCTTCAGCCTGTTAGTATTATTTTTCTTTTTTAAGGTGTGCTTAGATTTGCACTAAGCCAGCATTGTTCTTCCATTACCATCTGGCATGAGGGAAAGACAAGAAGCATATTCAAAATCTGATTTCAATAGCTTCCTCACTGTAATTTAAGTTATGGGGTACTAAGTTTCATGTCGTTTTGGTGCTGGTACATGAAATAATCCTTACTTGGTTACTATATTAAAAACATTTAAAAGCAATTGTGATAATTGAAAAATCCAGCTATATATGGAATGGCATGTTTTGTTCTAAGGGGAATATTAAATTCAAGTATAAATAGGGTTATTATTGGGGATTGCCCTGTGCAGAGCCAGAAGCTGGACTCAATGCTTGTCGGTCCTTTCTAACTCAGGATATCCTGTGCTCATTGAAAAACAACTATGCTTTTCAATGATCAATGATTTTTAATGAATTATTTAGTTAATGAATGTTGTTTGAAATATATGCTACAGAATAGGACGGCAAAACAAAATTTTATTTTTATAATTAATGTTTTGCTCTTGACACTTTTACCAAAACAGTAGCTCTGAACATCTGCAGTCTCTTGAGAAATGTAGCATCTAAGTGCACGCTTAAGTTAGTTTGGGGTATGGTTATATTGTTATATGGATTTCTATATGCATCCATTCTTAAGAATGGAGTTTCCACTGATGTTTAATGCTACTGAGACAACAGTTATAACAGTTATAACAGTTATAACAGTTGTATACCTTGATCAGGTGGTCATCAGGAAAGAATTTTACCCTAACATGCATATTTAACTTTGTAGATTGGTAGTGTAGTATTAGGTTGTTGTAAAGAAAAAATTATCAATTAATATCCTCATGCCACAAAAACCTTGGGATACATGTTAGGTACAAGTCTGACTTTCCTTAATTATGGTTTCAAGTGATGATATAACCACTTTTCCCTTAAGAGAAATACAGATGTTTTAGAAATATGGGCTTTGATTGTCTTGTTTCTTTGCTAATCAGGAAGTAACTTGACAAAAATTTGAAGCTCTTAAGTTTTTTCTGAACCAAAAGAGAAGACTAGGCATACAGTTTTATAGGGTTAACAGCATGACAGAAGGTGTCAGAACTCCAAAGGGTTTGGATCTTACAGATTTACATAGCCCTGCTTTTGTGATTCTATAGTATGTAGTTTTGTTGGTCCTTGTCTGATGAAGGCTGTAACAAAATTTCAGTTTTTACATCTTTAATAAAATTAATTAAATAAATTAGTCTTAATATTGGTTAACCTATCTACCAGTAGGCCATTAATAAAACCAGGGCTTGTGTCTTATGCTTAGTCTTACTGTATAAGATCTTTGCGAATGTTTTATGAATCTTGCTTTATTCCTGATAATAACTTTTAATTTAAATCTTGCCGTTATCTTTTTTTCTTAATGAAGTATCAACTGCTATACTTTAAGCTAGCTTTAAAGTCAAAAATCCTTCTTTCTGTTGAAAGGATTTTCTGTTTTCCATGTATGTGTGGAAACTAATCTGTTAACTGATCTCTCCTGTGCATAGACGCATATTTACTCTTGATCAACATAATATTTTGTATAGCCAAAATGTTTATTTCAAGGACATTCATGAACCTTCTAGTCAAGTGTAAAATATGTAAGCTAGTTACACTGTAATCAAAAATCCCAAAAAACCCAACCAAAAAACCCCCCATCCCCCTCCAAAATCCAAAGGGAGTACTGGAAACTTACTTTGTATTTTTTCATGTCAGCTTACTTCTGTCCTTTCAAGATTCGTCTATTATTATTTCCTAGTAATACTCAGACACTGAATGGAGATTCCAAAAAGACACTTTCTGAGACAGTGTTTATATTTCTATATGGCGGAAGGGTGTAAGATAGACATTTGATTTTTTTGGGGGGGGGCTGGGGAGAGGTTCTGTTTTATTTTGTTTCAGTTTATCAGGTATTGAGCTCCTCTAGCCAGACTGTGGAGACTGACAGTCTACAAGTTTCTTTCTAGTCCTATCCCTGTTTAACAGTTAGGGGGAAGAGCTGAAGGAATGAAATGGGCCACATACTGTTGTGGTTATAAGCTGTAGAATAATCAGAGATTTGAGGCGAGGTGATGGGGTAGAGGGAGATGTCCCATAAAAGTAAACCCAGAAACTTCCATTTCTTAGGTCTGCCACTACTTCCGTGCAAGGTATCTGACACTTTGCGGCACAGTTGGTGCTTGGGTTTTCAGTAATCTATTGTTCTAAGATTCAGTATGAAGGGAACTACTTGTGTTCATCTGCAGAGAAGTGTTCTTGAGCACTCATCCTAAATACACTTTCTTTTTGATTGTTTATTCAATGATGATAAAAATCAAGGGGTTTTTGTAAGGGTCTCTTGCCTTTAGTATAACAAGTTATTTTTCTGATTCTATCTTCATCTTTAGAATACCTAATAAATTGGCCGTATTTTCTTTCCATTTGAAGTCCCAGTATTCAGAACAACCAGATACATTGCCTTGCTTTAACTGAAACCACTACTTGGTTGTTCAAGAGTAAATTTTGTGAAACTGTAGCTCTGTGGTTGATTTTTATGTTGTTTTTTTTATAGGATTTTTTGTGTTGTATTTGTGGTAGCTCTTTTCTTGTGTTTAACAAAGTAATAAAAAAGAAACTTGCTTTTAGTTTGATGAAAGGTACTGCTGGAAAACTTCTGTCTCAGAGTACAATACCGACCTCAGGTTGTCCTAAAGCACTTTGGTAAAGCCTTACATATTTGAAAAGTCATTAAAGTAACTTTGTGAAACTTTTTGGACATTGGTTTGGTTTTGTGTTACCAATAAGATTCTTGCGCTAAAGGAAACAAGACTTCACTTTTTTAAAGATGCTTAAACCCCCTCAGACTTTTTATTGCCTTAAATTTAATGACTTTAAGTGGTATTTTTAGCAGAAATTAAGCTAGATATGATGCTGTTCAGTAATTTCTTAACACACTGAGATACAGGAAGCTTTTGAAGAAGAGGATAACAAGTTCTTACAAATCTTGTCAAAGTTGGCCACGGGCAAAAGATAGAAACTTGCTGCAGTGCCCCTGTGGGAGGTAGAAAAGATGTCTAGTTGGCACTGGAAACCCTGCTTGTAGTAGCATCTGGACACAGTGCTGTGATTTGCAATGACCTAAATTTCTTTTACTAGTTGGGTGAATCCAGTTCCTCTCTCTACTCCAAATTGACCTTCTCTGCAGAATGTGTGGGTCCCTTGCATCAATGTTTGCACAGTTTCTGTTTTGGGGCATTCTTTTGTCATGTGTTGTTTCTTCATAAATCTTTATAAACCACTGCTCTAGAATAGAGAGCCAAATTGTCTTCATACCTCATCATCTTCCATGTAAATACTGAAATTCACTGTTGTCTTCCCATATATTTAATTTTGAAATATGATTTACACATCTTTCTTCAGCATGAAACCTGTTTCCCTGTAGATTTTTTTTTTTGAAAAACAGTAATTCTCTTAACTATAAACTGTTGCCACAGACTTTTTTAAAATGTTAAAATCCTAGTTCTATCTTGCTAAAAGTATTATATTTATTTATATTATATAGACCTGCATTATAAATATATTTAACTATAATATATAAAATATATAGATATGTTATTACAAATTATATCTGTATGTCTTTGTGAAAAAAGAATATTAGCATAAAAGATGTTTTCAAGCTGACTGTACCTGGTGTATGCGGGGCAAGGGGAGATAAGAAACTTCTTTTTCCCTGTTGCTTTGCATCAATAAGTTGTTATGGGTGAGTTGCTGCATCATCAGCTCTGATGCCTGTAGAGCTTTGAAACTCTGCAGACCGTCATTGACTTTAGCTGTGCTGTAGTAATAGGCATTGAATTACGAATTCGTAACTACAACCTCCTCTTTGCTTTTTAGAATGTGCAGTTGAATAAATTTTCTTTTTTAGCCACTGTGGCTCTAGGTGCATTTTGCAAAGTGTTTCTCAGATTTTGCAGTAAGGTGTACCCTACTGAGATAACTCTGTCATTAATACTGTCATCTTTTGGGCTGCTGAATGTTGGTTGCACGACAGCAACAGGAAATCTATCAAATTGTTCTGAGGAACTAAGCACCTGAACCTAGAATTGTCCTTTTCTTAGTCTTAAATTTCTCAGATTTCCAAGATCCATTTTGCTAACACTTGACTCCCATGATTTCTGTAGATCATTAAAGTTAAATCTTTTTCTTCCCCTTCTGCCCTGTTTGCCTCACAGAGTCGTTTTTCATGCTTGCTACTTCAGGTGAACAAGAATAGGAGTGCAGGTGCAGTGTGTAGTAAAAGGAAACTTGACTGATGATGGATGGCCAAGCCTAAGAACCATGATCGTCGGCAGTCAATCATTTGTAGGAAAATACTTCCTGTGTACCATGCATTAGCTTTCTTTAATTATCCCAGTGCTGTTATGGGAGTTACTATGTGATTGAGATATATATGTATGTATATATACACATTATATATGTATCTATCTGTCATCCATCTATGATATATATTGTTTGACTTCATAAGAAGTACTTAAAGTTGTTGAATTTTCTTGCATGAATGTGTTACAGACTCCTGCATGGGAAAGTATATGTGAGTTGTACCTGCTAAAATGCAGTTTTACTGCAAAATTGGAAAGAGGAGCAGGTAATGCTGAAGAACAAAGGATGTGTAATCCTTTATCTTGATAATCCTGTATCTTGCATTAATAATTAATGCATTTACTTAATGGCTTCAATGGGGAAAAATTGGTGACTAAAGTCATGCAGATTCTTCTGTCTGAGAAGCTTAAAAAATTTCTAGAATGTTAATTACATTCAATCATAATCATATATGTTATACTGCAATAAGTGCAATAAAAAGAAGTCTTATTGCACTTGATTTGTAAAGTAAATACCATATCAGGTTTCCTTGCTGTTTGCCTTTTGTCCTGTGGTCAAAGAAATGGTTACTTTCCAAAAGAAAGAGAACTTAGACCTGAGAGAAAATGAAATGCAGTGGAGTAGTTGGCATCAGTGTTATTTTGTATCGACGTTATTTTGTAATATTTTGTTGTAACTTTTATGTCCTGACAGCATGTACAGTAAAGTTCAGTCATACACAAGTTCAGTGATGATTTTGTTAATCAAAATATTTCACAATTTCAGGAAATCATTATTAAAGAAATCACGGGAACTTGAGGAAAACTTTATCTTCTAAAAAGAGGTGTAAATGTGCGGTGTCTGCTTTGAAAACTCATAGAATAACACAGATGAACTCAAGTGTGACTTTGTTCCCTCATGTAGTGATTTGTTTATACCTCTTTCTGAAACCTGTGCTGAAACTTGAGAGCTCTTGTTACTGAAAGGTTTGATTATGAACGGTGAAGTGTAGTGTTATCAGGTCTTGTGGTTTGGAGTATGTCAGGAAGAAACAATGTTAGGTCATCTCATGATTGTAGCCAAATTTCTAGAAGGCTTTAAATGGTATTTTAATACCCTAGTAAGAAGTTAAATGGAATATTTTTAATACGTCTTTTTTCTCTTATCTAGAAAGTGTCAGGAGATTATTCTGTTCCTCTATGGATGACGTTATCTCAATGACTTGCTTTTAGAATAAGTGGGTTTGTTTGTTGGGATTTTTTTCAGATAAAAAGCTAATTTATACCTAGAGTCTCTCAACTGAAAAAATCCTAATTTTTATAAACTTTTAGAAGGTGCCCTGATTTAATTTTAGTAGGCAGCTGACAAAATCATATCAGCTGTTAAGTTTTCTCAGTAGCTTTCCCTGGTAGGCTTGATTTAATAAATAATGAAATTCTTTTATCTTAATAAGTACAAATAATGTAAAAGTTAAAGCCCTGAATGATTCATAGTGGATAGGTATATAGTTTAAAAAAATCGAAATCATGTACAGCTCGACACTACAGCAGGTTCACTTTAAGATTTAGGGTATGTTCTGTCAGTTGTGTTTTTTTAATTTTCCGATTTTTATGATTGCTCAAGTGGTCCAAACTACATTCCTTTTATTCTCAAGATTCTTTGTTCTTGTTCTCATTTTTAACAGCTTTAACATGAGAATAGATAAATTTCTATCCTGTAGACCACTAGTGTGCTAGCTTTTTGGGATGTCTCTCAGGAGTTCAAAACAAAAATTAAGTCAAGGAATTACATTATTGAACTTCCCAGTGTTTTCTGATAACTATATAAATTTCTTGCAAAGAATGTTTATTGTATATGTGTGCTTCCTTCAGTTACTCTTCTGCCTAAAAAAAATAGATTTGCATATTGGTGTAGTTCTTTAAATAAGGTAATATATGGTATTTTGAGAGTTTCAGAACCTTCTGTTCTGAATTTAGTAAGTGGAATCCAAGGGAAGGGATTTTAAAATAGCAATGCTATGAGATTAGTTTAAAGAAGAAAAATCAACTTTCGCATTAGGAAATGTTATAACTAGTTAATCCCATCTAAAGAGCAGTTATTGAATTACTGTTTAACTGAAAACATGGATAATATAATTTTCTGCTTCAGAAAGCAACTTTACTTGGCGTTTTCTCTTTTGTATTTTTATGGTCACCTTCAAGTCATTGTGAAGAATTTCTACTCAGTTCTATTGTTATATTATGTTTAATAACTAGATTAAGGTTGTAGCTCAGTAGTGTGTATCCTATGCTCCAAGATACACCTGGTTCTCACGTGGGGGGAAGGAAAGTTCAAAACAGACAGTGTGTGTCAGCAATGGTACTTGATACTCTGAAGAAGTATCAGAAGACCCTTGTGTGGTCGGTTGTTTCATGACATGGAGAGCAAAAGTTGGTTCATATTGAATTAGCCGAGTTTTTAGAAATGCTAAACAGGCTTCCCTATAAATGTGGATTGTTCAGTTTCAGCGAGAGTTGTGTGGTGGACATTAATCACTAGTCATGGGGTGAGAAAGGAATCATCCTCCTCAGGGTTCAAGTGGCTCAATTCACACCTTACTTGAAAAGCCTTGGTTTGGTAGCCCAGGGAAAGGTTGCATTGAAACTTTTATATCAATTCAAGAAAATCAGAGAAGAAGAGAAAATAATCGTTTTCAGATGAGTTCTGAACCACAGACTGGTTAGCTTACAAGACTTTTTTGCTCGAATAGGATTTTGTGACATAGATTGGGTTATCCCTCTTAACAGATTGTAACAATAAAGGATAATTCCTAATAATGTACTTGAAAGCGTGACTGATAGTGAAAACAGAATAAAAGGCTGTAGTAGGTGTGGCCATAATATCTACTACATCTTTAGCTTTTGTCATGGCCATTCACAGACTCATCATTTGTAGTGCTGCTCTGTGAATTAAAGGAGTTTGCATCTTGGGTATATTTAACAGTGGGTAGATTGTGCTCCGTGAAAGACTACAAGCTGAGCAAGTTCTTCCTTTTCATTTACCTCTGGCTCACCAAAAAGTGCAATTGGTTTTCAAGACAAACAATCACATTATCATATTAAGATAAGCATTAGATATAAGGAAAATAATTGGCCTTTTTTTGATTCTGGCTATTTATAGCACACAGTCAGCATTTCAACAGCTTAACAGCCTGACAAGGAGTTGCCCCTAACTAGCACTTTCTTTGGAAGCTCTTGTGTCCTTTTGTGCCAGTGTTAGACCAAAGTACTAGATATTACTATGCGCATTTATATTGTAATGTTATCTTTACCCTATCATATGCTTCCTCAAGGATTCTCATGAGTACTTTTTTTCCCATTAGAGTATGGAAAATAAATATATTTTTACTACATTGGACAAGTCAAGTCATTCTGAGAGGTTCTCTTTGTAGCTTGTTCTTCAGTCCTAAAATATCTGCATGTGCGTGGTGGTAGTAGGTGGTGTGTGTTAGATTTCATCTACAGCTGTTAGTACTAGATAGCCTGTCCAGGCATCTTTTGCTTCTCAGCAGTCATGTGAATTAAGTAGTCACTGCCCTGTACTGAGTTGTATCTGAACTCAGTAGCTGAGCAGTTTAGACTTCAGGGAAAGTATTCTTCCCAGTCCCTGTTGATGGTGTCCGTTATGGATGCTTTAGAAGTTGGAGTACCCATGAGAATCTCTCTGAATCGTTGCCTCCAAGGGATTTCTAACTTTTAAATGAATGTTTCAATATTGAGGACTTCCAAGTCTTAAAATATTTGTAGTCTGTCCTAAGGAATTCTGGTTGCCCATTACACTCTCTCAATAAGAAGGTATTATTTCCTTTAATTTCCCACTTGAATGAAGGCACTGAATTTTTGAAAATGACAGCATCTAATTGTATTTTGTCCCATTTCTGTTACTGGCAGGACTGGCATTGTGTTGTCATATTGCAGCTGAAAGTCATACCTCTGCATAAGATTTATTTTATCATGTTATTTTCTTAGGCTGTATAGTACTAACTTTTAAAGCAAACATAATATTACTCTGCTGCTCAAGAAACTACATTTCTTACCTGTATGGGAATACTTTTATTTTGCTTTAATATCAATATAGTAATCCTGATTTCCTTTGATCAAGAAAGCCAGTGAGATAAATGGAGTTAGGCAATTAAGCTGAATTCTTTATTCATCAAATCAGTCTTAGAATTCCATTTGATCACTTCCCTGGACAGCCTGTTTTGGTGGCTGGCCATCCTCTTGGTGAAGAACCTTATCTCAATGTCCATCTTGAACTTTCCCTGGTGCAGCTTCAAGCCATTCCCTTGTTTCCTATCACTGATCACCAGAGAGAGGAGATTGGCACCTCCTCCTCCACTGTCCCCCCTTGAGGAAGGTGTAGACTGTGTGGAGGTTACCCCTCAGCCTTCAAGCTGAACAAACCAAGCTGACCTCAAGTTGCTTCTTGTAAGTCTTGCCCTCAAGACACCATCTTGATCACCCTCCTCTGGACACACTCTAGTAATATGATGTCCTTCTTATATTAAGGCACCCAAAACACCATACAGTGTTCGACATGGAGCCACATCAGTGCAGAGTGGGACAGTCACTTCCCTCAGTTGGCTCACTATGCTGTGCTGGATGCACCCCCAGATATGGCTGGCCCTTTCAGCTGCCAGGGCACATTGTTGGCTCATATAGAGCTTGCCCTCAGCCCAAACCTCAGATCTTTTTCCATGGGGTTGCTCTTCAGCTTCTTGTCTCCCTGTTTGTACATATAACCAGAATTACTCTCCCAGGTGGAGAATCCTGCAAAACAACAATCCCAAGAAAGCTCTGATATATTACCTTGTTCAAGTCTAGCCCAACAATATTTCCTTTCTTTGTGAAAATTCCTTTAAGGCTCAATGTTGACTCAGGACAGATTGTAAGAGAAGTGAAAATTCTGCCGTAAAGCAACTCTTAAAATTAACTGTTTGGTAGTTTTTTGAATGCAGGTATGTTTTCAGAGGTTATCAGAAAGACGTTCATTGGCAATTGATTGAACAATATTTCTCTGTAAAATTTTGTTTAATTTATCTCAGCTTTAGAGAAACAGAAAACACTTGTTAAACTACTTAACATTTCATAGTAATTTGCAGCCTTGTGCTGTTCTAATAACCAATTGCATTAAACAGGACTATCTAAGCTGGCAGATACTCTGGTAGTGCTTCAGCAACATGGTTGGATTTAATACTTTGTGTCTTCCCTTAACATTATGTGGATTTTTTTTCCTATAAAATGCATAAAGTTTATTGGTGCATTCCACTTATTGAAATGACTAACAAAAGGTGCAAATACTTTCTATTTTACAGGACAACAGCAAGGACAGGATGGAGTAAAAGTACAGCAAGCCACAATAGCTCCTGTTACCGTAGCAGTAGGTGGCATTGCTAATGCAGCAATTGGTGCTGTTAGTCCCGATCAGATAACACAAGTGCAGCTGCAACAAGCTCAACAAGCTTCTGACCAGGAAGTGCAGCCTGGCAAGAGACTGAGAAGAGTTGCCTGCTCATGTCCTAATTGCAGAGAGGGAGAAGGAAGGTAAATGTAAATTTTATCACTATATATTTTAGCATTTTATCAAAGCTTGCCTCATTTGGGCATGAGATTGTCTTATATTAGAAAGTACATTTGTAAGGGTATTTTAGGCAGGGGATTATAATTGTCTCTATTAGCATGAAATGTTTTTCCTAATAGCTCATAATATTTTAGAATATAACTACTTACCCATTTAAATATGATCTTTTTAGAAGCAGCAATGAGCCAGGAAAAAAGAAACAACATATCTGCCATATTGAAGGATGTGGAAAAGTTTATGGCAAGACATCTCATCTTCGAGCACATCTGCGCTGGCATACCGGTGAAAGACCATTTATATGCAACTGGATTTTTTGTGGCAAGCGATTTACAAGGAGTGATGAGTTACAAAGACATAGAAGAACCCACACAGGTTGGTGCCTCTCTGTATGCATAGTACAGCAAGTCTGAATCATAGTGGCCATAGATAAACAGTGGTGTCAAAGTTACCTGAACACTACTCTTAAATGTAAATAGCATAACTGTAAAACAAGGAAGTGGTAGATTTCAGTTTTCACCAGTTCAAGCTGACTGTGAAATCATATAAATAAAATGGGATCTATTTCAATGGTTCTTCTGTATCTAGGCTAGAAAAAGATGACCATTTCATCACAGATAGCTGATGTACATTAGCTCGGGACTGATCTAAATTTAAGAAATGGACCAGGATCATTATTTCCTCACCTGGACTAGCTCAATCTTTAAGAAATTTATTAACCTAGTCCATACATTAGGTTTGGTCGTCTTGGGAAGTTTATTGAAGTTTCAAGTGGGAACTGATAAAGCAATTTTTCTTAACAGTTCAGATTGGAAAAGTGGACCTTTTAGAAGCTGAAATTTTTATCAGCCTTCATATTTCTAGCCCTAGAAGGTTGTGTCCCTCTCCCTGCCCTTCCTCCCCCAACTTACACCACCTGATGTCTAGGTGCTAATTACACCTTTTAATACGTTGAATTTGTCTCTCTTGATGTGGATTTCATACATCCTCCTGGAGCATTGGGATTCATGTTTCCAAATGCCCTTCCCATCACTGTAATCTAAATAACAAAAGTATTCTTAAAAAATGCTACCAAGTTGTTCTTTGAGGGTTTTTATCCTCCTCGTCCTGTTAGATTTATTGAAGTTTATGAAAATTCTCTGGTGACCTGAAATGCAAACTTCTTACTGGATAATCACAGCATAGCAAATAATTGTTGAGAACTTCTTAGTAGTAAAGATAGATTGCAAAAAGCCTGTGACTGAACAGAACACACCTGGAAATGTGTCAGGTAGAAAAGAAAACACTATATGCTTTTAAAGACACTTCTAATGTTGAATAGAATAAGGTCAGATTCAAATGATCAAGCAGTGTTCAGTGCTCTCATTCAGTAACATTTTGGTTTTGTTCTTCTTTTAAAAAAGGTGAAAAGAGATTTGAGTGCCCAGAGTGTTCTAAAAGGTTTATGCGAAGTGACCATCTCTCGAAACATGTCAAAACTCATCAGAACAAGAAGGGTGGTGGAACAGCCCTTGCTATTGTTACCTCAGGAGAACTGGACTCTTCAGTTACTGAGGTTCTTGGTTCTCCAAGAATTGTCACTGTTGCTGCCATTTCTCAAGATTCAAACCCAGCAACCCCTAACGTTTCAACAAACATGGAAGAATTCTGAAAGGATCATTTATATGGACACCTAGTGCTGCACTTAAGTTTACATACCTTTCAGGATATGGAAGTGGGCTGGTAAAGTGGATTACAGAGCAGGAAATCATTTTTTCAGTCATGACTTCTGTAAGTGTTCCAGGTTGGAGGGTCAGCATGGGAAGTGTACACCGGTGCAACAAGACAAAAATTTCAAAAATACAAACAGCGCAAATTGATGACTGGATAAACAGATGGAGGAATAATATTTCCATACTGTACTTTTTTAGTTATATGTCTGTATATTCTGTAATGATTTTAAGTGAACTTTACCCCCCTATTTTAGCACTGTATGTTAATGTGTTTATAAAATCAAGTAGTGTCAATGTAAAACAGGGTGGACCTTGACTAGGATTAATACCATTTGATGAAGGTACTTTGTTTTTAATATAAATTTGTAATATTTTCATGAGAGCATCCTTTTCCCATAAGGCACAGCAAAACTGAACACAGGATGAACAACAATGGATATATTTTAGGTTTTTGCTCAATCCATACAATACATCAGTTACTTTTGGCCATCTTTTCTCAAGTTTTGGAACTACTCAAATAGCAGCTGGATGATGCATGCTGCGAAGTGGTTCTGAGGTGGATCTCAGATTAGTTTTGACCACTACATTATAGTAGTGTGCATAAATGACAATCAGTGTTTTAATTACTCTCTTTATGTAGAGAGCTAAGGTTATGTAGAATTAGTGTACACAGTAGGAAAGATAAAACCATAGAAAGATATTAACATAAGATTTTACAAAAGTAATGTTATCTTCATGTAGGATGAAAAAAATTTGTGTCAATTTCTGGTAATTCATTTCATTATATATGTCCCTGTCTGTGGCAAGGAGGTTGGAACTAGATGATCTTTAAAGTCCCTTCCAACCCAAATCATTCTATGGTTCTATGATAATGTGTTTTAAAACATCTGTGGCCCATCTCTAACTTGTAGGTAACTTGAATCTTAAAAACTCAATTTTAGGTATTTCAGTGTTTTAATTTTGTTAGAATTTATGGAAATTAATCAGACAGTTGAGTGTTGTAGCTCATTCTCCAGTATCTCCTCTCTGTAAATACTAGTTTTTTTATGTTATGCTAAATGTGCTGAGTTCATTGTGCTTCGACTTAATAGCCAAAGAAGAGAATTAATTATCACATTTTAATGGGAAAAAAAAAAGTAAGTTTTTCCCCTAAATATTACTGCATCTAATTTCTCTTCAAGGATAATATGTGGGCTGGTAATAAATATCTATTACTTATCAAGTCTTATACTGAGCCTTCAACCACAAAAGAAGCTGGGAAAAGAGAACTATTGTTATGTTTTTGCAACATGAATTTTGGCTTCAAAAGTTTGGGTACATTTTCATATGTGACAGTGAATATAGAGGAAATTGGAAAAAAAACAACAACAAAAACTGCATTTTCTTTGTGAAAACTGCAGTACATACAGGGAGTAAAGATGGCCAAATATTTCATGCTCAAGATTTTTTATTACTTCCCATAGGCATAAATGTAACCTTTTACATCTAAAGTAATTTATTAATAAATTCTCATGACCAGTTTTTAAAGAGATTTATACATCAAAATATTTTTGACATAACTAAAGGAAGTACAGTGCAAGAAGGATAAGATATTTTTCCCCTGCAAATTATGAAAGGAAGAACGTGTGTGGTAGCTGTTGGTGTTGTGGAACATAACAGATACCCTGTGCATTCCCTCAAAAACATATACTTCTCATCTGAACACTTTATCAATCTTGTGGTGTTTTCTGTATTTTTGAAGCAAAAGAAATACCAATCATTGTTTACACTGTGTACACTTTAGGCCAGCCCTTTGTAGCAAAATACTAAGCTGAGGGTATTTTATACTTTCAGTTTACATAAAAAGCTTTGAGATGAAAGAAAAGCAATTTTACACTGTGGTTATAAATTTCAAGTTTCTTAAAGCTTTTTTAGACTTGTAACAGAGTCTTTAAATTTTAGTTGGGTTTTGTACATTATTTTATATATTTTATTTAAAGTACTCTTAACTGATGTATCTGGATTTAAAACATCAGAATCAATTAGGTGTTACATTTAATACAGGTGAACATTAGGTAGTATTAACTGTTAATTTTATTATATAGGAAATGAAACATCAAATATATATTTTATCATTATGCTTCACAATCAAAGTACTCTGCATTTCTTTATGCAAAGAAGAACTTTCCTAATGTTAATATCATGTTTCCTAAAAGTTAACAGTTTTTGTAAACTGAAGTTACAAGCATTCTGCACAACCATTTCATATGTAATTTTTTCCATGCATACTTATGTATGCATATAGGAAACAGGTAATTTTTAATCTGCAATGAATCCCTGTTATAGATGTATCAAAATCTAAATCTGGTTGGCTTCATAGCATCCCAAGTACATTAACTTGTGTTAGCAGGTGCACATTTTACCGCTGGAATTAGAAACATTTTGACAGTCTGTTCTGCATACCATTCTGAATCCACTTTTCTGTCTTAAAAGGATCGTAAATTTCAATGTCCTTTATTTGACTCAGTGGGATATAGCTGTTGTAAGTAATAGGGCACAGATGTGCAGTAGTATCTTGTTTAATGGCATTTCACTGTTCATTCCCTTTGCCACCGTTAAAAATTTTGCTTTATTGTAATTATCAGTGCGAAGTGTATTTACCATGGTAGAACTCCAGTGTTAGAATAGTTTTTTTCTTACAATATATTTTCTTTGGTTATGTTTGTGTATGTGTTGCCGATTACATTAGCAATTGGTGTTAAGTCATTATTTATCACATTCTTTCACGAGAGCAGTAATAAAAGTGTGTAATCTAGGAGAAAAAGTTAATTTGTCAAAGTTAAGTAAGCATGATGTTTAGGTCCTATTTTTCAATTTTATAACTGTTTTATTGTAACAATATTTGTATTTAAGTCTTCATTTTAATGCCTTGTGGTGTTTTTTTATGCATGTCACTGAATTGTCATCCCGCAAGAATTGATGTGCAGCATAGGGTATTAAATCTACATAATGATTTTGAAACAGAAAAATAGTTGATGGTAAAAATGTAAATGTTTTGCAAAAATTCCTTATAAAAAAGTTTTGTAGTAATATTTCACTTGTAAATTTTTCTAAAAAAAATGGAAAAGGAAAAAAATGAGAGTAATGTTTCCCCACGTCTAGAATTTAGAAATTAATTCTGCCAGCAAAGCCTGTAAGGCATTAATCTGACACTTTTACAATGCTGATTTATATAATTTTTTGGTGGGTTTGGAACTAAAATCATGTACAAGTTGTTGCCTGCAATAACACTTTGCAAGTAACCTATTAAAATTCCCTTGAGTTTAAAAGGTTTCTTCATTTAATTGCTTACAATATAAAGCAGCAATAAATTACGTTTGTGTGATAATCTGTTCATCAAGAAGAACACTAGAAAACAAATGCTTCTCAATGGGGAAAGGTTGGCAGCAGCTTCTGGATTTGTATAATTAAGACCTGTACTTGCTGGTCAGCATTTCCCAACTGGCAGATTCCCAGCAGGGAATTAAACCAGCAGATTCTAGCTCAGCATGAATTCTGTGGGGTTTGTTCAGCTCTTGCGAATGGAAGCTCCGGTTATTCCTGAACATACCAAAGGAATAACCAAAGGGAAAAATTGTTTAAGGTAAGGACCATGTATACACACGCAAAGATAAATAATAAAACATTAAGTAACTGAAGATAATTCAGTTTGAAAGAATTAAATTATAGAAATGTCAGTGTATTGCACACCAGGAGTGAATATAACAAATAAATGGAAACCTGGAAGTACTGACTTCAACTCACAGAGAATATTTTGAGCTCTTCTTTGTGCCTGTCAACAGGCTTCCACATTGTGTTGTCCTAAAATAACTTTTGTGGTACACTAAATTGCTAATTGTAATGGTATAGTAATTTTTTTTTTAAATACTAAAAGAATTTTTATGATAAACTTTACCATACTTTTTGCAGTGAACAAGTAATAGTATTTCACAAAATAAAAAATAGAGAATCACAGAATCATTTAGTTTGGAAAGATTGTCAAGCCCAACTGTAAAACTAGCACAGTAAATCCCACCATTAAACTATGTTCCTAAGCACCACATCTGCACAGAATAAGGCCACTTTTCTTGTTCCATCTTCCAAAACAAGATGAAATTTAAAATCTGGGACTTCTAGCCTTGTACTGCAAGACCAAATAGTCTTTCCTAACTGAGATACAAAATAAATTATTCTGTGTTTGATGAAATACCTGTTAAAGTCTCATTACACTTTGTTTGAATGCCACAAAAACTTACTAACTAAAGTCAAACTGTGGCATAATTCAAAGTAAATGCATCTGACCAACTAATATGTCTTTATTGGCCAGTTTTTTAGTATTGTGACACTGGCATGTTTTGAAGCAAATTCTACATTATTGGTAAAAGACTAGTCCACCACTTAGAAAATTTCAATTATATCAGAAAATGTAACAAATTCTTAGATAAGCACATTAAGTATGAACGTGCATGTTACATTTTTACTCTTAGTCCTTCAACTGTGATCATTCTACTCTGTGAAGCATGAAGTGTAACGCTGAGATGAGTAATTTTATTTGCAACTGTAGATTCACTACCATTGCTAGAATTCTCTGAAATTACATTTTATATTTATTCCATTAGCTTAATTTTATGTCCAGATAGGTAGCAAATACCAATTTGGATTTTTATCTATATGTAATATTAACAGTTAGTCAATATTGAACTTCCTGCTGTCACCTTCACTCCTTATGCTTTCCATGCCCTGCTTCCCATTCCTTTTCCTTTCCCCAAAGCTACTTGCTTCATTCCTTCATATCTTGAGATTTGTCGATGCTTATGGGAGTGCTGTGGGGACCTGGAGCTAGCATGTGCTATCTTTGCTTGCTAGAATAGTTCCTATGGAGAGAGGACAGCAAGATACTTTTTTCTAGCAGAACAGCTTTGCTCTAAAAATGGCCAGATGTTATCACAGGTGCTGTGATTGACTGATGTGGATGTCGTGATAGGCACTTTCTTCAACTGAGATAGACAGTAAGCAACCATGAGTGGGGGATCTGGCTCTGTGCCCGTGCAAGTCATTTAGCATTAACAGAAATGTTGAAAGGTCCCTAATTTTGGCATGGAATTGTCTGTCACTTCTTCAGAAGCACGTGGGTTAGATTTATAGCTTGCAAAAGACTTTAACAGCCTCTGATATTTGTGAATTGTTCAAGTACTTGTTCCATTGTTATTACTGAGATACTGTTCTGTCCAGTTGATTTTAAACAAAAATTGGGTGGTTTTCATAGCAAGTAACAAAAATTACCTCTCTCTAAATTGGCAGGTAAAGGAACATAACATGACTTACATGAGCAGCAATGTGCAATGTAAGATTCATAATATACAAATTCAAAGCTTTGCCTGTAATTTCTACTTTTATGTGTGGAAAATGCCTAGCCTTGAAGCATCTAAAAATTTCAGATAATAAAAAATTAGCATAACTTCTTAAAAAATATTTCAACCTTTATAGTTTCTCCTAGGAAGGAGAAGCTGTTCTCAACTGAAGTGTATTGGAGACCATAAATATTCAGAGGTTTCTTTACTAGATACACATTTTACAACATTTCTGGAATTTTTGACTCGCGCTCCCATGTGCTGTATGCTAGCCTAGGTTACCATTAAGACCTTTCTCACTGCATTTTCAAATGCTGTAGCTTTTTATTTGAATGATCTCTTACTTCTTGCTAAAACCATTGCAGAAACACACAGAGCAGACAAAAGAAGTACTCTTTCAACTATTTATATTGTAAAAGTCTTTTGGGAAGTATTTTGAGTTGAATGAGGTCTCTGTTCCATACCCATATATTATGGAAGCATAGTCCAGGGCAGAATGCAAGATACGTTTACAGGGCAGGAGGTGTTTCTCAAAAAAGATTTGTATTGCTGGTCTGAAATTCTGTTAGGTGTTAATTTTTAAGCTGTTGTAAGTTCAATACATAGCTCTGTGTCATTTGTGTGTATTCTAAAGGAAAGTCTTGTGACAAATTCCAGGAAGAACCCAATCTTAAAGTCTTTTGGTGTTGACACATTTTTAGAAGTTTTGAAAGACCTTTAAAGCAACCAAAAGCAAGCAGTAAGGGAAGCATGCCTTTCATAGGCCTAGATACGTTCAGATTTTTAAAAAATGTAATTGAATTAATGATGTGTTGCTTTATTTTCATAGCTCAATTTACTAACTTAAACTACTGCTGATAGGTATTATGTATGTGTACTAAGTGAGGCATATGCATCTTTTAGGGATTATTTAAATATTTTTGAGTTTGTTGAGCAACAGGTAACTAACTCCTTTTAGTCAGTTCTATTTAAGTCTTACAAATGCACATTCTCTGCTTATAAATTAAAAATTCTAAGGAATTAATATGTAAAATTACACAAGTGGGTGGAAAAAAAGCTGAGAAAGTGAAAGCCAAACCAAGTGAACTAATGTTTTCTAGTCATATGTTTTACCCTGTTAAAACTTTTGCATAGGCATGCCAGATTCTCATCATCTTCTGTCAGTTTGTAACAGGAAACTTCCATAACTCGATGTGGAAGAGATGTTTATTTAAATGAGAAAAAAAATGCTGGTTGGTGTACCTTTTCCCCCTGAAGTCTTAGGTTTCTATTGACAGCTGTCTTTGAAGCTTACTGCTACTCATAAAGAGAAACAAAGTCCAAATAATTAAAGGAGGCAAGAATTACAGGAGAGTGGGATGAGAAGGGTGATAAAATATTTAAGGAGGGGGGGGGGCGGGGAGGAAGAGTACCTGAAAAAACAGGAGACTAAAGAACAAAACCAAACCTCGATGGAATCAAAAATTGTACTGTAGGAATATGGAAAACTGTACTGAGTTAGAAGGAGGTGGAGGATAAGTAGGATTGTCCCTTTGCAAATACAATTTTTTTTATGCTTTTGACTTTTGACTCAATGCTGGTCATGTACAAGGTGCAGGCAGCTTCTTTCTGTCTTGAGAAGAACTCATAAGGACTCTGTACACTCACTACTAAAAGGTCTTTAAAAATGGAAATCCTTGTTAGTGTTTATTTTTCTAAACTGCTGGATTTGCAGATAGTGAAATATGGTTCGAAGTAGAGTCCCCTGGGAGCTGTGCATGGACAGTAAATGTCAATCATCCTGGATCTGTTACCACTGTTTACACTAAGACAAGCAATCAATT
Source organism: Dendrocincla tyrannina (assembly GCA_035047865.1). Taxonomy (NCBI): domain Eukaryota; kingdom Metazoa; phylum Chordata; class Aves; order Passeriformes; family Dendrocolaptidae; genus Dendrocincla; species Dendrocincla tyrannina. The sequence continues at coordinate 30,622,959 of JAWWMP010000081.1, forward strand.
TTTACAGGTTGTCATAAAACACAGAGATTTTCTACTGACATACAAAAAAAAAATAAATTTCCCTCAACTTTTTTCTCTTCCTCTTTTACAGCAGCGTGAAACTATGCAGAAATCAATTTGGTAAGCTTGGTGGAAAAAAATATCCCAGTTTAAATGCTAAGAGCTCAGGACATGAAATAGCAATACATTTAAGCTCCTGTTCTTAAATATAGGCAGAACTGATTTCTCTGTCTTCCAATATCAATTTACTGAATACATTCAGATGATGTAATTCAGATGTTATGGTGACTATGGCTTTCATGTTAAACACAATCCACACTTCTACATTAGCATCTATAAGTTTCACTTTTGTTGAACTGAATGCCTGAAGCCTCTTCTAAAACTAATATTGAAACCTTTGGATAGCTGCCTTTTTTTTCACACTTTCAGCTTTAAAAACTAGTTTGCCATTGTGGATCACCTAGGAACCACTATGATTGCTACTTATTATTGCTATTTAGCCAATAATAATGAGTGATTGCATCCTTGTTCTTCCTTTAGTTGTGACTGTTCAATATCCTCTATCTTCTGCTGGTTTTAGCACAGTAGTCTATTACCACACCGTTAGAATAAAATTTCTTAATCTTTCAAGAACTTTAGTCTGTAACAGCTTGTTATATAATTAATTGGTGGTAGCTGACTGATCACTTGGTAATGTGCATGTTAAGAGGAGAGAGCTGGAGAGCAACGGAGTGTGTAACAAACCAATATGTAAGAGGAGGCATTACCTGGAAAAATGCTAAATTTAATCCTGTCTCTATTTGATCTCTTCTATTCTGTCAAATTCTGCATGTGCCCTGTAGGGGGAAAAAAAAAAAATATCATCATCTCTATCTTGAGAAGATGTCCAGCAAATACACAGGAACAGGTGTAGTGAAAAGAAATTGACTGAGACAAATATTTATTGAAATTAACCCCTACCAATTGGTCAGCAATGTCACATGGAGGAAAATAAAAAGTGGAAGTTATTGTGAAAGACGATAACAGATTTCAAATGTGTCACAGGTTCAGAGAAATAATTTGGGGGGATTACCTTTTTGTCATATTGAAGAAATAAATATTTATGTACCACAATGATCTGTATGAATCCCTTTATTTGAATGACTTGACAGAATGTACTGTGTGATTCCTCAACTGAACTAACTAGACAAAGCTCTCCAGAAAGATACTATAAGCAGTTCTTAATAAGGATCGGAAAATGAGTTTTTGAAGGTGCCAACCTTTTTCATTTCAGGAAAGAAAAGCTTTTATTCTACTACTTCACTGAGATGTTAGAAATCAATATCTTTTTCATGTACATCTAGTCAACTGTCACCTGAAGTCCCTCAAGATTTAATGTTATGATTTCAAATTACTGTTGAATTTGTCTGTTCATGATCTGTTAGTTGTCCTTCTGTCTGGCCAGCTAAGAGATTCAAATATCCACACTACATATTGTGTTGAATGTATCTATTCATTGTGCCACAGCTGCAGCAGCTAACTACAAAATTTACATTGAAGCTTTCCCCCAGACTCTTGCTGAAGTGCACTGCTAGAAGACCTTCTGCTGAATATTTGAGATAAGATTTAAAGAAATAAAAGGATTATCAGAAAAGAATAAGGCAAATAAAAACTTGAGGACAAATTATATCACTCCCTGAGGTTACAGAAGTTACGAAGATACTTTGGGTCAGATAGATAGATAGATAGATAGATAGATAGATAGATAGATAGATAGATAGATAGATAGATAGATAGATAGATAGA